>OW026312.1:15158159-15554690 GCA_932273695.1 Apotomis betuletana
CAGTCAAGTTTATTTTAAAATAGCTTCCACGGCCGCCCGCCACCTTGCCCTCGCCACTTCCACCTCTGGTTGTGTGTGGCCGCCGGGGCTCCTCTTCCAGCAGTACAGCCGTAGCTGCGAAACCCTCAGGCCACACTGCTCCGGCTGTTGGGGCACTCTCTGTTCTGGAGCTACTGGTAGCTTCGGCGCGCCACCCAACAGAGGCTCCTTCTCCTCATCGCTAAGAACATACCAATTGCTCCTATCAAATTTATGGTTGTTAACTAGCATTGACAACACATTAATTGAACCATACCTATTGGCTTGATTATTTATTGGCAGGTGACTAAACTTTAACAAAATATTTTTCTAAGCCAAATGTTTTTTTTTTTACCAATAACATTGTACTTATAGACCACAGGTCTTTGGCACAAGTTAAAATGATTTAAACTATCTAGTGCCGTATTTAAATTCGATTCTAACGCAACAACCTTTACTTACTTGTGGCTGCATGGCAGGCAGCAAGCCCAACCCCACCAGCCGCGTTTCTGGATTCTATAGGAAATAAATTACTTATATCATAAACCATACCTATTGATATTATGTAGTCGAAATAGGTTTTCCCCACTTTTCTTTTAGTGAAAGGCTTTATAGTGTAATGATGCGTGTTTCGGAACGCAACCGTGCTCCGTGAACGCGCCCGGTGAGGTTGGCAACACAGGCCTTTTTGACAGCGAGCGCGGAGAAGCGCGCCGCGTGGGTTTTTACGCAAGGGAAAATGTCGGAATAAAAACCAAGAGAGAAACACTCCATCATCGCGGGCCGGTCTGCTCGACTACCTTTGACGCCCAGACGGTGAGGTGCGGTGAATCCCAGTGTTGGCTTGCCACTGGATACCCGGAGTTGTCATCGAAGTACTTAACCCAAGCGGACTCGTTTTCCTCCAAAAGGTTGGTCAATTTGATATATTATCCGCTTGTTCGCCGGTCGTAATATGGTTTATTGATTACATAAATGTCCTGACAGTCTACTAACTCGGCCGTGAGAGGTTATACGTTCACGACTCACATGGATTGCGTTTGATTTACATTGTACTTGACCAAGGTCAATAAGCGCCACTGTTGTCTGAACCCCTGATGCCACAGGAGCCGGCGCGCGTTGTAAACGCCGCCGCATTCTTTACTTGTGTCTTAGTATTTGATTTTGCTGTTAAAGGAGGTCCGTGGTAGACCTGCGCTGTGAGGTCACCGCAGCTGTCGCCCTGTGATCCGTTCCCCGGTACCGGACGGCTCCAGGACTGACTACGTTCCCTCTTCGCTGACAGTTGCTCCGGCAAGCTGTGAGGCCGGCCTAGTTCATCGTTCTCCAGCTGAGTGCATCTTTCTTAGTTTTATCTGTCTAAATATAAAAGAGTGAACGACCAAAATTAGGCTTAGAATCCTAGTAACAACCTGCATAGGGCCAGTCGGTACTGCAACTCCGCTGGCTAGGTTCCCTTAGATTTTATAGTACCTACTTTAATGAAAGAGAATTAAACATAGTTCTAGTTAAATAACCTTTTCTTTCATTTATATGAGTCCAATGTGCTATCCCACTATCACTAAATAGAGAAACATTTCAATAGTTGAAACATAAACCGCTTAGTTAGTACCAGTGCAAAACATAACAAGATATTATTGAACACAGGTAAAAGATTGCCATGCATAACCTCGCATCACCAGTAGAAAGTATTTAGGTAGTTAGTTCTTAAAACACACACAAGTCAAGGCAAATTAAGCATTATTACGGTAGCGTAAAAAAACCCATTTCAAATAAGTACAGAGCAGCTTTTCCCATCACGAGTGCAATCGTAGGTGTCAAATCGGACCTTACGAGTATAAATACCTTTATAATCATCGTGTTTCGTTTCGAGCGAGCTATGAAATTAGAAACATTGTATCAAAATGATGAAAAATCATACTTAATCGTAACGTAATCGTACAAAATCAAAATATTACCTGCGAGCCATGGTGCGTAGCGATAAACAATAATAATTAAGATGCGTTATTGCGTACGCGCTTAAAAATGACATTAAGGCCACATTCGCGCGGACGTGCAGAAGGCGTTGCGATAGCGGGGCGATATCGCAACGTCAACGCCTAGGAACCAGAGGTTCGCATAGACGTAAAAAAATCACTTGTCGTTTTGTGCTCACACGGTGCGGACGTGTCATGAATTCGGTCGAAATCTTGGCAATCGCCTTTTGGCACATGAAGAAACGAAAAGAAAATAGAAGGCAGTACTGCGTTCATCCTCTTCATTCAGAGAGATATCTTAATGGTCAATTTTACACTCTGCACAGCAAGCTTCGACTATATCCTCAAAAAATCTTTGATTGTATGAGAATGTCAATCAGTTCCTTTGATGAACTACTGTTTATTGTTGGCCCTAAAATACAGCGAAAAGATTCCAACATGAGACCTGCTATACCACCAGTTCAACAGCTTGTAGTCACGCTAAGGTAATATCTGATTAGTCTGAAATTGGTAACTGTTCTTACATTAATTCTTTTTTGCTGGTAAGGGCTCATTTCTTTTGTAATATGTTTACAATAAGTAAGTAAATCTCAACATTTTATTCAGACTTCTAAAAATAAAGGCAATCATTTTCATTAGGTACTTATATTTATTAAATTCAACATTGACATTGAAATAACCTTAAAACCTAGAAGGCTAAGAAATAACCTAGAAATTGAAATAACCTTAACATTAAAAGTCATCAAGAGTTTCTTGATGTTGATAAATTTATTAATGAATTGTTTTGACTATCAGCTGTAGTCTGTATAGGTGAATCAGGTGAAGGGGTGTACAGTGAAAAATAACTCTGAGCTGATATGGGTCTGCGAGAGCTATTGGTTGGTGGAAGAATTTTATAATTTAGAATTTAATTTTTTTTATTTGTTGTAATTTTTTCATTTGTGTTTGGATAAGAGAAAGGATGTTGAACAGTTGTGTGAGTAAATGGTTGTTGAATGGTCTGTATCGGTGGTCGTTGAACACTTGTGTGAGTAAATGCTTGTTGAATGGTCTGTGTCGATGGTTGTTGAACAATTGTGTGAGTAAATGGTTGTTGAATGGTCTCTTGTCAATGGTTGCTGAACAATTGTGTGAGTAAATGGTTGTTGAATGGTCTGTGTCAATGGTTGTTGAACAGTGGACTGATTATTATCACGAGTAGAAATGCGATGAAATACACTTAATATATCTATTTTTGCTTGGAGTTTGTCACTGTCGTTTAATTTTTTCAAGCTTGGTACCAATGATTTGCAAAATGTTTTATCTTCGTCTATTTCCTCGGCGGTTTTATCATTTATTGCTTTAATCAAGTTATCTTCAAATGATGTTTTCTTTTTCTGTATTTTTTTAGGCATAAAGTCATTTTCTTGGTCTTTATCATTCAATGGAGGTGGAGGTGTATCAGCTGCAATGTCTGATAGATTTTCTGTCTGACTGTCATTATGTGTAGGGGATTTATAATTTCCGGAACTATTGCCATCACTGATAAATGGTATCAAAAAGGAGAGCTGGTCAAAATATCTATACTTAGCTCTTTTTTTGGCGCCTTCTCCAGAAGTAACTTTTTTCTGGGCTTGTAGTTCTCGGCGAAAGTTATCTCTTAAATTTTTCCACTTAGACTGCGCTTCTTTAGCTGAAACAAAAAATAAAAATGTTAATTTAAGTATACTGTTTTTCAGGTACCTTGCAACAGGAAACAGCTACCATGATTTGAACATGCAATTTTTGCTTGGGTTGTCAACTATACATTACGTCCATGCGAACGAGGCCTAACAGTTCACTCACATCAATGTTGCTAGATTGAAAATACAAAATAAATACCACGTAAGTTTGAGTTTAAAATAAAAACAAAGTTGATATAAAGAATGACTTTACTTATCTATATCAGTTTTCAGCGGCCTTAGCTCGCACTATTTATCCCATTGTATTATGTCATAAGTTTCATTCTAAAGATAAAACCCGCTCCAGACCTTCCGATCCGATCCGATTTATCGGAAGAAATGGGATAATGTGTAGTGCAATTGTTAGTACATTTCATCCGGTAAATCAGATTGGATCGGAAGGTCTGGAGCGGGTTTAAGGCACGGACTACCATTTAGAGTACGATAGATTTACCCTAATTCTACATTAGCCACATATTCGCATCAGTTTTTTGATACGGTTACCCTACGGCTACATTGTCGGGATTCGGTGAAGGTTTGTGTTGCCATCTCATTCTTTTGACATGATAGAGAAAGGGATGCAAGCACGAACCTTGGCCGAATTCCCGATCATATAGTCGTAGCGTTAGGTATACAATCGCGCGAGACACAAATACAGTCTGGCGCAAATACCGCTTTACTTTCGTTCGGAAAACAAAACGTCATATTTGGAGACGGGAAAGGCATGAAGACCACGAATAACTGTAATTCTTAGGCCAAACGTGCGAAGAAATCTTATTTATACTTATTAAATTGAATAACAAAAAACTGTATATTTAGAAACCTAACTTTACGTAAGTATTACGAAAGTTCCTTGGCACAACCCTTAGCGCTCGACTGTCGGGCGCATAGCGAGCGGGATTGGAAAAATCTCCCAAACACGGCTGCCGGGCTCTGCCGGTTTCTGGGATATGTCTCACTTTTTTGTCTAATTGCGAAAGTGTTAAACACGTTCGGCAGCGATACCCAAAGTATGGAATGTGCTCGAACGACAGTAAATTTCTCTATACAATAGGAACCTAGGGGTATACGACCCGCGGAGACAACTTGTTGCACCCTGGTCTGGTCTTCCAGCAGTTCCAGCAGTTGGTCGATGGTTGGTAGCACCATCGGGTCCCTCCCGAAGCGCTCTAAAAACATCTCCCGGATCTTGACCGGCAACTTCTGTAACACATTGATCAGGAGCAGATACGACCATTTCCTTACCGGCTGTCCAAGCTTTTCCAGCGAGATCGACTCACAGTGGGTCATAGAAGTCCGAGCTGAGCGTCACCAAACTGGGTGGTACCGACGACAGATTCATAATACACCCTATGTATGAATCTAATATCCTCCTGCTATTTTGATACCATTCCGTCAGTAACCCCATTGCTACTGAATAATTGGCATCATCCATTGGTACCTGACGCACAATAGACTACGCCTCCCCTGATAAGGATGTCTTTGAGTAGCTGCTCATCAGCAATTGAGCGTAGTTTTTTGTAAACAAAAATTAACTTACGTGTCCTATTACACAGTGCTTCGACATGGAATTCAAACGAAAGGGTTTCGACGGTTATAATTCGAGATATTTAATTTTGTCGGTACGCGTTATGTCCGAGCAGCTGTGTAGTGTCATCAGCGTACGAAATTACGTTATCATTTCTTATTTTTTAGATCACAAAGGTCGTTAATATAGATCAAGAATAGGGTTGAAGCGAGCACGCTTCCTTGAGAAATTCCGTATGCGGTGTTTTCTAAGTCGGAGTGCGTGCGTGCGTTCATCTAGATAATTTGCTAGTAATTTGAGCTGGGTATCTCTAATACGACATGCTTCTAGCTTTTGGAGCAGGTTGGGAATGGGGACCGTGTCAAAAGCTTTTGCGAGGTCCATAAAGATTCCTATTGTCTGATTTCCCTTATCAAGCTCTTGAACAGGTGATAGAAATACATTGCAATACACAACAATGACACAATGAATGGTACAATGACGTCGCAACTTATAGCAAGTCTTTGTTAAGTTTCTTGAAGCGCTGGCCGGTAGCGCATTTTGGCTGTTCCCTGTTCTTGCCGCACTCCTTTATTGCGTGACCTTCAGCCCCACAATGCCCACAGGTCTCGACCTCTATCTTGCACGACTTCGCAGCATGCCCGTATTGCTGGCCTTTGTAGCATCTGGTTACCAGCGTGAAGTACCTCAGTTGGCACGAGGACCAGTTCACGAACACGTTACTGGTTATTAGGGCCTTCTGAATAAGGTAGCTGACTTCTATAAAGTAGTTACAGGTCTCCGCGTGTTTTTTTCCTGACTTGTGGCTTAATTTGATTGCATCTAAAAAAATTGCCAGAGATAGATCTTTTATTTTGTCGGCTATATTTTGCTGGTAGATGCATTTAAAAACATCCGCATCCTGCATAGACGAGGGCACGCCAATCACAGCTATTCTTGGTCGCCGTTTCCGCGCATCATCTACTGTGAGGCTTCTGGTGTCGTTAACTGCTTCGATTGTGTCAGCTTCAGGATATCTTCTTTCGACTCTGTGCTGATGACGACGCCGCCGTTTCGGATCTTCCGTAGTCCACGAACGTGGAGCCCCAACTCCTCAGGGCCTAATAATTTGTTAAACGAGTGACTTCGTCTCTTCGCTCGTCTTTAATTTGTCGGCAGGATATATAGCAACCGAGCTTGTGGTAGCGGGCTGGGTGAAGTGGGTTGAATTTTTCTTTATCATTTCATTAAAGGTTTTTTTCATTAAGGAGGTCTCGAAGAAGGCTTTGTGGACTCTTCCATGCACTGCTTTAGTTCTTGGATGCCCAGAGACAGGTCTCCTCGATATCCCGGAGATAGCAATAGTTTTGAATGGCCTTTTGCTTTAGGGATTGGTATTCCACGGCTTGTTGTGATGTAGCATGTGTGACGTTGCGGCATAAGGTACTTATCTTAAGCTTCTGCTCGGTGTTGAGTTTGCCCTCAGATGAAATTGAGTACACTTCATTTAGGCACTGCTCGATCGTTTTCCTCCATCCTTGGGGTTCAGCTGTGGACACAAGTTTTGGGGGAGCTATTTCATGCTCGGCGGGCGCGGATCGGGGAGGCTCCAACGGCACGGGAGACGAAGGCGGGCTACAACAACAGCCTATTCATCTCACTGAAATGCGCGTGGACGGTTTCCAGTCTGTCCTCTGGATTGTCTCACTCGCCGGCTCCAACTCATATGCCAACATGAACTGTGGGTTTGGTCATAAAATGTCTCTTCGCCACGGTCGCTGCCACGGTTGGAACTCCCGGTAACTGATGCAACAAAGTCCGAAAGCATCCTATATTTTGAATTGAATTGGACCACACTAAAGTCTGTATCCGTTAAAGATGGCGTCGATCACACATCCGTCTGTACGGTCGCAAAAATAGCCGACTCACCGCTATGACCTTGAGCGTTGTATGGCACTTTTACAAATCACAAAAGGAGCGTGCAATTAATTTACACTTAATCTCTCTGCAAACACTTATCGCGTCGCCCCGTCGTGTCGATAATGTCTTCCTCGCTATTCAAATGATGAATTGTAGTGATCTCGTCTCGTTCCTCGCGGTTATTTCTCCCTCGCTAAATACTGGAAATATAATTGTTATCAAGAGAAAGTACTCTGGAACTATATTTTTATGAATTTTTCAGGTCACAAAATCGTAAATGAGTCTCGTAAATCCCTTTCCGTATCATTACTAAGGCGTTTCAAGGCAAATTGTAATGATTGACCTTGGTCACAAATTAATGCAACAGGTAGTAGGCCCGTAACAATAACGGCATTCATAATGTCCTCTAGGATGACTATTAGTTTATCCGTTTTAGTTGAGCCTTCGCAAAAGTAATATGCAATAGGCTGTCGCAATGCAAACCTGGATTAGTGTGTGTCTTGAGAATAAACATTTTCCTCGGAAATCTGTAAGCTTTTGGTCTTTGTTTATACAAAGATAGGCAATCATTTTTAACATTTTTTCTTCGTCAGAAAATCGTCTCTTTTATTTTCTTTTCGTTTTGGCTGATTATCGTCTCTTTTATTTTCTTTTCGTTTTGGCTGATTTATAGCCACATATCTTTTTGCGACGAGATTCACTATCCTGCCGTGCAATAAATACTTAAACAACAGTGCAAAGTGTGTGCAAAGTGCAAAAAGTGAGTTTCGAGAAAAACGCAAAAATCCCTTTCTAACCGGTTTTTTTGGTGTTCTCGATGATTATTTAGAAATGCTTAAATGTCAAAATATAGCATGGAATCCATGAAATACGAATACGTGAACACTTTTTTATAATACCAATTATTGAATAAATTATTGCTATTTTTATTTTTTTTATAGTTTTACTGTACTCTCGAAAAGAACTTAAAACACAATAAGTGCAGAATAAAGTGCAGTAAAAAAGCGGATTACTGCAAACAACCCTTGAATAGCTACTTGAATTCATTGCACGCTAAAGTACAGTTTTCATAACAATTTACTGCAATTTACTTAGTATATGTATTGATTGAGTTCTTTAAGATACCAACACGTCGTGGTACAAATACGGTATGATTATAAATAATACACATAATTATGAATATTAAACAAATGTAAAGTCAAAAGTGCAATTGTATAACAAATAAGAAATTAAAATAAGTATGTCTTACTAAGTAGTTGTAATTAGTAATAACCCGTAGAGTATCACAAAAATCGGACTTTTTTCCATGGCACTTAAACTTTATAAGCAATTCCTACAGACTAATATAATCTAATTTGTGACTATAGCACATACAAATATAACAAACAAAAAAAATGGTAATATGAGCCTAATTTTAAAATTACTTTTAAATCGGTCGCATAATTAAGAAATCGTACGCAAAGTAGGTATTGAACACTCGCTTGCCTCGGCAGTCCAGTGTTACACGCGACCGGTCCGCCTCGCACAGTGTCGGAGACAAGACTGAAGAGCAAAATTCAACCTAATGTACAGCAAAAATTGCTGTCACAATTGCAGTAAACACATTCGAAAATAGCCAAATGACAGTTTAAATCACAGTCGTTGAATTAAGGATATGACATTTTTACTGCATTTTAATTAGTAATTATGCTGAAAAATCAATAACATTTCAAACACAGTACAAATATTTTAGACCATTTATAGTGTATACTTTACTTTCCGAAAATCGTTTTTTCCTAGTGGCGATTAATACCAGTCGCATATTTTACCACTTTTTATATTCTCAATAGCGTCTTTTTCTGAAGGGATTTGTAACCATTCGCATATTTTCCCAATTTATTTATTTTTCAGCAGCTTATTTTTCTCTCAAAAACCGAAAACTGTAGGTTAGGTTAGTTATGACCACATCGGTCGAGCCGAGCGAGCGGAGCGAGCGTGCCGCGGCAGCGGTCGGCGAAGCGCCAGAACCGAATCACCAACTTTTTATTAGCTATTGAAAAAGAAATATAGTGGCGATTTGAACTTGCTTAGACAAAATAATACAATAATTGTTACACAAACTATGTAGAATATAATACACAATTGATAAGTTCAAATATATGTAAACCGCCGGGCTGGTTAAGCGCTTTATATTGTCGAATATATTCTTCTACTCTTATATTATATCACTTGACAATTGAATTAATCTTTGTTTGGTTGTATCATTCCAGTATTCTTCAACTGTGGCCCACGGATCACAGCAATTGTTTAACCATAATAATTTTTCATTAACATTTTCAGTTGATAATTCTTGTAGTTGATCAGCAGCTTCCTGAATATTGCTGCAGGATGGGCGAGGGGACCCAGACTCTGAACTCGATGCTGCAGACTGGCGCCGTTTTGAGTATTCTACTATAACTCCTGACTTTATATATTCTCTACGACGCTGGCGGTAACAATCTATTAGTTTGCCTTTTGCAGACACTTTTTGCATAGGAGAGAAGGCCATGTAAGGTATAAAATAAACTCAGGAATTTTCCTTTAAAAATACTTTTGGTATTTGATATGCCAATGCATACAGCCTTGCGCTAGAAATTTTTGTTTGTGGATCATTTTTTAACTCATTGGAAATAATTACATTGCAGTCTTTGTCGATCAGGATTACTCAAGAGACCATCCCTTTGTTTTCGCAAGCGAGATTTTCCCTCGTTGCAGGAAGTCAAAAGTTTGTACAGTTCCTGAAATAAAAAAATATGTATATGGTAGAATCTGTTTAATATATATGGAGAAATGGGGAAAAATACCTTCTAACTCTAAAGGCTTGTAATAATCGTAATTAGTTTCATTACAATATTAGTGAAGTTATTAAAACAATACAAAACAAAATAGTTTACGTAAATAGTTGAGATACAAAAGATTCAGGTGAAAGTGCATTTTCACTCTGTTTGCGGAGTTACGTCACTTAAATTTGAAGTGCCTTCATTCGAATATGACGATAATTGACTCTCAGTTCTTATAGTAGTTTGAGGAGGAGGTGGAACCGTGGACTTACCATTGTAATAGTAGTTATTATCCGGGTGAAATGGTGGATGTAAACCAGTGGAGTAATTGTTATTAACTGATCTATATCTGTAATTTCTTATAACTTGTATTATTTCCGATTTACGTCCAATTTGTAATCCTTAGAAATTGTTTTGAAATCACTTAGCAAAGACAAAAGAAACAATTTACCTTCGTCTTCATGTTTCTCCGGTTGTTGTTCTTGATTGGTTTTGTCGTCTAAACGCTTAGATAGTGTCAGTATTAATCTATCCTCTTCTTCCTTATTAAAGTTGCTCTGTCTTTGTATTGTTGTCGATTTTCTCCTGCTTGGAAGTTCGTAGCTGCCTTGCCTAGTGCGCGGCCATACAGTCCGACCAAAAAGAGTATAAATTAAAAAGTGGGAATACTGTAGTGTAGTCCCCGTTTTCTTATATTGATTAGAAAGGGAGGACATTACATTATTGCCACTTTTTAATTTCTACGTACTATTGTACTATTTCTGCGTACAGATGCAAGATCACATCTGCTGCCTTTTGGTATGGGAATATCTTCTGTTTTTTTTCCTGTCTGTGGTTTTTCTGTATAATTGAGTAATTTTGTGTTCTTTTTCTCCCTTTCGTTTGCTGATTATTGATGTGTGTGGTGATGTGTGGATCTTCACGTCCAGTCCAAAATGAACATCCTACTTGAATACTTCTAGATTCGCTTAATGGTGTAACATTACTATTGCCCTCGACTATATATGTGCGCCCAGTCCCAGATGACAATCCCATGTTTGTTACACAATTTCTGGTATCGCTTAATGGTGTGACATTTGAAACATTGTCGATCAAGCTATAAAAGCCAAGGTATCATGTGTACAAAGTATAGCCTTATACAAGCATTCATTCTCCGTGCTGCTGAGCTTTCGAACAACTATCACATTTAAATCATATTATTTGATGCATTTTCATGCTCCCCATGAACGGTTTCACTGATGATAAAGTCCTTTTCGCTGACATCATACTCTGACACCGTCCTCAGTATGTTATAAAAACTACTGCGCAAGCCATCACTCCCATAAAATCGTCTAACTCTTAATTCAGGTGTCAACCGGAACGTATTTATAAACTCCTTATCTGGAGGTTCCCCTGTAGAGAAATTGGTCTCTGACCTTTCGCCGGCTTCTGGCGCTCGAGGTGTTCCTCCGCCAGAACTTCCTCCAGAAGAAGAAACCTAGCCATGGTAGGATCTTCTCTTATCTTAAAAATAAACAATAAATATCAAAGTTTGTTTTCATCTAAACTAATGTTAATAGGGTACTTGGGGCTTGTGGACAAATCACGTGAGGTTTTTTTCGGCTACTTTTCTTTCGGCTACTTTTCTTTCGGCTAGGTTCTTTGCTAACTCCCCCCCCCCCCCCTCACTACCTCACGTGTATTTTTTTCCGCCAAAATTTCATAAAATAGACTCGCTATTTCGAAGTAATAACAAGTGAAGATTTCTTTTTAACGAAACCGTTCACTGTAGAAAAATACACGTGAGGTCTCCTTATACGTGGTATATAGGTCCCCCAACGTGATATATCGTGATTTTTTCATGATGTCCTTCCTTTCGTTGTGTCCTTTTTGTTCATACTCATTTGTCAGGTTGAGGTCCTCACTAATAATCAAATTATTTATTTCGATGGGTGGTACATTCTCCGTTGCCATTATACTGCTGTCCCCATCATAAATGGTGTGATGGCCCAACTAACGCTTTGACTTTGTCCAGTAATGGATCATCGTCGCATCTTCCTCCTAAAACGGTGGTCCTCCTCCTAAGAATAAAACAGCGAATGTATTAATATCATCCAATAAACAAATACAAATATGGTTGCACAACAAACCTCATCATCAGCAACGATGTGACTGCATGGAACAAACTCCCCGAGGAAGTAGTCTGAGTCCCAATGTAAGTTGTTTTTAAACTATTCGAATTGAATGAGAAAAGCATATCACCGAGCAGAAACCTTAAAATACAAATCACTGGATATAAGGATTATTAGTTGCTAAACTGCCTGCGATAATAAATAATATGTATTTAAACAATAATAATTAACCTAGCCTAAGATTTAATATAAATAAATAGATAATAATAATTTACAGATTACCTTCATTTCCGGGTCTATCCCACGGATGTTCGTTTTGGAGGAAGTAAAGGTATTTACCTCCTCGCAAAGATTTTGCATTATTTCCGGTGTCAACCAGAACGTATTTATGAACTCCGTATCTGGAGGGTTCCCTGTACAGGAATTGGTCCCTGACACCCGCCGGCTTCTGGCGCTCGAGGTGTTCCTCCGCCAGAACTTCCTCCAGAAGAAGAAACCTAGCCATGATCTTCGGTAGGATCTTCTCTTAACTTAAACATAAACAATAAATATCAGTGTGTTGTCATCTCAACTAATGTTAATTACTCTGCTAAAAATAACAATTGTGCCTAACTGACAAAAAACGTACTTATTTTGGTAATCAAGTTACTGGACTGCGAATGAAAAACGGAATTATTAAGGCTGATAATAATGTGTGAAAGCAACGAGTGTCAAGTTTCATTTTCCATACGGATATTTGTTTTTTGTAGTGCATTATGTGTTAATGACATAATTTTATTATTTAATTGATCACGTCATTGCTATATGACGAATCGATGTATGAACTTATAAATCTAAAAGGAAAACATGCTCGCCCGTTCAGTAATAAATAGCCTGTTCGCTCTTACCTTGAAGATACCTACACTGTGTCCAATAAGTTCACTTACAGTTACAAACTCTCATTAAAACAAGGTGTTAATAATAAATGTAATAAAAAATATACATTATAAAAGATATCCTTAGATACAATAGTTATAACAAATGTTTTTGACTCCACCTTTAACCTTCATCACAAGCTTCAAACGTTTTCGAAACCGTCACACGCGGCACGCACGGCCTCCAACGGCATTTCCTCCCAATTTTGCACGATAACTTTTTTGAGGGTCTTACCTGTCTCTTGTTGGTATTACTGCAAGAAGCTTCTACTTCCTTCGACTTTTTTCTTCTTTTCGCCGCACTTCCTCTTATTAGTGCTGGGTTCCTTTAAATTTTTCTTTACTGCCTTAAGATTAGTGTTAGTAGGTTCCTTCTTCTTCTTACTTTCTTTTTTCTTTGTTACTCTTTTACTGGTGTGCTTGTTAGTATCTCAGCTTTTTGGGCCTTACGTTTTCGTGCAGATACATTCGGTGTAATTTGAGGGAGTGGCCTGATGTCTAGTGGAGTCTTATACTGTTTTATTGGTGGTGACGGCAGTATAAGGTCATTTATTCTGCTGCTCTTTCTTTAATTGGTCCTGTAGGCACAATAGTTGTTAACTCCTCCTCATTTACTGGTTCTGATCTGTCCGTTAAAGTAGATGGCATATAATTGACGACGCGTTTGGCTCGGTTGGTAGACACCTGCCTACTGAGTCGGCGGTCCCGGGTTCGAATCCCGGCCGGGGCAAATATTTGTGCAAATATTTGTTCTTGGGTCATGGATGTTATCTATGTATGTATTTTATATATTATGTATATCGTCGTCTAGTACCCATAGTACAAGCTTTGCTTAGTTTGGGACTAGGTCGATTTGTGTAAGATTGTCCCTTAAAAAAAAAAAAATCACTGTCGTCAAATATATGCCGATTGGTTGGCCAAATGCCAGTGGAAGAGAACCCTTTAATTGCGTTATGGGAAAAGAGTATGTAATTTCCTACGGAGAAGAGACGTAACTCCCTACAATATTGCAATCTAGAAGGCTAGCATGAAGCTAGATATAGTATTGTACCAACATTGTAAAATGAATTGCATAGACTAAACAAATTTGTCACGGTGACGGGATAGTGCTGTTCGAGATCGATAGTACTCAAACGCTGAATGCCCTAGGGATGTGGACATTTTATCGATAATCGATAAAGTTAATTCTATATATGCTAATAGCATTTTTCTTCTCGGATTTTAATTTAATGCTGTTGTAAATAAAAGAACAAACATGCTTCTGAAATATTATTTCTTCATAAGCAAGGGTAACATTGAATACAACCAGAGAACATAGCAACAATGCATAAATTTATTTGTAAATGAAGTGGTGCCCGTAATTAAATACTTACACGCTAAATATTCCCCAGCTCGGCCAGACGGCCAGTTTTAATATTGTTTCAGATCTTTTTTTCTCTGATTTCAATCAAATTTAGTAAGCCCAATTTTTTGCTATGCCCTCCTATTTTTCTCCACTGATTAACACAAAAACAAAGTGTATTTCATAAATTGGCCTATAGGCCAATTTTTATTCACCTTTCGTTTTATTTATTTGTTATTTCGGGCTCCTCATTTTGTGCTAAGTTTACGTACAAAATGCGAAGTTCAGTTAAGAAATTTCCATACATTTTGTGTAACTCAATGAAAAATGTGTGGGATATAGTGTGAAATTGGGCTTACCATGTTCAGAGTAAGCTACTTAAACATTTCACCAAATTTGATTGCAATCTGAGAAAAAAAAAAGACAAGAAAATAAAAATTGGCCCAGCTAACCGTGACAGTTCACGGTCTCTGGAGACAAATAACTAATAAACAAATCATTCACGGTTCATAAGATACAGTCTGGTGACAGATGGACAGACAGACAGACAGACAGACGGACGGACAGCAGTCTTAGTAAAATAGGGTCCCGTTTTTTACCCTAGGGGTAAAGAACCCACAAATAGGAACTTACTCATGTTTTTTTTAAACTATTTGTTCTGATTTTTTTAAGAGATCCGCAAATCGTTCTTCTTCTATTGCAACTTTTTTATTAATTATGGCGCAATGTCTCCGAATCAGCAGTAACGGTAGCTTGACTATGATTAAATGGGTAATATCGCTGCGATGCTCATTGCACTTTATAAATTAGTTATTTGTGTGGGCCATAAACATTGTCACAGTTAGCTGACGAATATTCAGCGAGTGTATTATGGGCACGACTTCATTTTCAAATAAATTTATACATTGGTTAATACAATTGTATAGCTTTTTAGATGGATATGTCAAGGAGCTCCTGTCTTTCCACCACTCGCGGAGTTTTATATATTCATACGACAAATCTGTTTCATCACCAGGTTTTGTCGTTAGGGAGTCTTGGCAAGTATCCCATTTTTTTTATTTTTAGCACGCAATGTGCAATATATCCGCTGACGCAACAGGCTGAATGTCTAAATCCAGGATATCGGATTCCAAGTCCTGCATGTGGAGTGTCAGCGTGTCCCCGTCCGGTAAAGTAAGGACGGGAACGTATTCTTCGTCCATGATTATGGTTTCATTTTGTTGGTCTTGCAATGTTTTGGGCGAAATTGAATTGAATTGAATTGTTCCTCTGCTTTGTGGAGCGGTAATTTTTGACACTACGGCAGTCTTTATGGCTGCAATAAATGATGCAACCGTAGGGTTCCTATTTGTTGGACTGTGCTGTCGTAAAACTCCGAACAAATTTTCCAACGTGTCTTGGTTCAGCTGTCGAAGATTTAAATACTTGAATCCAAGGCGCTGCCAATCAGACCATATATCTCTTAATGAGCATAACGTTGTTTTGTATCCTTCGATCACCTAACATTTTTGTCCGTTACACCCGTTCTTGACTTTATGAAACTGACCGTTTCCAGAAATTTCCTATATTCGGCCCACATTCGAACATGGTCAGTGGACACGTTTTCTCTTTTTCCTTTTTTTACATCATCTGTATTTGGAAGGTCCATTTGTGTAATCGAATAGCCGATCAAGCTGGAGCACAACTCAAGCGGTTTGCTTAATTTCTTCAATCTTGACCGAGTCTTGTTCCACAGGCGCAAGAAGCATAAGCACTGCGTATACTTTACTTTCATTTTGGCCCGATACTTTGGTTGAACATGAATTGGGCTTATTTTGCTTAGATTTAAGGTAAACGTCCACAGGCCCGCATCGCACGCAGCGGACGGATCGCATCAAGCGGATGAATTTTTCATAATGCGTCCACTGTATCGGCAGCGATCGGATTTGCCGACGTCGATGCCAGTTCTCGGATTTTCGTAGTGAACGCACGTGTGGACTCTGCGAGAATGGAGGAAAGCAATGAAGAACATTTTGTCGTTGTAGCTTGTTTGTTAGCAGAAGAGGAAGAGTTGAAAAAAAAAGCTAAAAAAAGAAAACATAGTATCTGGATACACAACATATTCAAGAAGAGATCGGAACATGGAGAATATTACACCCTATTTCCTGATAAATTCAATTATCTATTTAGTTGACATCCTGAAACCACATTTACTGAGACAGAATACTACATACACACGTGTAAACACGCTAACACGCAGATTCGCACGCTGTAGTGTAGAAGTAAAGCTAACTTTATTTAAGGCTTTTTGCCAAACCTTCTACACGTGCGGTCTGTGGACTAACTTTACACAGCGGGCGTACAGCGCGCTACGCGTTCAATACAACGATGCGTTCAGGATGATGTTCGGGCTGCCACGGTATTGCAGTGCGTCGAAAATGTTCGCGGAGGCGCACACAGACTGCTTTTTTGCCATCATGAGGAAAAGGTGTGCGTCTCTCCTCAATAGAAGTCGTGGCAGCTCGAATAGTATCCTGAGCATGCTTGCCCACCGCTGGGACTCGCCGCTGTTGCAGCGTTATGTGCAGCTGCACGCGCCTGTAATACCGGCGCCCAGGCGCCTTTAATTTGATTTAGTCTAAGTTAGCTTAATTATAGTAATAATACTAACCATACCCCTAAGTTTGTACCACTAACACTATGGATATAAAGTCCGAAATAAATGATTTGTATTTGTATTTGTAAACGTTCTGTATAGTTCACAATTTCTTGGGAGGAGGACATCATGCGCAAAGTTTCGCTATTGGCACATGGAGACATCGTTTCACCCCTGGGTGAAGGCGGCATTTCGTAAGGTGTAGATGAACGAGAAAACATTGCCGGAGACAGATTGTGCAGAGTTTCGTTCATGGCAGGTGGAGGAGGAGGAGGAGACATCACATATAGAGTATTAGTCACAGATAGTGTCGAAGCGATGGTTGCGATTTTGTTCATAGCAGGCGAATTAAACATCGTTGTATTTGAACGAGTAGGTGCCGGAACCATTACATTTGAAACAACTCTCACTCTCTCTCTTTCATTTGAACCAGATGCCATAAGATTAGAATCAGGATATTCAGGATTGATTGGAGTTGTCGCAAGCTTCATCTCCACGTTGTTAACCATTTGAAACAAATGAGATTTCATTTTAATTTGGTCTTATAAAGGAAAAGTCTCTACTGTTTTAGCCATATTGATGAAAAAATCCAGTAGAGGATCACTCAGATTTCTGTTTTGTTCCGTTCTTGTTAAATATTGTTGTAGAACGTTGGCTGCAGTTGAACCTTGTGAAGTTTGTGAAGCTGCGTAGGTCGATTTCCTACCGACAGTTCGAACGGATTCTATGGATTGTTGGCTTCCTGCATCGCTTGTATCTAGATTACTAGAATTAGACAGTGCTTCAAGCTGTGTTTCGTCGTCATTGCTGACAATTTTAGGCGATAGGCTTGACCGCCGTTCTTTCTCATCGTTTAGGTATGGTGCTAGGAAAGAAAGTTCTTGGAAGAATTTGGGAGGTTTTTGTTTCGATGCTGCTTGGCCGCTTTTGGTCTTACACAAATTCAAAGCCTTTCTATGGTTGTCTCTGATTCTGGTCCATTTAAAAAACAAATGTCATTTATTTCAGGTACTTAGCGACTGGGAATTATTTTCGATCACTGGCATTTTCCTTCAGGATGAGAGAACGTACAGTGTGAACAATTGTGTATTCGACCTGCGAAGCCATTATTGAAGTCCTACAGCCCATAGTGATGCCAAAACCTTCTGAAGATACATGGATTGAATCAGAAAAGGGTTTTTACGTGAAATGGAATTTTGCCAACGCGATCGCTGCCATTGATGGAAAACACGTGCTTATGCAAGCTCCATCGCACAGTGGTTCAAATTACTTTTGTTATAAAAAACACTTTAGTTTGGTACTGCTAGCCTTAGTAAACGCAGATAAAAAATTCATCGTCGTCGATGTCGGTGCTTTTGGTAAGAACTCTGATGCTAGTATTCTAAGAAATTCGAGTTTAGGCAAAGGTTTACAAGATGGCACTCTAAACATACCTCCACAAAAAATACCACCAGGAGGCACTGAAGCACTACCTCATGTCATCATCGGTGACGAAGCTTTTCCACTGTGCACGTATTTAATGCGACCATACTCTCGAGACGATGCCCAAAGAAATGAAGAAGAAAAAGTGTTTAACTATCGGCTCAGTCGTGCGAGATATACTGTGGAAAATACATTTGGAATATTGGCAAGAAAATTTAGAATTTTCGAACGAAGATTGTCTATGCACGAAGAGCACGTTGTAACTGTAATAACTGTTGTAATGGCTACATGCTGTTTGCACAACTTTCTAAGAAATGACACATGCCACTGGACAGAAAACGATAACACATCTATGAGAGGACTACGAAACCTAAGGAATGTAGGTTGTAATTCACGCACAGATGCTTTAGCAGTCAGGGATAGCTTCAAAAGTTATTTTAACTCAGAAGCAGGGTCGGTAGATTGGCAATTGAGGAGAATTCGGGCTGGAAGGCGCGTTGTTTAAGTAATAAAAAAAAAAATCACGAACTTACCGTTTTGATTTAATCTGTTCCCAATTTCCTCCCAGATATTGTCCCTTCTTTGCTGGTTAGAATAATTAGGGTTTTTTAAATTATATATTTCTTCGTACTCTTGCACAATTGCGATTAGTTTTGACGCGTCCACGCTGCAAAAACAACGTGTGATGACACGACAAACACCAAAATGCAAATGGCCGACGACGATGCAGAGCGAGGGCGCGGAGTGCGTCCACTGATCGGCATTCCGTATGACGTCATCGGCAGGCATCGCAAAAGTTGCCTCTCGGAGCAACAGTGTCGGCATGCCGATGTGTGATGCGTACGATGCGGACAGGTGGACGCACTTATAAGAGTTTCTATACAAAAAATACTACGATCCGTTGCATGCGTCCGAAGCGTACGATACCGACAAGTGGACGCTTACCTTTAACAGGTTTCGGTTCCTTTCTTCAACTTTTATAACATGTTCCTACTTTGCGGTGTCTCCGCCTAATCTCATTTCACCATTATTCATGAAGTTGTTCCTTATTGACTTGAACAGGTGGGGAACATCATATACAATGTATATTTTTTTATCCCCAATAGTAGAATAGTTCTTAATTTCTGCTTCGTCTTTCTTTGTGCGCGAAAAATCTTTTAAAATGTTAAGAGCACCAGTATTCGTTTGGCCGTGATCGCAGATTGTGCTTATGGCATTGAACCCTGTTTCGTTTACTGATTTTAACAAAATAAAAAGCTATGGGTTGCTTGTGTTTGTAAGCCTTGCAACATAAACACCAGAGCATGGTTTGCTTGTGCAGGACTCCTCTCGCCATCACCCATATCCGTAAAACCTTCTATTTTATCCGTGGTATTGTTATGAATTAATCTGGGCAAAAGCAATCTCATCAAAAAGAAGACAGCAATGCTTGTCTTGAGCATTTTGGGGCAAATGTTTTTTTAAATGCTCCAATGCGGGTCTGCATAGCCCTGGTTCCATGGGTATTTTTTTTAAATACTTGTCAATATTAAATATCTATTAGCCTTTGGCGATCTATTGAAAATCGCCAACAAAGAAATTTTCGATTGTGTTGTCCAATGACGGCCTCGGATTTTTCGTTTTTGATATTTTATAACCATTACTAGACGTGCCCGCGGCTTTGCTCGCGTAAATGAAGTGTACTTCCTGTTTCTAACACTTAAATATGCAATTTAGTGTTTTCAATAAATTTAATGAAAAAAGGAAACTGCAGTTTTCGTCCTCGTATTTGTATTTTCGAAATAAAATGAATGATCTAGGCTTGTAATTGATTTCTATTATTTAAAAACATTCCAAACAGAGGCAAAACCAATTTTGTATAAAAATCTTTTAACTTTTTTTTACTGTATATAGTTATGAAATGAAAACTAATTTTCGGCCTAGATATATGTCGTTTCTTTGCATGTACAGTCGCCATCAGATATATCGCAGCATATAAGGCGTTCATAAATAACTGTACTGTAACGCCCAGTCAATAAGAGTCGTGTTCAGATATTTATGAACGCCTTATATGCTGCGATATATCTGATGGCGACTGAGCAAACTTTCTTAACAATCTAGCATAATATCGTTTAAAACTAAGAGCAAAACTACGTTTCTATGGAAAGGCGAGCGTGCTGCGGACTCCTAAAATAAAATGATAGCATATGTATTCTCTATAAATTCTCATTTAAGTTACATAAAACTTATACAGTTTTTCACCTATAACTGCATCACATAAACAAAACAAACAAACATAAGGGTCAAAATCAGAGAGGTGAGCATTTCAGGTTTTCAAATATCTGAGAAATTAAGTTTTCTTTTGAAGAAAACTAACAAGTGGACTCTGTTGTGTCATTTGTCATGAAGCTTTCCTGTGAAGAGGCACGCACAAAAATATATATTTTAGAAATTCTACCAGTTAATAAGAATAATGCCAGACACAAAAGTCATTTCGAGAACACTTTTAAATATTTTTTTTAATAATAATATAACCAACGCATTTAAGAATCACTTTCAAGAAATTGTAATTAACCAGTTCCTAAATCGTATAATGTTGTTATTTTCTATATTTTTATATTGAAAACATTTATTTTTCAAAGTACTCTCCATAAATTTTCAATTGGTGTAAATTTCGCTCCGAAATTTTAATTTATTGTATACATTTTTGCATTACGTTACATTTTAATAATATAAATACAAAAGTGTAAAGGTCATTTCATATTGTACATGCAAGATTTAACTATAGTATTACTTATTAGTGATTTATTTGCCGTTTTTGTGATGTTCCCGAAAATGATGGGAGTGTTCCCAAAATGACAAGTTCCGCCGACAACGAAGAAAGCTGACTTTTATTTCTCCATCTTCATTAACTGAGGTGTCAGCGACTGCAACGTATCTGTATTGTATTTTTTATTTTCAGTTGGTACATTTACTAGCAAAAATGTCTTTGGACAACGTATCACGTTTGGGTGGAAGTTCTCATTATCATTTCCGTACGATGTACCAGCACAAATATCGTCATTTTTTTCCATGAATTCAAACTGAAACCTTTTGGAAGTTCTCATCATCTGAACTGTCTGATCCGTATACGGCGTCATAAATACTTTTTCTGTTGATGTGAAGAGAATTCAGAAACTCTTCATTCTTTTCTATGTCTAAGTCTATCATTTCTAATGGTACTGGACTTTCTTTATCTCTGTCTTCGACTGAAAATGCCTGCAGTTTAATTTCTCGCAATAATTTTGACTTACAGTTGTATAGAGAGTTGTATGGTAATATTCCCTATCTTTCAGTCTCTTAATCTCTCTTTGTTCAGGTGTCATTTTATTTAAAAACTTGCGCTGCCTTTTCACGATATTTTTTATAAGCTATACTGTCCTCTTTTAATCCCTTTTTTGACTTCCTTTTATTTTTATTTTTATAGTTTTCCATGTTGCTCGTACTAAATGAATACCTAAAACCAAAATTTTGAATAGTTATGCTTTTTAAAAGCATTAGAGCATCATTAAGCCCTAAAATTGTCATCTCGGGAACGCCCGTGTCATTTCGGGAACGCCCGGCATATACGTAAAGGTTCCCGAAATGACAGTTCCCGAAATGACTATTTGATGAATATTTTCATGTCGCGCTTGACGCCGCCATGTTAGCTATTAGTTTTTGAGGTTATGAACAAGTGAGCTGTAATATTTATTAGAATTTTGCAAAAAAACATGCAAATTTTCGAAAAACTAATATTCAAACAGCGTTCCCGTAGTGACAGGGAATTAAAGTACTCTTCACACATATCAATTTAAAAGGTACTTACCAACAAAATCAATTATTTTTTTCCGAAAACACGAAACACGCCTGTTGCTTTGACTAGTGAACTTCACGCTGTTGCTCGCTAACGCCACCTAGCGTGTGTTCTTGAATTTACATAGATCGATATCCACCGCGTTCACGGAATGATTTAATAAACGTCAGACAGCATTTGAATAGTCAAAATATGAAGAAATTAAACTGCTATTAATGTATTTTATACTTATATTCTTAATTTGATGTTTTTCAAAGCTAATATTAGGATATGACAGTTTTAAGTCTTAATTATAAACATTTTGGACTTGTTTGAACTATGAAACATGGTATAAGGACGCATTCCCGGAATGACTATTTAGACCTTTTTTTGTTTAAAATCAAATAAAATATTAGTAAAGAAAGACAAATAAGCTAAGTGCCGTGTAATTATGGACAAAAACTTTATTTTGAAATAAATTTTTAGTAATATCATGTTATTTTATTTACAAAAACTTTCTCAGAAGCATAATGCTCACCTCTCTGATTTTGACCCATAAACATTTTACTTTGAGAGAGAATTCAGTTGAAGAATGCCTTACATATTAAATATCTCACTGTATACCACATTTTTGGCAAAAACTGTGTCACAATTTTTTTGCAAAGATCCTTGCTCATTACAATTAACAATTTTTATTTTTATTCTGGCTTTGGAGACAGCCCTTGATAGCGCAACATACAGTTGCCCTGCCCATGAGTAAAAACTGGCTGTGATAAATACAAACCACAAAATTCAAAAGACTGTCCCTGAGTTTTGTTTACAGTCATAGCAAACGCGACTCTGATTGGAAACTGTCGTCTACACAATACAAACGGGAAGGTTTGGATCAGATGGAGCAAGATCAATTCGAGGAATTAAAATCACACTTCCTTTGTGACTACCAGTTATTATCTCAGCAACCAAAATATTATCTTTCATTTCATTTACAAATAACCAAGTACGTTACATAATCCTGCTTTAGTATTCATATGCCTCAACAACATTATAATTGCACCTACTTTCAACCTAAGTTCATATAAAGGCATTCCTGATGGTGTTAAGGAATTTAAGAACTCTGTTGGGAAATCCTCTACTTCTGATTTATCATCACACTCAATTGAATCTATATAGTACACTTTTTCTTGGCCTTCAAGGCGTGCTAAAACTTGATTATTTATTTCATAAGTATCTTCATTTCTGGGACAAAGTATACCTAATCCTTTCTCCAAATGATCTGACTTCTGTAGGTGAAAACGACGACCCAAAAATGCCTGACACTAAACAGTTTGTAGTTATTATTTCCTTTGGTATTTCTACCAAATCAGATTCTAATCCATTATTATTCAAGTTTTTTCCTCTCCAATAGGGACAAAGTATACCTAATCCTTTCTCCAAATGATCTGACTTCTGTAGGTGAAAACGACGACCCAAAAATGCCTGACACTAAACAGTTTGTAGTTATTATTTCCTTTGGTATTTCTACCAAATCAGATTCTAATCCATTATTATTCAAGTTTTTTCCTCTCCAATATCAAGAAGCCATTGAGAATTTTTTTTTCAGGTGTGCGATCGGCGTGAAGTTAGCAGCCTAAAGTTAGCTGCCTAAGATAATACGACCAAATTAAGAAGTCAAGGTATTTAATATCAAAATATCAAGTAAAACAGCGATTAAAACGTGTCTTAAAAGGTTTAAACAGGAGTAGATGATTTTCATGACAAACCAAAGATATATTTTATTTAAAAATATTAAAAGAACCGCAATAATTTGTAGGGCAGCTAACTTCACAAGCTGGCAGCCCAAAAAAAGTTAAGTTTATAAATTATTATTCATATCCACATAAAATGGTGTAGATTACAGTATGTGTGTAGTATCATTCGAATCAGCATACTAACAACTTTTAACGGTAAAAGTTTCATCAAGATTGAAAGGGGATGGCTACCCCAAAACTACTGAAAATACCTAGCTGCCTAAATAAAATATAAAATATTATTGATTTTCCACATGAAGCTGTCCAGAAGACACTTTGTGTGTGGTATCATTAGAATTGTCATAGCAACACCTTTATACGGTAAAAGTTTCATCAAGATTGAAACGGGATGACTACCCCAAAATTACTGAATACCTAGCTGCCTAAATGAAATATAAAATATTATTGATTTTCCACATGAAGCTGTCCAGAAGACACTTTGTGTGTGGTATCATTAGAATCGTCATAGCTACACCTTTATACGGTAAAAGTTTCATCAAATTTGAAAAGGGATGACTACCCCAAAATTACTGAATACCTAGCTGCCTAAATGAAATATAAAATATTATTGATTTTCCACATGAAGCTGTCCAGAAGACACTTTGTGTGTGTGGTATCATTAGAATTGTCATAGCAACACCTTTATACTGTAAAAGTTTCATCAAGATTGAAAGGGGATGGCTACCCCAAAACTACTGAAAATACCTAGCTGCCTAAATAATATATAAAATATTATTGATTTTCCACATGAAGCTGTCCAGAAGACACTTTGTGTGTGGTATCATTAGAATCGTCATAGCAACACCTTTATACGGTAAAAGTTTCATCAAGATTGAAAGGGGATGACTACCCCAAAATTACTGAAAATACCTAGCTGCTTAAATGAACTATAAAATATTATTTATTTTCCACATGAAGCTGTCCAGAAGACACTTTGTGTGTGGTATCATTAGAATTGTCATAGAAACACCTTTATACGGTAAAAGTTTCATCAAGATTGAAAGGGGTTGGCTACCCCAAAATTACTGAAAATACCTAGCTGCCTAAATGAAATATAAAATTTTATTGATTTTCCACATGAAGCTGTCCAGAAGTCACTTTGTGTGTGGTATCATTAGAATCGTCATAGCAACACCTTTATACGGTAAAAGTTTCATCAAGATTGAAAGGGGTTGGCTACCCCAAAATTACTGAAAATACCTAGCTGCCTAAATGAAATATAAAATTTTATTGATTTTCCACATGAAGCTGTCCAGAAGTCACTTTGTGTGTGGTATCATTCGAATCGTCATAGCAACACCTTTATACGGTAAAAGTTTCATCAAGATTGAAAGGGGATGACTACCCCAAAATTACTGAAAATACCTAGCTGCTTAAATGAACTATAAAATATTATTTATTTTCCACATGAAGCTGTCCAGAAGACACTTTGTGTGTGGTATCATTAGAATCGTCATAGCAACACCTTTATACGGTAAAAGTTTCATCAAGATTGAAAAGGGATGACTACCCCAAAATTACTGAAAATACCTAGCTGCCTAAATGAAATATAAAATTTTATTGATTTTCCACATGAAGCTGTCCAGAAGACACTTTGTGTGTGGTATCATTAGAATCGTCATAGCAACACCTTTATACGGTAAAAGTTTCATCAAGATTGAAAGGGGATGGCTACGCCAAAATTACTGAAAATACCTAGCCTGCCTAAATGAAATATAAAATTTTATTGATTTTCCACATGAAGCTGTCCAGAAGACACTTTGTGTGTGGTATCATTAGAATCGTCATAGCAACACCTTTATACGGTAAAAGTTTCATCAAGATTGAAAGGGGTTGGCTACCCCAAAATTACTGAAAATACCTAGCTGCCTAAATGAAATATAAAATTTTATTGATTTTCCACATGAAGCTGTCCAGAAGTCACTTTGTGTGTGGTATCATTAGAATCGTCATAGCAACACCTTTATACGGTAAAAGTTTCATCAAGATTGAAAGGGGTTGGCTACCCCAAAATTACTGAAAATACCTAGCTGCCTAAATGAAATATAAAATTTTATTGATTTTCCACATGAAGCTGTCCAGAAGTCACTTTGTGTGTGGTATCATTAGAATCGTCATAGCAACACCTTTATACGGTAAAAGTTTCATCAAGATTGAAAGGGGATGACTACCCCAAAATTACTGAAAATACCTAGCTGCTTAAATGAACTATAAAATATTATTTATTTTCCACATGAAGCTGTCCAGAAGACACTTTGTGTGTGGTATCATTAGAATCGTCATAGCAACACCTTTATACGGTAAAAGTTTCATCAAGATTGAAAAGGGATGACTACCCCAAAATTACTGAAAATACCTAGCTGCCTAAATGAAATATAAAATTTTATTGATTTTCCACATGAAGCTGTCCAGAAGACACTTTGTGTGTGGTATCATTAGAATCGTCATAGCAACACCTTTATACGGTAAAAGTTTCATCAAGATTGAAAGGGGATGACTACCCCAAAATTACTGAAAATACCGAGCTGCCTAAATAAAATATAAAATTTTATTGATTTTCCACATGAAGCTGTCCAGAAGACACTTTGTGTTTGGTATCATTAGAATCGTCATAGCAACACCTTTATACGGTAAAAGTTTCATCAAGATTGAAAAGGGATGACTACCCCAAAATTACTGAAAATACCTAGCTGCCTAAATGAAATATAAAATTTTATTGATTTTCCACATGAAGCTGTCCAGAAGACACTTTGTGTGTGGTATCATTAGAATCGTCATAGCAACACCTTTATACGGTAAAAGTTTCATCAAGATTGAAAGGGGATGACTACCCCAAAATTACTGAAAATACCTAGCTGCTAAAATGAACTATAAAATATTATTTATTTTCCACATGAAGCTGTCCAGAAGACACTTTGTGTTGTATCATTAGAATTGTCATAGCAACACCTTTATACGGTAAAAGTTTCATCAAGATTGAAAGGGGATGACTACCCCAAAACTACTGAAAATACCTAGCTGCCTAAATGAAATATAAAATTTTATTGATTTTCCACATGAAGCTGTCCAGAAGACACTTTGTGTGTGGTATCATTAGAATTGTCATAGCAACACCTTTATACGGTAAAAGTTTCATCAAGATTGAAAGGGGTTAGCTACCCCAAAATTACTGAAAATACCTAGCTGCCTAAATGAAATATAAAATTTTATTGATTTTCCACATGAAGCTGTCCAGAAGTCACTTTGTGTGTGGTATCATTAGAATCGTCATAGCAACACCTTTATACGGTAAAAGTTTCATCAAGATTGAAAGGGGATGACTACCCCAAAATTACTGAAAATACCAAGCTGCTTAAATGAACTATATAATATTATTTATTTTCCACATGAAGCTGTCCAGAAGACAGTTTGTGTTGTATCATTAGAATTGTCATAGCAACACCTTTATACGGTAAAAGTTTCATCAAGATTGAAAGGGGATGACTACCCCAAAATTACTGAAAATACCGAGCTGCCTAAATAAAATATAAAATTTTATTGATTTTCCACATGAAGCTGTCCAGAAGACACTTTGTGTGTGGTATCATTAGATCGTCATAGCAACACCTTTATACGGTAAAAGTTTCATCAAGATTGAAAGGGGATGACTACCCCAAAATTACTGAAAATACCGAGCTGCCTAAATAAAATATAAAATTTTATTGATTTTCCACATGAAGCTGTCCAGAAGACACTTTGTGTTTGGTATCATAGAATCGTCATAGCAACACCTTTATACGGTAAAAGTTTCATCAAGATTGAAAGGGGATGACTACCCCAAAATTACTGAAAATACCTAGCTGCCTAAATGAAATATAAAATATTATTGATTTTCCACATGAAGCTGTCAAGAAGACACTTTGTGTGTGGTATCATTAGAATCGTCATAGCAACACCTTTATACGGTAAAAGTTTCATCAAGATTGAAAGGGGATGGCTACGCCAAAATTACTGAAAATACCTAGCCTGCCTAAATGAAATATAAAATTTTATTGATTTTCCACATGAAGCTGTCCAGAAGACACTTTGTGTGTGGTATCATTAGAATTGTCATAGCAACACCTTTATACGGTAAAAGTTTCATCAAGATTGAAAGGGGATGGCTACCCCAAAATTACTGAAAATACCTAGCTGCCTAAATGAAATATAAAATTTTATTGATTTTCCACATGAAGCTGTCCAGAAGTCACTTTGTGTGTGGTATCATTAGAATTGTCATAGCAACACCTTTATACGGTAAAAGTTTCATCAAGATTGAAAGGGGATGACTACCCCAAAATTACTGAATACCTAGCTGCCTAAATGAAATATAAAATTTTATTGATTTTCCACATGAAGCTGTCCAGAAGACACTTTGTGTGTGGAATCATTAGAATCGTCTTAGCCTCGCTTTTAAACGTTACAAGTACCTATGTATTCAGATTCACAGTCTGTCTATACAGGGTGTAACAAAAGTTAGGAGAAATGTTTTTGACCAAATTTTATTTCTTACTTATGCAATCATGCTGATAAAAGTACCTATCACCAGTATTTTTGTTACACCTTTTATAAAAACTGTTTACATTTTAACAAGAATTTCAAAGGGAGGGTTAGTTTTATTGGGCATATTAACACCTATATCTGTTTATACATTTGACAGACACAAATCACACATCCCCTTATTTATCTCCCTTTTAACGAACGCATCTACTTTTTCATTGAATTCCGTAAGTGTTACAAAACAGCGTGTGTGAAATTTTCGGCTGCATGTTTGACAATCAATTGCATCGCGGGGCTTTACTTTCATGGCGCAGAATAAACAACGTTGTTTCATGTCATTGCTGTTTTGTATTAATATTTTTTTCAATGTTATTCTGTATTTTTGATAGTTTTGTTTTAAGGCTTGTTTTCGACCCGTCGCGATGCGCTGAAAAATATTAATCAATATAGGTCCACAATTGTAATTGTCCCGCTGAAGTTCGTGGTCAATTGTGTCATAGGTAACGAAACTTAAATTGATATATTTAATTTTTAAAAGCTCGTTCATTTTGTCTATATATATCTTTTTGTAATATTCTTCGTAACCTAGTGGGTCTATGATGGTTATTGATTCGTCTTTTAAAGATAGTATTATCATCGTGTAGTGGTTTTTGCGACAAATAGGAAAAATTGTATCTTTTTCCTATTGTATATTAATAAAATTGTAAAATGAGACTGGCAAATCCTTACTTTCAAATAAATGTAGGCATCTTTCCACGGAAACTAAATGAAATTTATTTTTATTAAAAATGTGCAGCAAATGGTCGATGATTGTACTATAAAGATATTGTTGATCATCAAGCGAAAGAAAATCGTCGATCAAAATGCATTTGTCATTTGTTTGCTGAATCTCCTCAATATAATTTACAACATATCCTCTTCCGATTTCCTTATAATATTTGATATCATCTACCAATCCATTTTCAAATAAATTTAATTTTTTGAAAACAGATTCCGTTGTTTGTACTGTTGTCGTCTGTGGTATATCATCACTTATGCAATGTTTACAAATGAAATCTTTCGTCTTTAAATCTGGCGATGTACTACCATCAACTTCCTTTGCATATAGCTGATGAACCCACAAACTGCAGGTGTCGCATTGGACCCAATTCGTTATGCCCGTTGACCACGACCCTCGCCCACAATACAAGCAGTTAACTATAGTTTCCTCATTAGGAGCGGGAACTTCTGCCGGATGACACAATTTTTTCAAAAATCTTCCATCGAAGTGGCTAAAAGACCTTTTTCTCTTTTTACTGTTCCATTTCTCTTCATCATCTACTGCAAACTTAATTGGTATTGGTGGTTGCTTACACAAACCTGCCTTTTTACATATGAACATCTGCTCCTTATGTAGGGCTAAGACCTCCGACCGTAATGTGCGAAGAAGTTGAGTGCACTTCAATTTTGTGCGCCCGTTGAGGGCGAGATGTTTGAGCTGCCCAAAATAATTCTCGACAGGCGCATTACTTAGCCTATTATTTGGCTTTAATATATTCGTCCACATTGGGACGAGTGGCAAATATTTACGTAGCACTAGTTTGCACAGCTCAACACACTGGTACTCATTTTTAATGCGTTCGCCACTCTCCATATGGAATTCCACTTTTTCATATTCCTCTTTGAAATAACAATAAAATAAATTCCTTTCATAATTGGCTAGGCCCGCGGCCTGCTCCAAGTCTGTTTTGATGGGGTTCGTGTCTGATTTAAGTATCGATTCTAGATCTGTGAGGTGTTCTTCCATGGTTTGTTTGGCCAGATATTTTTTTGCTTCCAAGACATCTTTGTTTACATATGGTAACTTGAATAAAATAAAAACATATTTTACAAATACGCACATCTCCTTGAAACTGTTGAAAAGGAAAATTTTTGCTAATATTTCCTTTACTGGAGATTTGGCCACCATTATTGAGATATTAACATCATGACACATGTATTTCATAAGGTGCGCAACGCATAAATATAAAGGCGTTAGTTCGAAATCACTTCCCTCCTCTGTTAAATAAATGAAACAATAGTTTAAATAATCCGTGAGAGTTCTTTGATTAAAGCATAGACACGCGGCATTGATAAGTGCAAAACTGAAATCCGTTACAACTCCAGTAAAAGCAGGCCAGCAGTTTTCTTTTGAACAAAATGTCTTAAAATCGTGTATCATTTTAAATATCGTGTTGGTGTCGTGCGTTGCGGAAATCATATGAAAAAGTGGAAATAGCCTCTCTGTAGTTTTTAACTGTATGACACCGGTGTATAACAATATTTTTCTTGCAGCCTTTTTGTTACCTTTCACGTCCCTGACAACGCTACCCGTAGCGTCCAAATATAATATGGTGCGACCTTCTTGTTTCAGGCTTTTTATTTGCTCAGAACTAAACATTTTTATATTAAGAGGAAAAGAAATTTCTTTCACAAAATTCATGTGATCCTCTTGGTAACTTATTAAATCGAGAATATCATTTTTGTTCCTATCATTCTTTGCCAATGCTTCGGACCTTATTTTTCTCAATGTGCTATCGGATTTTACACTCTGCAAGTTGTGAGTTTTATCGAGCATTCTTTCATTTAGTTTGAGTACTTCTCCTTTTTTATAACTTAGTGGCCTATTTGAAAGTACCTTTTTTTGGACTAGCAACCTTTCTACCCCTCTTACATGCATAGTTACATTTTTGCTGTGACAAAAATTTATATTCTCGCTACATACGGTTAACTTTCTGTCATGTTCGATGTATATTTAAATTTTTTTACAATTTCGGTGATTGCATTGCGCTTTGATCATTATCTTTTTATTTTTTAAATATTTTACATACTTAAAAATTATTTGACACGTATTGTTGATATTCGCTTCTATTAGTTTTCTCAAAACGAAAGGATACACGTCCGTCACCAGCTTTTCCTTTTTGAAAATTTCTATCCACAATTCTTCGCTGATTATTGTAGTTCCTTCCTTTATTGTAAAACCTTTGCACCTAGTCAAATTGATCTCGTTGTTCGTACCACTTGGAAGGAGATTTACATTCGAGTTATCAGCACTAGAGGCCGATTTGTCTAAATTCAAAATACTTGTAGGACGTTTTTGTGACGGTGGCGAAATATCCTTTTTTTTTAATGCAGGCATGTCACTAGGCGTATGAGTCACAATATCTACAGGACAATAGGAATCCTCGTCGAGCTTTAGGCTATCTGCCTCAATATTTTCCTGTGAAACTGGCTGGTACTGGTATTCGTTGGACATAATAATAATAATAATAATAATAATAATAACGTTTATTCAATGCAAAACCTTATCACTAATGTTCATCCTCTGCCAAACCACAAGGCAAGAAACGACGATTAAGATTAGACGTGTCTAATAACTTCAAATCAGGACTTTGGCTGCCAACTTTCATATTCGAATCGGGAATATTGACTGAAACAGGTTCGTATTTGAATTCGTCAGTCGGGCTATACGTAGGCGAAGATGTGCGCTTATAACAGCTTTCAAATGTCTCCAGCGGATCGACATCAGGATTCTGGCACTCCACATTTACATTTGAACGCCGGTCAGAATTAGTTTGGATTAGCTTTTTCCAAAAATTATACAATTGTTTACGATTTATCAAGTTATTTTTAACTTTAAAATATTTGCACAAAAGCAAATATTGGTGAGATTCCGTATTCCTTGGTGAACAAGGATTGCCCTTGATTTTCAGTATTTCCAGGGCACGTTTTTAAATCTCGTAAGGACCTTTTCCCCCGCCGCTTCATACTGCAATGTATCCCACAACAACAAAAAAATAGAAAGCAATTAAAATTTTAAGTTTGTACTAAAATATTATTGACGAACAAAATATATAGACAGACCTATGCTACGAGGGGTGATCCAAAAGTAATGATAATCAGTATGAAAGACACATCAAATGTTTAATAAAATAATTTATTTTTCTACGTAATCTCCTTCCAAGTCTACACACTTAGACCATCGTTTCTCCAGACCACGAATTCCTTTAAAAAAAAAATCTTTTTCTTGACCCTCTAAAAATGCCTCCACAACGGCCATTACCTCGCCAGCATTCAAAAATTTGTTGCCTCTAAGATCTTCCTTCAGCCGTGGAAAGAGATAAAAGTCGCTGGGGGCTAGGTCTGGCGAATATGGGGGGTGTTCCAGCAATTCGAACCCTGAATCACGGATGGCAGCCGTCGCAACGCCGGCCTTGTGGGGCGGTGCGTTGTCCTGGTGAAACAGGATGCGAGCTCGAAGTTTACCTCGCCGCTTTTCTTTGATTGCCTCTCTCAATCTGCGAATTTGGTCAGCGTAGTAGGAGCCCGTAATAGTGGTTCCCTTTTCCAGGTATTCGATCATTATGACTCCCTCAGCATCCCAAAACACTGAAGCCATGACCTTACCAGCGGAGCTTGCTACCTTGAATTTCTTCGGTGTAGGGGAAGACGCTCGCTTCCAGGTCATGGATTGCTGTTTGGTCTCTGGATCGAAATGGTGGATCCAAGACTCGTCCATGGTTACAAACCGACGCAAAAATGTTTCGGGATCAGTTTGATATTTGTCAAGATTCGACTTCGAAATCTCACATCGTATTTTCTTTTGTTCAGCCGTTAGCATTCTAGGCACCCAACGAGCGGACACTTTTTTCATGTGTAGTTCATCCACAGACCATAAGAATACTATAGACTGGGTATTGGGCGGGGCACGCGTAGCCGAGCTTAGGCCCAAATTCCCAAATACATGTCAACGTGATGTCAACAGTCACTTAGTTACCGTACGAACGTGCTTGAGTAATTATGTGGCAAAAAATTAGAAATACGCCGAATCGTGCCATTATAATCGTCACAGGCGAGATCCGCATACTTAAAAAGATACCTGATGCAGTTTAATTTCACTGGTAAGTAATAAAATTCGGTATTTTGTAATATTTTGTAAAACATTGCACGAATATACATTACTAGCTTGACATGGCAACTATTCACGCAACATCTTAAGGAACACGCAATGTATACGTCCGTCTGACAATTTAGTGGGGGGGAACGAGTCCTAACCATAAATTGTCGATATTCTGTATGGAGGTTTTAATGTGATTCGAGCCGCTCGTGTTTTATAATATAATTAATTAATTTTAATAATATAATTTACAGTTTATCACCCTGTTTTTAGGGTTTCATACCTCAATCGGGAAAAACGGAAATCTTATAGGATCACTTTGTTGTCCGTCCGTCCGTCTGTCTGTCTGTCAAGACCCTTTATCTCGAGAACGCGTGGAGGTATCGAGTTGAAATTAACACTATATACTCAGGTTTACGGTCCCTTGAAGCGGTGAAAAAAAAAAAAACTTCTACGTTTACGTGAACAAAAGATACGGCCGTTTATGTCGCCGAAAACGTACATTGCGACACTCTCAAGGGAATCAAAATGATAGGGTACTTCCCGATGACTTAGAACTATGAAATTTGGCAAGTACTACAAATCCTTCTAAAAATCTGAAATCGTCACATACTACAAATAATACTTATAAAATCTTAAAAAATATAGTCCTTTTCAAACATCAAGTCCACCTTTTGTACTTTAAGTTTTCTTTTGTGAAATAAAGATTAAATAAATAAATAGGTAAATCATATTTGGAGAACTTGGTTGGGTTAAGTTTGCACCTCGTTTGTATGCGGCGCCATACATTTCAGATGCAAACTTAACCACAACAACTTGACCATCCTGCCAGGCCAGCGACACTCCATACAAAACTGAATTATGAAAGCCTTTTGTACCAACATTTAAATATAAAAATAATTCTACTAAATTAAAACGACAACCGATTCCTTCGCGTAACAAGTCTCATAACCGTCTATTTGATTAAGGCGCAATAACAAATGTCATACAACCCTCAATTTGACGCAAGTTGTAAAAATCTATGGTGGAATAAAATTTTCTTGTTGTTTGGTTTGTTGTTGCAAAATTATTAATAAGCATGTTGTAGTAGTGTGTCAGTATTTTATAAGAATAATGCCAGGGAAATGTACAAGAAAGTGTGAAGTTTGTGGCATTTGGGAGTGTCAGAAAAAAAGATTCTGGTATATTTTAGCAAGATTTCCGCTTGACCCGATCAGGTAAAACTGTATTTCAGTGCCAATTTACTTTATATATATATATCGTATTTGTTAGCTGTTTTACTCAGATTGTAGTAGATATGAGGTAAATACGTAAAATAATGTATTTTCTCAAAAATCTGATCTTAAGCAATAACATAGTGATGTGAACAAATTATCGATAACATTTGTTGTTTTATTTTTAGGTGCCGTTTATGCGTGAAGTTAACAGGCAATGAGGACTTGGCGTATTTACCGATTAGAAAGTTAAATGAAATGTGAAAATCTCATAAAGCGTTTCTTTTACAGGTCCTAGGTCAACCGACTTTATGTTTACTACCTAATATGTTGCTTGAAAACAAAAACCAATGATAAACTGTTCATATACCTAGGTTATGTCAAATAAATAAACAATTTTTAAGGCATATATTTATTTTCGTAAAACCAGCACTAAAATTGACCAAAGTAATGCAGGAAGCGACCAGCATATTTATTTGTCAAAGTGACTTGTATTTTAATCAATTTATCATGTTGGTCGTTTTTTGCATTACAAAAAAAAAACTGCTTGCAAACCTACGCAACCACGAATATCGAATATTTATCGATATCGATAGAAAAGTATGATTCGTATTTGTCAAGCCCTAACAACATTGGTACCAACATACTCGTAGTAGAATTGTATTTTACTATGTTGGTACTACTGTTTTAAGTTGTTAGGTTGGTACAAAAGGCTTTCATAATTCCGATTAGCGGCTTGTATGAAAGTGCCGACTCTTAAAACGTAGTGATTATATGCTCTTTGCATCCTGCATGCCGATTGTCAACTTACCTGCAAAATTGTTATAAAGTGATTACCGTTATGATATTGCACTGTACGTTTAACAAAATTTTTAATTTTAATTTATAATGTTCTCATATAAGTGAATTTGTAATTCTTTTGAGAATAAAGATTCTTTAACCGTAACTTAAGTCAACCAGGCCAATGGGATGGGATTTGTGAAAGTTTGTACGGAACCCTTGGTGCGCGAGTCAGAATCGCACTTGGCCGGTTTTTTTTTAAATTCAGACGAGTAATTTTATTACAGCGAAATCTATAGCAGTGGGTGACAAAATCATTAGATTAAAACAGTAATATTGTTTGGTAATCCATTATATAATAACGTGCTAGTCAGTTGACGACGAGGTTGGCGCAGGCGGTCCTGGTTCGAATCTCGGCAAGGGCAAATATTTGTATGCTGCACTCGAATATTTGTTCCTGGGTCATGGATGTTATCTATAAGTTTGTATGTATATTTATATATATTCTTTATATCGTCGTCTAGTACCCATATTACAAGCATTGCTTAGTATAAAAGGCCAGGTCGAGTTGTGTACGATTGTCCCGTAATTATTTTGGTTACATTTTATATGATGAAATAAATAAATATACTCCGTTTATAATTTACCTACTACCTGTTCAAAATGTAAGGTGATGTTTTTATTATTTATAGGTATATCACTATATGTAAACATTCTGAACGATAGAAAGACTGAGATGGACGCTTCTATTTGATTTCTTCGCCAAAAATTAAAAGGTCTGATAATTTAATTTACGACCATACAAAATGAATATTTTCAACATGCATTATATTATAAACCTATACATATTATTATTTTATCGATATCGACTATTTTGATTTGATGACGCCCTTAATCTTTAGAATCAGTAGATGCATACCGCTGGCTGAGCTTACGTTACATTTTCTTGGTCGTTAAAATTAGACCCCGTGTTACAGGGATAAGGTTCAATTTTAAATGTTTTAAAATTGTAACATAAAACCTTGCGATATTATGCAAGCGTAAATATCAAAAGTGACACTACTGAATTGACGGAAGTAGAAATCAATTTCTTGTTAATTCGAGACTTTGTCGTACTGAATCACAAAGTCTAATTTGCCTTTTATTTTATTTCTATTTAAGTTATAATAAAAATAAAGGCATTGTCTGATATGCATATAAGGGCTAAAATTCTCGATACTTTGATCGTAGTAGTGTATCACCACGTAATACGCACACATTAGCTCAGCCAATGTCAACTCACTTGTGTTTGTTGTAAAACCTTATTTTTATACGAATATAATTGTGTGCGTGTAAAAGTCGGCTACAGCGGTGCTAGAACAAACTGCGCTGTATGCCATCTCCATATACTCCGTGAGTTCATCAGTTAAGATTCTTTGAATGATGCCATACGAGATGCCTGTGAGCTCAACTAGATACCTGATAGTCATCCTTCTATCTGTTAAAACAAGATCATGAATTTTTTTGACGTTTTCTCCAGTAATGGCGACAGATGGACGGCCTTCGCGATGTTCATCTTGAGTGGATGTTCTTCCCAAGTTAAACTCCTTTGACCACTGTGCCACTGTGGAATACGGCGGAGCGGACTCGCCCAGTGTTCCCACTAATTCAGCGTATATATCTTTAGTACACATTTTTTTCAAACAGAAGTATTTAATAACCGCTCTCACCTCAGTTTTCTCCATTTTTGCGTTATTGTTCCGACTGCTCGTGAAAAAACAGCTGCAACATTCTGACAGATACATATTTTTTAATTTTTATTTTTTTTATTTACTAAGGAGTCTTTATGGCCAGTAACGGTATACCTATTTGTTTTAATCCGATTCAATAATTATTCAGTTATCATTACTTTTGGATCACCCCTCGTATATACCTGCTATCCTACAATGCTAAAATTGATAAGTGATAAACGAATACTGTATGTAACTTACCGATTCAATTAAATTACGTTAGTATTTTACTTATCCTACTTATATTCTACGCCTTACTAATTAATGATCCGAGTACCTATCGACTACTAACTTAACCTATTCTATAATAAACAAAACGAATTAAGCCGAACTAATTACCTTACAATTAAAATGTACCTATTACTAATCTAATCTAAAAATCAAACTAAGTACCAAATTACGCAGTACTGCAAAACAGCAATTAAATATTAACATTAAGATAAACTACATTAAACCCCAAGCCCTGCGAGAAATATACGTAAAACACTAGATAAAGAAACAACGCTTCGCTTTACTAATTAATCACCCTAGTATGTACCTAACAACTAATAACCTAATCCACTTATTCAATACTAAACAAATCTAATTATCTTACAGTTAAAATGTACCTACCTATTTTTAATTAAATCTGAAAACGCAAACTATCAGACTACAACCTACTAAAAACGGCAATTTAATTTTAACACTAAGGTATACGTATATTAAACACCACACCCTGCGAGAAAAAAACGTAAAACAAGATATAGAAATTCTTCAACAAGACAAGGAACAAGAAAAGTATTTGCAATTTGCATTAAGATACGATTTCGCCAAGTCATACAAAGTAATTCAAAGCAATAATTAAAATTAAAACCACTTCCGAGGTAAACTTTTAAAAAACAAACGCTATCGTGATGTACAATGTAAACGTGCTACGTTAGATCGCCATCTAGCGTCACCGGTCAGAACTTTTGAATGCAATGAAGTCTAGATGGAGTTAGTAGTAGAAATTTTATATTTCATTTAGGCAGCTAGGTATTTTCAGTAATTTTGGGGTAGTCATCCCCTTTCAATCTTGATGAAACTTTTACCGTATAAAGGTGTTACTATGACGATTCTAATGATACCACACACAAAGTGTCTTCTGGACAGCTTCATGTGGAAAATCAATAATATTTTATATTTCATTTAGGCAGCTAGGTATTCAGTAATTTTGGGGTAGTCATCCCGTTTCAATCTTGATGAAACTTTTACCGTATAAAGGTGTTGCTATGACGATTCTAATGATACCACACACAAAGTGTCTTCTGGACAGCTTCATGTGGAAAATCAATAAAATTGTATATTTCATTTAGGCAGCTAGGTATTTTCAGTAATTTTGGGGTAGTCATCCCCTTTCAATCTTGATGAAACTTTTACCATATAAAAGTGTTGCTATGACGATTCTAATGATACCACACACAAAGAGTCTTCTGGACAGCTTCATGTGGAAAATCAATAATATTTTATATTTTATTTAGGCAGCTAGGTATTTTCAGTAGTTTTGGGGTAGCCATCCCCTTTCAATCTTGATGAAACTTTTACCGTTTAAAGTTGTTAGTATGCTGATTCGAATGATACTACACACATACTGTAATCTACACCATTTTATGTGGATATGAATAATAATTTATAAACTTAACTTTTTTTGGGCTGCCAGCTTGTGAAGTTAGCTGCCCTACAAATTATTGCGGTTCTTTTATTATTTTTAAATAAAATATATCTTTGGTTTGTCATTAAAATCATTTACTCCTGTTTAAACCTTTTAACACACGTTTTAATCGCTGTTTTACTTGTTATTTTGGTGTTAAAAACCATGACTCCTTTATTTTGCCGGGTTATTCTAGGCAGCTAACTTTAGGCTGCTAACTTCACACTCGTAGGTGTGCGCATATTTTCAGTCAAAAAGTTTTTACATGTTTGCATAGAGGGCTGCTTTTTACACAGGTTTCTAAAATTTCAATTTTGCCTCCTCTATGTATCACAGGTAAAATTTGACGAAAGTCAAAAAAAAAAAAGCCAAATAAGACAGTTTTACCACCAAAACTGATATTGTTATCGCAAATATCTTTTAAGAGCCTATCGACAGCTGCCAGCGCGTATCTAGGTGTCATGCTCACTTCATGCCATACAATGATAAACGATTCTTTTATCTGATTAGCTTGTATTGACTGTAACTTAATATTTGAGACGGATGTTTCATTAAGCGGGATTGGTAGTTTAAATTTTGAGTGATATGTTGTGCCACCATTCAAAAGAGTAGCAGCTATCCCGGTTGAGGCAACAGGAATTACATGTTTCCTATTTTGAATACAATATGAAATTAAGGCATTGTATAAAAAAGTTTTGCCAGTGCCTCCTGGGCCATCAATGAAAAATAAATGTTCTCTGGTTTCATTGTTTATAGATCGTAATACTGCATTGAAAACATTTTTCTGTTCTTTATTTAATTTCGCATAAAGAGTATCCCATTTTGACCGGGAATAGTATTGATGTTACAATTATTCAAATCTAATGTATTACCAGGAGGGTCGTCAATATTAAAATCTGAGCATTTCTTCGCATATGTTAATAAATGGGCTTGAATTTCTTGTAACCCTTAACTTTAGTGAATTACACATTTTGCATTTGACATCCATGGGTTCTAAATAAAACTCGAGTACCGAAAAGTTTGTAGTTTTTGGTACTCGAGCTTTAAATTTCCTGACGTTTGTAATGTTTACATTTATGAAAACAGGCGAAACAGACTGGACGGACGGAGAAAGCTCCGCCCGTCCGGTCTGTCCTGCCTGCTTTTCTTTTGTTTTTTCGGTTTGATTTGAGTTCTTATTATAATAATATGTTCTTCTTTTTTTGTTAATGGATGTCAGTGATCTTGTCATGGTAGTGTCATTCTTAGGCTTGTCCGGTTAGTTCAGATTAGATTATCTGTAAAAAAACACTACATGAATTGAAAGATTTTTGTGAAGCCCGACAGGCGCGAAGGTCCCTGACTTTGCAGTATGTAATACTGACTATTTTTAACCAAAAAACCGCCTATAATTAAGCCGTTTAACGCAAAAAAGATAACAGTAGTTGTAAATAATCTAGTAGGTCAATCAATTTATTTTATGAAGGCTTTAGTAATATATTTTTATATTTAGAAGGAGTTGTAAAGGTTACTTACGGATACATCCCGATCTGTGATCTCAATTTCTTTTTTATCTATGTCAGGCCAGACCATATTCTGCTGCACGTCCTCTTTAATAGAAACGGATACATCCCGATCTTCGAGCTATATTTCTTTTTTATCCATGTCAGCCCCATTAATATTCTGCTGTTTGTCATCTGTAAATAAATCGGGTTTTATACATATGTGCAGTATATTATATAATAAACCTATATTTGCTCAGACGTATTTACGTTACGTTGTTATGTAACGTTTTTGTAAAAGGTTTTGACTATAAACAATAAATAAGGAATATATGGACGGAAAATTGCAAGGGTGCCTAGCAAAGCTTTATAAACAAAAGTATAAATATTAACCATTAGAAAAATCCTCTGAAAATAGGGAACAATCTAAATCTTCTTGTGAATCAAGCACTAAGTTCTGCTTTTTTTTAGCAAATTCGGATAATTCCTTTGCTTTTTCAATTCTTTCTCTTCTTTTTACCCCCTTTGCAGTCTCTAAACCACAAATTTCACATGCCATAAATGTATCTGTAAGAATAGTCACGTATATATATATATGACGACTGGTCTTTTAATAAATATGATACGCCTGAGGCATTTGACACATGTAATACCATGAACGGTACTAACCCAATATTATTGCATCGCATTCGACGCACCGAGATGCAGAACAATGAATCCATTGCCTTGCAATGAAATTTTTTTTGCAGGATGGGCATGTGTCTGTGTAGGATCTGCCTGTAGAAGGTATATGTTCGTAACACTGGCTCACTCGCCGCCGCACACATAGCAATGTCATGCGTCCACTCTCGCCCTCGGCTCGCGTGTATCTAAACGCAGCATCCCATGTGACGTGCCCCCGAGACAGCGTTTATCTATTTATGTATAGATACTACCACAAACACTACATCCCTTCCATGATAAAAAGCTTTTAATTATTTGAACTCCAATTCACAGAATTCACTTAATGCCTAAGCTGCATATCAATAATGTGTGTGAATTACAGGGAATCTATAGAATCCCGGTTATGTGTGAGTAGGTATTGTAATTATCTTTAAGTTAGTCTACAATTCCTCTGCCTTGCCCTAAAGTTGACAGACAGTGTACCCATAATACAAGCTTTGTCGTAATATAACCTTGGTGCAACAAATAAGGAATATATACATATAAATGTGTCCTCAGTCTCATTTCCTACGATTGCTTTCTATTCTTCTACCTTCTTCAGATGTAGCCTTAGTGTTTGCCCTAACTGTTCATCCCTAACCGTGACATCCCCACCGGTGCGTGTCACTAGACCCTGTGGAGTATACAATTTAAACTTACGTTTGTTTGTCTCCATTTCCTTAATATAAGATACATCTACTTCGCTAAATCATCCTTCTTTGTTTGGTATCTCTTATAAGTATATTCCTTTCCCTTCTCCTTTTTCTCCTTGTTACTGCTTTAACTCTAAGTCTAAGATAAATATTCTAATAGAGATCCTGTTGTTCTTGAAATGATAATTTTCTAGCCTTTTCCTCCATATTCTATAGTCTTTCAATTTCGGAAATATGTTATATCACCAATAACCCAATAAATCAACTCGCAAAATATCCATAACACGTAGTTTTACGACTATATGACCGAGAAATAGTCGTAAGTACGAGTCGAGTATAAATAAATGGAATGGAATGCATACAGATCAGTATTCTCGAAGTTTGAACTTCTGCACTTTTTGACCATGCTCCTTTAAAATCACTGATGGTCTATAAACATCACTCATGTGAGTAAGTAGCATCTTAAAAACACGGAATATTGTATAAAATATACGTTGATATGTTGGAGTTTACATTTCCCAAAGCTCTCGATTCAGCAGTTACAGAACTTATACCATTAAAAATGCTCTTTTAAAACCACTAAAAGTTAAATAATCGATCTTTGAACTCCTTCATAACGCCACAACGTAACATTTAAATATTTTATACCAGACAAATACAATTCGAACTCACGTATCGACAATTGTGATGAGAGAAACGTGCAAGGCAATCGTGAAAATACAGTAGGGCTCCCTTGGCTTCTGGTTCATCCGTGGAACGTATAGCTTTTTTTCGTTTTGCTGACTCTTTCTTTTGTATTGCGTCTAAAATGTATTGTGGCTCACGAATTTCCATTTTTCTGTCTAGCCTTGAATCAATGATTTCTGGAAGTAGACAATCAAAATAAAATGTTTGTAATTTTGTTTCCATTTTGTTTTTCCAGAAATCGTCATCTCTTTTTATTGCTTCTATTTTCATATCTTTTTCTGCCCACACAACAAATAAACATACTTCTTTCTTGGTTATATGAAGCTGACCCTGTATCTGGTAGAACCAATCATGTTTTTTTATTTATAATCACGTTCCCGTTCCCCTCCTGATTCCAGAATCTAATTTTTTTTAGCTATGTCATCTGCGACTGTTATGTCCTTAGCCGAATACGGACACTTGATTTGAATAATTTTATCACCTACTAATCCGTCTGGACTTGCCCCCAAAAACGGCAGTTCAGGGTCAACGAATAAGCCATATTTCTTTATACCATTGAAGTTGGCTTCTTCGTCGACTTTCAATATTTCAGCTAATTGCTCTAATGCAATATGTTCGAATTCTTTCCCGTGACGAACGGATTTTACGTGGTTCAAATCACCACTCACATTTAGAAGGCTTTTTACTAGAGGTGCACATTTTATAAGGCCTCTTTTGCATACCTTTCCGAAGGCAGATGCAGTGAGTCGTAATTTTCTCTCTTGGTGCCATTCAATCGAATCTGTTTGCAAAACAGTTCTTTCTTCAAGAGACTGGCGAGCTTCATCAGAAAGATTTATTTTCTTCATATGTCGTGCTTTCTCAAAATCAAAGTCGGCTTGTTTTAGGTCTGGCTTTTGACAAGAGTCGCCGTAATATTCATCATCGGCCTTGTTTTCATTTCATCTACAAAGTTTTGTGTAGGATCATTTTGATTAATATTCGTAAAAAAAAAAAGGTTTGCATAATTTTTGATCTCCGAAAACATGATAGGTCTTCTTTCAGGTTAATTACTTTTTGGTTAAAATTTGAATCTTCTGAGTTTATATGTTTGACAGCCCCTTTAACAGATCTACGCAAGCGTAGTATATTCTTCCCAAGAACTTTGCGATATTTTATTGGATAGCAAGTGTTATTGGTTAGCTCATCAAGTTTAGTGCAAAAGTTTCTCAACAGGTGATTAGTACATTCAATTTTTTCCAACAACAAGTTTCCATAAGGTTTTGCGTCTAAAATGCTTTTATATGTACTGGAGTCCCCATCAGCAATCAACTTTGAGTAAATCAAGCCCTGATTTGGTAAAGAATGCTTAAAGCCTTCGACTATGGCAACCGATTCCATACCACTTGAAGATCCAACGTTATTTTTAAAACATGTGTGATGGAGAGCTGGTATTTTTTTGTTTTCAGACCTTGCACAAATCATGCAATACTTGTTTTTTACTGCCATGTAAAGGATTTTTTTGTTCTGTAACCAATAATTACCGCAGCACCGGACATTGCGTTATAATTCTTTTTAAATGATCGTTTTGACCAACATCCGTCAACAACCACTGTAATCATAGGTACTCCATCTGCATTAACATTACCATCTCGAACAGCTAAATCGGTGTTTTTTGTATGGTAGAGTGAATCCTTAAATATCTTACGTATTGATTGTATAACTATATCTTCAGTAATAACGACACAGCATGGAATCAAACCAACGCAATTATTTCGAAAATAGCTCGGCGCCCCCTTAAACCGCTGCTCCTCGTACAAGGCGTACAGTGCTTGTCTGCGTTTGTGTAAGTCCGCAGTAGCCCATTAACTAAATAGTGGTGCACCGCCAGCCACGACCGATTTGGAAGTAAATAATGCATTATAATATTTCATAAAAGTTGCAAAGAATAAGTTATACATGTCATTAGGACTCATGTCGGAAGACAAAAAGGGTAGCGCCTGAACTAGATTTTGTTTCATTCTTTCCACACGGTCCGTGGTTACCGGTACACAAGTAATTTTATTTTTCACGATACTTTTCCTTAATATCTCAAACACAATCAATTGGCCTAAATGATCTGATTCCAGTTTACTAATTATAGTTCGTTTTCTATTGGGAAACAGTATGACACTTTGGAGTACAGCAATGCCATTTGGCCCGGGTATTATACACGTCTACCTGAGCCCAAAACACCCGGTAGCCAGACTGTACACCGCGTCAGAAGGGGGGAGGGGGGCTTCAAAATACAGTGCTCCCGTCGTTCAGAAAAAAAAATCTGGCGGATTAGTTTGGACCTTTAAGTCAAGTTTAGTGGCGTTATCCGGTAATTAGATGATGCCCGATTCATTACCTGTGCCAGTTTTTTAGGGTCCCGTAGCAAAATATGACGCAATCCTTAAAATAACAAACTTTCAGTACTAACAAAATGTAAACAAACCCTTATATTTTCATATTTTTTGTATTAAACTTGGTATATAAAAAATACTATCCAAAAGCCAATTTTATACAAATTCTAAAAACATTAACAATAAATATAAATTTGTCTATTTTCAATGAAAAATAAAATATTGAAAATACTGCAACGTTCGTCAGCGCAGCGTAGGGAACGGCAAAAAGACCCGAATACTAAAGTAAAATAAGTATTACTAACAAAAAAACCCAGTCAAGTGCGAGTCGAACTTGCGCATCGAGCGTTCCCTACAAATTTTAACCTTTCTCATCCCATCTTAACTGGTAGGACCCGGTTAAGTTAAGTTTGCACCTGGTACGTATGGCCCTGCATACAAATGAGGTGTAAACTTAATCCAAACGGGTAGTCCTCATATAACTTTTGAAAGCACATTTTTTTATGTTTTAATTAGAAATGTATAGTTTTCAGATAATTACCTGTACTGGTGGTATAAGACGACATTAGTTGCTAAATTTCATAGTTCTAGGTCAACGGAAAGTACCCTATATACTTTGATTCTCTTGAGAGTGGCGAAATATAAATATACGGCCGTATCTTTTTTTTTTATTAATTTAGAAAATTGATTTTTTCATGACTTCAAGGGATTGTAGACTTGAGTATATGGTTTAAATTTCAACTTGATATCTCAACGCGTTCCCGAGATACAAAAACGGAAACCTTATATAATTACTTTGTTTTCCTTCGGTCCGTACGTGTGTCAAAACCCTTATCTCGGGAACGCGTCTCGCGTCTGCGCTGACGAACGTTGCAGTATTTTCAATATTTTATTTTTCATTGAAAATAGACAAATTTATATTTATTGTTAATGTTTTTAGAATTTGTATAAAACTGGCTTCTGAATAGTATTTTTTATATATCAAGTTTAATACAAAAAATATGAAAATATAAGGGTTTGTTTACATTTTGTTAGTACTGAAAGTTTGTTATTTTAAGGATTGCGTCATATCTTGCTACGGGACCCTAAAAAACTGGCACAGGTAATGAATCGGGCATCATCTAATTACCGGATAACGCCACCAAACTTGACTTAAAGGTTTAAACTAATCCGCCAGATTTTTTTTTCTGAACGACGGGAGCACTGTATTTTGAACCCCCCCTCCCCCCTTCTGACGCGGTGTACAGTCTGGTTACCGGGTGTTTTGGGCTCAGGTAGACGTGTATAATACCCGTGCCAAATGGCATTGCTGTACTCAAAATTGTATACCTCTCCATACAAGCATTCCCAATAGAAAACGGACTATTACACTATGCGTAGAAGGAAAAATATCAGTGAAAATATTATCAATACAGGTGGCGCTAGTAGCGGTCACTCTAGTAGGCTCCATAAATACCTACGTGGTGTAGATTAAAAGATATGAAAATGTTCAACAATCTAATACTTATTGTTAAATTTTCCAAAATATTTACATTAAAGCAATTAAGCAATTTCTTACCTGAAAGAGATATCTTAAATAGAGCATACTCTATAATAATTTGAAAAAGATCAAAATTACTTAAGAGCGGCCTATATACACAAACAACAATAAATTGCTCTAATTCTACTGCACTTAATTCTATGGTCCGTTCAACAGACAAGGATACAATATCCTTACGTTCCTTAAATTTTAATTGACTATTTAAAATGATTAACGACCCACCATGTATGGAACTAAGTCTGGTGAACGAACTATTGAATGGCGATTATTGAATTGGGGCATTATTTCATTACTAATTAGCCAGTGTTCAGATACACATAGAATGTCAACATTAAATAATTCTGTCTGTATATCTTTCCCTCTAATATGCACATTCAATGCTTTGATGAACCAGGTGGATATATTTTTTATTGCCAGAAAAGGAGTTCTCCTTTATCTTAACACTTAGTTTAAATTATTACACAATACAACATCTGACTGCTCAATAGAAGCAGAGTGATGTACCAAATTCTGGGTAAAAATGTCAAGTAAATCGGATAGTGACAAAACTATTTGTCGTTTAAAATAATTGGAAAGGTGAAACAAATTACTAACATATTTGTTAGTGTCAATTATTCTAAACTTATCACTATATGTACACAGTTTATATAAAGCTATTTAAAATATATCTAGTGTCATTTTCAGATTTTGAGATTCAGACTGACTTGAGTGATGACCTCGAGTCACTATAAATATCTGTAGGTGAGCCCCTTTTGACTGCGGTCTGCGTGGCCTTGTGGAGCGCGACCATTTCCGCCTGGAAAACCGAGCAGTGGCTTCCCAGTCCGAAGCTCATGTGGCTGGTTTCTTCCCCACCCCTCCAAACGGTAAGGGCCGCGCCCACCTTTCCCTCTATTTTGCTTCCATCCGTGAAGACTTTCAGGGTATCCTCCTGGCGACTCAGCTCCTCAACCTCCTCCTGAGAAGTGACAAGTCCGAACTCAAGGCGCCTTCGCTTGGCCGGATGGGGGTGGACTCTCAGCTGGAACGTTCTGCGGGGAACTTCTGGGAGAGGTTTCCCTCTCTTCACCAGGTATAATTCCAGCTGTTCCCCCAGTATGAGGTCCAGCGGCAGAACGCGAGCGAGTACTGCGCTCGACACCATGGATACCGTGCGGTGCGACATAGAGATCCTTATCGCGAAGGCTCGTGTGACGCGATCTAGTTGCCTCCGCACATGCACCCTACCCGCAACATCCCCCCAGGCCCCAGCCGCGTAGAGGATGGTGGGCTCTACCACGGTATAGAAGATTGTTCTGAGGATTTCTGGGTTTAGTCGGGCTTTGGCCATTCTTGTTACCACCTTGTAGAGGTTTAGGGCTTTGGTGGTAACGTTGTCCAGGTGCGGACCAAACCCCAGGTTGCCATCTATGGTTAGCCCCAGCAGCTTGACGCTATGTGATAGCGCTATGGGTGCATCCAGGATGCGGAAGGAAGGCTTGTCATACTTCAGCTTTTTGTAATGATAACTGCTTGGGTCTTGTTGGGGGGCGAATCTCAATTTGTGCCTGGTGCCCCAAGCAGCTACCATCTCCAACGCTTCGTTGACCTTTCTGTTCAGCTCCGCCGTCGACCTTGCTCTCGCCATTATGAGAAGGTCGTCGGCGAAAGCCTGGAGCTGAGCATCTCCTCCCTCCGCGTCAACTAGCAGTGGGTCCAACTGAAGGTTCCAAAGCAGTGGACCCCCTATGGAGCCCTGTATACACCGTCTACCCGTTTCCGATACGACAGATTCCCCCAAGTAGTTTAGGGTTACCTGTCTATCCTCCAGGTAGCTACCTACTACTCCACCCTACTACTACACTACTCCCACTAGCGAGTCATCAGTGCAGTGCTGCCTCAGCTGCCTTATAATCGCTGGCCACCAAGCCCCGTCGAAGGCACCCTCGATGTCCAGGGAGACCAGGGCCGTTATCTCCTTCCTCCTTAGGCCCTCCCTAGCATAGCTGATGACATCGTAGAGTGCGTCCTCGGTGCTCTTCTGCGCCATAAACCCGTACTGTCTTGGATTTAATCCAGTCCCATTAGCCAGCAGTGATCCTATTGAATATAAGTTTTTCAAGGACCTTACCCATGATCGGGAGCAGCCCAATGGGACGGTAAGATTTTGGGACAGCGTAGTCGTCCTTGCCGGGCTTGGGTATGACTCTTATCCAGGCTCTCTTCCAGCCTACTGGGAAGTAGGCCAGGAACAGGCACCTATTATAAAGAGCTAAAACTACCGGACTCGTCATGAAAGCTCTGTGCCCTATATCTGATGTGATCCCATCTATGCCCGGAGCCTTTGCTGGGTTCATTCCCCTAAAAATGACTTCAGCCTCCTCGACCGTGAAGGGCACAAATTGCGTTGGCGCTGCCGGGTTCTTGGTGTTCCTCCTTATCTCCTTCACCTCCTCTCTGGCTGCCTTGTGCCACTCATCGTCCCTCTCCATGTCATCCTTAGGGAAGAAGGTCTATGTCAACAGCTTGGCAGACTGACTAGGTCCCAGTACTTGGCCATCAGTGGGAGACCTCAAAAGGCACTCCAGGCTGGCGTCGCTAGCGAGGCACTTCTTCACAACTCTGTAGGAAGTCTTCCACATGTCTTCCCTTTCCTGCTGCGAGCAGAAGTTTTTCCAGCTGGAGGTTACGATCTCCTCCTTTTACCGCTCCCTGGCCTCCACGTACTCGGCGTAAACTATCTGCTTGCGAGCAGGGTTCGCAGTTGATATGCGCCTTCTGAGAGTCTTGACATGCTGCTTCCTCTCCGTCAGCTCTTGCGTCCACCATGCTAACTTCTTTGGTTTTGTGGAAGTCTTTTTTGCTAGTATGGTGTTAATGCACGCGTCCTGAATTGCCTCCGTGAGGCCTTCTGCTGCTTCCTCTAACTTAGCGTGGTCCATCAGTGAGCGAATGTTCTCAGTGGTAAGCTGCCTGTGCTCCAGCTGCCGCCTCAAGGACTCTGAGAACTTCCCCCATTCCGCTCTGCTGGTGCAGCTGGTGGTCCTTGTGGTTTTCCGCTCCTGGGGCAGAACGGTTCCTCGAGCGAGCGCGTAACGAATTCGCCTGTGGTCCGTCAGGCCCGTGTCCTCCCGGACCATACGCCAGCCCGTCACTTTGCTCAGCAGCCCGTCCGAACACACCGTCACGTCCACAATGCTGGAGAACAATTTTCCACCTCTGTGAGTGTAGAAGGTCGAAGTCGCACCTCTGTTAAGGAAATTTAATCCTGATTCCGAACAGAAATTTACGAACTCCGCTCCTCTCTCGTCCTCGGTTTTACACCCCCACCAGTGGCTAGAGGCATTTATGTCTCCGCCAACAAGTAAGGGCACGTCTCCTACCGAGTCGATGATGCTCCTCAGCTTCTGGACGTAGGCGCGCAGTGGACGGTCTCCCTCGAAATAGGTGCTAACCACGCAGATCTTCGTTCCCTCGAGCTGGATCGTGACCGCACTTATGTTCTTAGTCACATGCGTTGGGTCCACCAGGACGCCGATGGTAGGGTCCAGGATGACCACGGCAGCCTTTACCGGTTCATCTCCCTGGGCGTGCTGGATAACCCTGTGCGCGGTTGTGAGATGACCCTTTGCCCCAATGTAGGGCTCCTGTAAGAGCAATATTCCCGCGCCCGTGGCCTCGGCTTCCCTGAAGCATTCCTTCGTAGCTGCGAAGCCTCTACCCAGGTTCACTTGCAAGAACTCCAGGTTCTTAGGTCTGGCGACGTGGGGAACTGCGTCGTGTGAACTGTGGTTAGTCTCCGCGGTGCCCTTAGCAGTACCGGACCTGGGATCTCGCTAACCGGTCCCACTTTCTCCACTCAGGGCAGTCGCTGCTATAGGCAGGATGCGGTGCTTCCTCAGGGTGTCTTCCGAGTCCCAGACAGTTCGAGCATTTTGGCTGCGAACCCCGCCCAGGGCACTCTTTAGTGTCGTGGCCATCTCCACAGTAGCCGCAAGTCTGCTGGTGGGTGCAGTCCTTCGCAAAATGCCCGAACCTCATACAGGCGAAGCACTGGATGACCGGAGACTGATCAAACGCCGGCACCACCTGATACCCGAGCCGCACCTTCCTTGGTCCTTCGGCTGACCCGCATCCGGCCTTCAGCACCCTGCAGCCCGCTCAACAACGCCGCGTTCTGCTTTACTATGGCCTCCGGTATCTGAGCGTCTGCGAGACCCCTGACCACTCCCAGCAAGCGAATCTGCGGCTTCTTTAAGCTGGTAGTCCTGCCCCTCCCTTTCTCCGTGGTGGGTATCCTCAGCACCAACTTTGGTTTGGGAGCTGGTCCCGGAGCAATCCTCTTCTTCTCCTTCTTCTCCTTTAACTTCGGAGCTGTCTTCTTCTCCATTTTGTCTTGTTGGCTTTTGACCCCTTCAGACGCTAGAAGAGGTCACGCCGAATCCAACGACGTTTCGCACGTCTCTGTAGGACCAACCGTTCCAGAGATATGGCCCCCCAAAGTCAGAGTTTGACAGCTGTCAAAAATTCAAAATAGCTGCCTTGAAACTTAGAATCCCCGTAGCTCCGGTCCTGGTCGCCGTAGGAACTGGAGACTGGGCTCGTTGAACTCGGGCCAGTCCCGCCCTTCTCCTGGTATCCTCAGCTCGGACCAAAGTGGGGGTGCGCAGAACTTAATGAGACCCCGGCTCAATCGATAGAGGAAGCTCTGCCGATACGCACACCCCGATACGACGACCCGTTGAGGAGATACAGTCTTCCGAAGTTGAAGTTTGACAGCTGTCAAATTTACCAAGATGGCCGCCTCTAAACTTTGAACCCTCGTATCTCCGGTTCTGGTGCTTACAATAAGGAAAAGTAAACATAATAATTTCTTTCACTGTGTATGTATGTTTCATAGAATTAAATTTAATTTAAAAGTTTTAAAATAAGCAGACTTGAGCTCTGTGTATGAAAGTCCTGGATACCTGATAGCCCTATAATACTTCAAGGCACTGCCCGACAACAACTCATGAAAACGCCTAACCACATAAGATGGACCAACACAACGCGCAATCCCTTCTTCCTCTACACGAGAAAAAAATTCGCGAACACAAGTTTCACCGGAAAAATTCAAGTTCCACTTGGTAAGAGATTCGCCTTTAATAAGGGTTGGCGGAGTATATCCGGATGTGCGCAGATCCTGGAAACGAGGTTCCGTGTCAAAATACTGCTCCTCACCACTAGCCATCGGGTCTAAGACTCGTGGTTGGTAAGGGTTCTGCATTGGGGAAGAACGGGACGTATCACCGATAGGCTCTTCCGTACTCAGATGCGACATTATATAGAAAAAATATTAGGGGGAAAAAAAAATATTAGGGGGAAAAAAAATTGGAAAAAAAAATTAGGTGAAAAAAAATGAGGGGAAAAAAAATTAGGTGAAAAAAAAATTAGGTGAAAAAAAAATTAGGGGAAGGGAAAAAATTAGGGGAAGGAAAAAAAATAGGGAAAAAAAATTAGGTGAAAAAAAATTAGGGGAAGGATAAAAAAATTATAGGGAAAAAAATTAAGGGAAGAAAAAAAATTAGGGGAAAGAATTAGGGGGAAAAAAAATATGGAAAAAAAATTAGGGAGAAAAAAATAATTTAGGTAAGTCCTGCTCAAGTCCTGGTCAAGGGATTTATGGACTGCGACTACAACCAAGATTACGCTTCTCACACGTTGAGAAAAGACGAAGAAAATTAAAATGCACCAAAAGAATACTTAGCCGCTGGCTAAGTAAGCGAACAAATAAACAAGATAAAACTACGTCTGACTTACCGTAAATTCCCTAACGGTTACGGGTCCAAACTACGGGAACTAAGACAACTAGAAGAAAACTCGGGAAATGTCTGCGGGATTGACAAAATAAAAAAATGTTTAAACAACAATTTTATTAAGTATGTTTCACAAAGTTAACCACAAATCGTATATTTCGTAACAATATCAATATTTATTATATATCAGTTGTAGTGTTGCGAAAACGTGCAGATTGTTCGAACACCGACGCAGATGACAGGTTAAGTCGCCAGACTAAAACTGCAGTTGAGTAAAATAGCATAAAGCGCTTGAAAGCGCTTCGTAGTGGTAGGCTGAAACAAAGACGAAAGGTTATTAATCCGCGACTGGGTGTCGGTCACCGTCCTTCCAACTTCCAACTTCAGGTCCTTGTTTTCTAGTAGTTTTTGTTGCACTCGCTGATCCCTGATGCCAACAACTATTCTGTCTCGCAGCATTCTATCTTGATCCGTGAAATTGCAGTTCTTTGCAATTTTTATTAATTCAGTGTAGTATGTGTCAAACCCTTCACCATCTTCTTGTCCTCGTTTGTTGAATTGCCACGTACTTATAACCTCGTTGCTCTTAGGCTTGAAATAGTCTTCAAAGGATTTAATTACTTGTTCAAGCTTAGGCTTGCCGCCGCCATCTTCTTTTATGCTGTCCTTTTGCAGTGTATTAAAATATAGCTCTTGTGCAGGCTGTCCTATGCAATTTAAAAGTATGGAAGCTTTTCTAACTTCAGTTATGTTGCCAAGGCCAGCCGCTGACAAAAATATTGAAAATGTTTGTTTAAACCTTAGCCACGCCGGATAGAGGTCCTCCAAGGCCTCCATATTAAGCGGCGCCGGCATGCGGTATTCTACGCCCGCCATTATGACGATTCTATTTCTGTGTTATTTTCTTACTCAGTTATTTTGGAGCGACAAACAGTTGGTTCTTCTTCGGCTGCGCCATGTAATGTCTTGATGTAAATGAAAGATGATGGTTGTTGAGACACGCATTTATTTTGGTTTTCTTATTAAATGTTTTACAGCACTTCTTATTCTTAGGGTGCGTTCAGACATGCGGGAATCGTGCGTTTACGAATCGCGCGGTTTGAAACCGCTAAATTGTGATGCTATTCAGACACGCACGGTTAGTATGCGATTTCGTGCGGCGTCAGTTTCAAAATGGAGGTCGACGAAGAAGTGTGTTTACTGTGGTTGCTCCTTAAAAAAAAGAAAAGAAAAAGGCGGTATTGGGTGCATCCAATATTACGTGACCGACTAGTACATGGTCAGTTCGTAACGTTATATCCCAAATTAAGAATGTATGATAACAAATTTTTTAACTATTTGAGAATGTCAATAAAATCTTTTGATGAACTAATTGAACTGATCAGGCAAGATATTTCATGCTCTGAAACGCATTTGAGGCCAAGCGTGTCACCGGAAGAGAAACTCGTAATAACTTTAAGGTAAGATTTATTTATTGTTCTTCAAAATCAGCATAAATATTTTCTATAACTGTAGAGGACTGAGAGCCAGAACTAAATTGCGATGGTGACGGTGACGGTGCCGGAACAGGAGGAGATGATCCAGATGTAGTAAAATATCCTTGCGGGCTTGTATACTGTTGTCCTTGCCAATACGTAGGTGTGATCTGCTGAGTATTGTAGCGAAGAGGGGGTGGGTGGTAAGCTTTGTCCTTTTTGTATCACTTGAAGTAATTCAATTTTGGTTGCTAAACGCCTATTTTCTGGTACTTTTTTGAGTTCTTTATATAACGACAAACAAAAGAGTTTGTCGTCATCTTGCTTGGTAATACTATTTTCTTGAAGTTCATTCTGAAAATGTTTTCGTGACTCGATACTTTTTTCTATTAAAACAGCTATTTTTTCTTCTGGCACTTGTCTTTTCTTACGTTTAGGGGGACGTATTTCAGTGGCTTCGGTTGCATTGGCGTTTAGTTGACTTGTCTCCTCACTTTGCCTTTCATTCTGTTCTTCAATATTAGTTGTAGTGTCTTTATTACTTACACTATTCTGCAGGAAAGATAATCTTGAAAAATACATATATCGGGCTCCTGTACGAGCACCTGAACCAGAAGGAGTTGTTTTTTCTTTTTTGTATTCTTTATTGTAGCAATCTCGTATGTTTTTCCATTTTTTTTGGAGTTGTGTACCTAAAAATAATAACATTATTAATAATATTCTTGTTTCAGATATCTTGGTACGGGTTGTTCATTTGGAGAACTAAGCTACAATTATCGCCTAGGAAAATCGACGATTACTGGAATTGTCCGCGAAGTATGTAAATCATTGTGGAATAAGTTGGTAAACATAGTCATGCCCGAAGCGACCGAAGATATCTGGAAGACAATAGCACGAGACTTTGAGAGATATGCAAATTTTCCAAATTGCATTGGTGCTATAGACGGCAAGCAAATCCCAGTTATAAAGCCTGTTGATTCGGGTTCTTTGTATCATAACTATAAACATTTCTTTTCCATAGTGCTCTTAGCACTTTGCGACGCCAACTATTGCTTTACTTATGTTGATATTGGGGCTTATGGCAAAAGCAGTGATTCTGCTATATTTAAAAATTCGGTTTTTTATAAACGCCTGACAGAAAAATCATTAAACATACCAACACCTAAACCAATATCTAATGTAGACCTAACACCAATGCCTTATGTTATAGTTGGAGATGAAGCCTTCGGCTTAGCAGAAAATTTAATGCGCCCATATTCAGGCAAATGTTTACCATATGAAAAAAGGATTTTTAACTATAGGTTATCGAGAGCCCGACGTAATATTGAGTGCACTTTTGGTATTTTGGCGAACAAATGGCGCATCTTTCATAGGCCTATAAATGTAAACATAGATTTTGCCGAAGACATAATAAAAGCCTCTTGTGTTCTACATAACTATGTGCGGACTAGAGATGGTCTAAAATTTAAAGATACTTTATATACTGCACCCATGACTAATCTCAATACCTTGCATGCGGGAAGAGGGACAACGTCATCTTTGAATATCAGAGATAAATTCGCTCATTACTTTGTGAACGATGGGCGTGTTCCATGGCAAGACACAAAGATATAGCTGCAACTAACATACCGTACTTGTAATGTTTAGGTACGTAACTAAATGTAAACAAACGAAATATGGTAATACCGTTGTGACCTTCATTTGAAAAATGCTCGAAATGTCTGCATAAAGCAGCCGAAGTTTGTTTATATTTATTTAAGTACCTAAAGTATACGGAGAGTATAACATACGCTTCATAACAATAATTATAACATAATTCTGTCAATTATTTTTTGGTGAATAAACCTACTTACTTAAAATATTCGTTTTTCCACCGTGTCTTCGCAATTTCCAAATATCTCCACCAACTCTTGCCAAGCTCGGTTCTTGATAATTTTATTTGAGTAATCATCACACTGAATGTCCCATATTGCAGGTCTCTTCTCCACCTCATCAATAAATAGTTCAGTGTCGAAACGATCCATGGCGAACTCACGAGCAGTGACGTGCTCACCGCGCGGTATCCGCAACGCAACTGAACGCGAAGTAAAGACTCCATAGTAATAGAAACGCGCGGGAGCAGCGCGATTCTATTTTCTGGCGGTTGGGTTGCGGTAACCGCGCGGCTTGATTAACCGCGCGGTTATGTCTGAACGATTTACTAACTAACTCATATAAATAAGACCCGCGCCATTTCCATGCGATTCTATAATCGCGCGGTTCCCGCCGTGTCTGAACTAGCGCTTGCTTCGGGCTAGCCGGAAAGAGAGGGTGACATTTTAATTAATTTTTTAATCATCTCGTGATGCGTTCGGAAACGCCTACTACAAGTATAGATGTTCGGATACACACTACAGGTATGAAGTTTAATACTGAACTTCGTATTTTTTTTAGCTGATTTTGGGCTTAAATTAGTATTTTAGATTACGCTAAAATCATTCGTTATTTTGTTAGTTGACTAAAATAATAAATGAATAATTTGCTAAATAATGTTTTGTGATATGACGTTTTGTCCAATAAATAATTTGTATCATGATCTATTTGTAAAACTATATTTTATGCAACGTCTAATTAGGGAATCGTTAATTTGTCTAACGTTGTTTGTAAAATGAATATTTATGAAACGTTGTTTAGCAAGGGATTGGCTACCTTGCGGCGGCTAGGCGTTATTATAAAGGTATTATCACGCGTCTGTATTAAACAATAGATACTGCTAGTGTCACAAAATTTCTAATCGCACTTAGAGATACAGTTAGAGATACTTTACAACAATACGAGAAATTAGGGGGAAAAGGGGGTAAGGTAGTCATTTAAGAAAGAATTGAAATTAGAACTTAAAAAAAAAAAAAAAACAACTTTGACCACCATTGTACGCACATGCCCCACAAATTGTAGTCACTAAAGGGACAATGATAGTCAGGCTACCTTAACAATTATCACACACATATCCTCGTGGCGAATCCCACCCAGTGCAGTCATCGTGTGCTTACAATCCGTAAGAGGTGCACCTGTACCATACTTCGTTATTGCGACCAAATTCACCGCATACTGGCATTTATTCAAATCATCGTCGTCGTCATCGTATATCTTGTTAAGACTGATGTCTGATTCCGAAGAAGTGTTTGACTCCTGCAGTACGCGCCTTTTGGCCTTATTTGCTACTTGTTTCTTCTGATTGCCTTTTGCTGTTTTGGCAGTTTTTGCTGTTTGATGCTTTCTTATTTTCTTTTTCAATGAGACTATTTTTAACGGGTGTTGACGTTAAAATCTTTGCGTGTTGCTTCATTTCTTCTTTCCTTACGGGTCTTTCACGAGTTATTTGGGTGGGAAAAGGAAGCACATCTGCGACTTTTGACTGCATAGGTCCGGACGGTGTGGATAGCGTTGCATTAATTATTGCGGGTGATTTTAGCAACCTTGTATCTATCGCAGCAGCTGAAATTGAATACATGGGCTATACTGTGGTAGGTGACGTGGATGGCACTGGATCTATTGTAGTATATGATGTCGATGGCACTGGATCTACTGCAATAGATGATGTCGATGGCACTGAAATAATTGCTGTAAACGATGTAGCTGTCATTGGATCAATTAAATTAGATATAGAAGGTATAATCACGGAATAATCTTGAATTACAATAACAGCTGGCTGAGTTAGCACCTACCTCAGAACTCACCATTGATGAGCCCCATAAACGCAAGCCCAGGATTGTTATTGTTGGCGTACCTTATCCATGCCAGAACAGGTTATCTATACTATGCATTTTCGAGCAAAAGTTAGCCGACAAAGTTTAGGACTTATTTAACAAGGGAAAAATTCGTCATCTATTAAACTCAGCCATAAATCGGGCAAGAAAAATGCTGTCAGGATAATTGTGCACGAGTATATGTTAAAACCTAATAATGCTCATTTTTTGACGGAAATCCTCCTGGAGAATGTTGCATAACGACAATAGTATGGTGGCAGCAAAAACCGAAAATTGCGAAGTATTGCTACTTCGCAATTTTCGGTTTTTACTATTTCATCTATATAATATTGTTTTTGAAAAGTGTACTTTCCTAATATGTCGCTTAGGTTTTTTTTTAGTTGCTTTCAGTGGGTAGTTTATGTTCTGCATATCCAATTTTTTTTTATTTCATCTTCATTGGTATTGGTGTTCGGTATCAAATGATTTTGTCGGGAGTGGTAGGACGCATTATTCATGACGATAACACTTTGTGGTGGTATATTGGATAATAATTGTGTCTTGAACCAAGTTTCAAACAATTCCGCTTTCATATTTTGGTGGTAGTCTGCACTACAATTTGCGACATTCTTAGCCGATAGCAACAATGATCCGTCTACCCAGCCATCTTCGGAACCAGCATGCAAAATTATTATTCACTTTCCTTGTGATGTTGGAACGTTTAGTGCACATCTTGCCTTGACACTGTGAATATTTACCTTGTAAATCAAAAAATTCGTCGTCGTCATTCGTCATTTTCTATTCTTAATCATGTGCAAGGTAATTTCGAATTAACCCATATTTTCTCTTTCATTAAATTACTCCATTTGTATTTAGGTAAGGTTTTATACTGTCCTAAAAATAAAACCTTTACAGACGGTATAAAAAAGGCCTGCCTTTTTTTTATAAGAATACAATGGTTGAATGTTTTCCATTCCTTTACTTATATCCATATCAAACGAGAAAGATTTTTCTCGATCACACAATGTAAGTAAATACGTCTTCATTTACACTTGAAAGTGGCTCAGAATTATCAGAACTCGATGATGTTGTTTTAATTTTGGGCGCATCGTCATCGACGTTTGTTTTGAAAATTTTATCTCGGTGACGTCGTAATGCCAGATACAAAGCCATTGGCGTCATTTTATAATCAAGTTCTTCTGACAAACGGGAGAAAGATTTCTTCACGAGATAAATTTGAAGTTATGAAGAAGTTATAGGTACCTAGCTGAAATGCCATTGGCGTACATAGGGGGGTGGCCGGGGGGCCGTGCCCACCGCAGTATGGGTGACCGAACCCCAGAAACGGTTGTCGCCTGATATACTCAAGAGTCGAGGACGAAAGATCATATCTGTATGAGAAGTTGTCATGGTTCTCAAACCACAGAACTCGTGGGACTCGCCACTGTAGATTGCAGCTAATGACTCCGGAGTCTCCGGAACATGCTTCAGCTGCATTCAAAGGTAGTTTCCGCTATGTCGCCACTAATTGTTGAAATAATATTCCAGCGCCAATAAGGAATCTACAACATCACACAAATTTTAAACTTAAGCTTATTTCTGCACATCAACTAAAACAAGGAACTTAGAGACTAGATACGAGCTGTTTTTAGTAGTAGTATCTAATTTGCATTTTTTTATGTGTAATAATTGGGTAGTTCTCACTAAATCTCGAAATTCTTGTCCTTCATGTTTTCACAAAAAACTAGTAATTATATAGTGGTAAGTATTATTTCCCTGCAATAAACATCATCGTCGCTAAGCGTATTAGTTATAATTTCTGAGCCATATGTGTAAATAAAATAAAAATTAGCACATGTAATGTCGTTAAAATAATTTCCTCACTATGTCCCAAGTCCCATTTTCAAATACTTTTAAATTTGTAAAAAAAAAAAAAAAATTTGTTAATAAAGTAAAAGCGATGAAAGTTTCATTAACATATTCTTAAAACAATGGACTTGTGGAGTTAAATTTAGAAAGTTAAATTAATAAAGAAGGAATATGATAGGAGGCGAAGGGAGAAAATTAAATCTGACCCTATAAGTTTTGAGGCACTCCAAGACAAAGAAAGGCTTAAATACCTAAAAAAGAAAGAGAAAGGCCAAGTTAAACCGATATCAAACATGAGTTCCAGAGAAAAAGGGATTAAGAGGAAAAACTGAAAGAATAATAACCAGACATATAGAGATAAAAGAGCTAAAGTACGGAAAAATATGACAAGACTACTAGATGAGACACCTCCTAGCCCAGGACCCGCCATAGAAGCGAATTTTCAAAATAATAATGAAGCTAGGAATTTTGTGGCTGCTAGGAAAAGGCGGCAACTAAGAAAACGTAAAATAGCTAAATTACAAGCAACACTGAAATACGTATTAAGAGGAAAGGAAAAATATCGTAGATGTCAAAGACAATTCAAGAATGTGCAGACGTCTCCTGAAGCTAAAGTATCAGCGCTCTTACAAAATATTCAAGTTCCTGAACCTGTGAAAAAGAAGCTTCTATTGTCTGAAGTTATGACTAAACAACTGAAAGACAAATACAAAAACCAAAAAAATACGTATCGAAAAGAGGAGATACTTTCAGATGCTACAACCGGATCTTTATAAGAAGCATAAACTGCTCCACTTATCAAAGCCGTTCTTCAATAAGCTTTGAAAAAAATGTATGCTCATAAGATGAACATAAAAAGAGACGTGGATTTTTTGGAAAAACGTGAGAATTCCCGGATGTGCCCTGGAAAAAAAGATTTTATCAGGTCAAAAGGGCAAATGAAACAGAAACGTATGTGACACTGAAAAAATTACACAAAAAGTTTGTAGCGACGGTCAAATATAAAGTAAGCTTGGCAACTTTCTGCAGGTTTCGACCTTTTTGAGTGACTTGGGCAAGCATCAAAAAACGGGACACTTGCAAATGTGTGATCCATGCAAATGTTGAACTGATGATTATGAAATTGCACGAAAATATTTTATACTAACACTGCCTTGCTGTAATCTAACAAAATTTCTGGCCATGAAAACGTGCAATGTGCATTCCAGTAAATGTTTGATGCGAGAATGTGAAGATTGTAAAAATAAGAACGTGGAATATTATCTTCCACAACCTAACAGAATTAATGAACTACTTCTTACGAGAAAGATGGAAAGATGAAGACAGTACGAAAACCTGTTAAAAAAGAGATCAAGGTCCCAATACGAAACCAAGTGCAAACCATTTTGGACGCAAGTCGTCATTACTGGGAAACCTGATTAAAAAAAGAATACACTATACATGTTATATGCAGTACAATTGCAGCGGTGGTTACCACCACCGCTGCAATCACAACAGATACTTATCAACAGGCTTTTATCTCTTTGGAACTATATATATGTAGTATTATATGTATAGATATAAACTACATGCATATATCTATACTGAGGTATTGCTTCTAAATTTGTATCACATCATCCTTATCAATCTATATTAATAATTAATTAATTAATGTGGTATTTGACGACGGTCAATAGCAGTAAACCATTTTGGACGCAAGTCGTCATTACTGGGAAACCTGATTAAAAAAGAATACACTATACATGTTATATGCAGTACAATTGCAGCGGTGGTTACCACCACCGCTGCAATCACAACAGATACTTATCAACAGGCTTTTATCTCTTTGGAACTAATATATATGTAGTATTATATGTATAGATATAAACTACATGCATATATCTATACTGAGGTATTGCTTCTAAATTTGTATCACATCATCCTTATCAATCTATATTAATAATTAATTAATTAATATGGTATTTGACGACGCGTTTGGCTCGGCTTGTAGACACCTGCCTACTGAGTCGGCGGTCCCGGGTTCGAATCCCGGCCGGGGCAAATATTTGTGCAAAATATTTGTTCTTGGGTCATGGATGTTATCTATATAACTATGTATTTATATATTATGTATATCGTCGTCTAGTACCCATAGTACAAGCTTTGCTTAGTTTGGGACTAGGTCGATTTGTGTATGATTGTCCCTTAATATTTATTTATTTTATTAATACATTTAACTATTACGGAAGCGACATGAATGGCACGAGACGAACTTCTTCAAATTTCAAGCTTCAAAATAATCCCTCTGGATTCACAGAATCGCAAAGTATCGATAAGCTTTTCTACGTCACTAGTAACCTCACGACACATTTTTTTTTCACTATTTCTATGTTTATTTACTTACTTAGATATCATTTCCGTGCAGTAATAATCCTTTTCGAAGCTGATAATAAGTATTATAGTATCATAATCTCTGATGCATTTGCTTAAAAAATAATAGTACTGAGTTACTTACTAATGAAAACTTGTATTTTTGTCCACGTTCTCTTTTCTTCCGGAACGCGACTTGCATCCATGCACAATACACGACATTTTTTAGGGTATGCACACCCTTTAACACTTATTATTTTTTTACTTAATATGGTAGCATAATAATTTGACATTTACAGGCGCATTTGACCGATATAGCCCGTCTTGACGTTTATGCCCCGGACGCTGTGACGTCTTCAACGCCCTATCTTCCAAAATCTATGGTTTGTTCGTAGTTTCCATACTGCTTTAGCATATATATATACTGTGCAAGTGCTATTGCTGCTACATTGACTGCAACTGACTGCAATAAAATTGTGATTTTCTGGACAATAGTTCCTAATAATGTTAATTAATATAGTTTACAAAATCCATATACAAAAAAAAAACGAAACGATCATACTATTTAAATGTTTTGTAACGGAACCGAATTTCGAGATTTCATGAGAACTACCCATTTCTATTTTAATAACATACCTTAGTTTTACGTTCCATTTGTGTGTTGGCGTCATTTTTGTTTTATCTTATGCCCTTTGTTAATGCTCAGTATACCTTAGACAACATTGTTTAACCATTTTAATTGTATTTTTCGAGTTATCTTCTGCTATTTTATAGTTTTTCTTGTTTCTCTGTTCGTGTTTATAATGTTATAATTTTTGTTGGTGTAATTAAGAGCTGTGCTCACTATGTAATCGTCTCATTTTAGGTTATGCCTCCTCAGGAGGCCTTGACCTGACAATCTTGTTTGACGTGAGACTGACAGCTGTCTGCGTCAGGTTAACGCATCCTAAATGCGATAGGCGCTCGTGCGCGCAGCTCTCCGTGGCGCCACCTATGGTCCCACCGGAAGATCACCGCTGGCTCTTGGGTTAGCATCATGCTAAGGTGGAACTTTTTCGTGGCACAGCCATAGTAATATTATAGTTGCCTATTGTTTATTTTATTTATAATTTTTGACACTTTATGTAATTATGTTCTGTGGTCACGTCACGAATAAATGTATTTCTTTCTTTCTTAAGAAAAGGTTAGTGAAGCAAACTCTAAGTACAGTGAGGAAATAAAACCTGAGATTGTTCAAATTATAGAAACAATTCTAACAGATGGTCTTAGTAAGGAATTTTACGAAGAGTTGAGGAAATCTACTGAAATTCCGAAAAATACAAAGCTCTTGGACGCTCCACAGCTGAATCCTGAGTTCACAGGAATACTAAGTAGTTTGGTAACAAAGAGAGACAAACTATTAATAAAACGACAGCTAGATGTTGGTAACCGAACTGCCCTTGTCTGCAATTCAATCGATGCGTAAGCAAATAAGGAATTTAATAAAATTTATATCATAAAAATGCTGAGTAATGCTGTCATTACATTACTGGGGAATGTCCACCACCAGTATACAATAATACACAGAAAGTTAATTACACCTTTTTGGACTAATTAATAATTAATAGAGTTCTTTGACTGTTTTATTGGCCTTGTCAGGGAACTCGGGTAGCATCAGGTGATTTTTAAATGGATCCGATATATTTCAAGCAGTAAATTTCTAACCACTGCTGATGGTTGCAATTCAAGAATTCAATGCAACGCTTACCTTGGCACACGTATCTGCGTACACTCTACCTTTAACACCAATGACCTCAAGAAACACCATGGGTCAAAATTCCTTGTCTAGCTGTATGTTGATCGAACAGAATTCCAAACTACCTTTTTTTCTCTGGCGACTCGGCCTGTTTGCTGTTGCATATTTTGCAGTTACTGTAATAAACCCCCGGTGTACCACAACCGTAACAGGAAGAATTTCACTGGTTGCTTCGTCTGTGTGCTTGTTACCAGCTTCCATCGCCTTCTTGAGTTTCTATATTCTTCTATGACGTGACCCAATTTCTTGCACTTACACCGGACCGTAATTCTTGTGCGTGTCGGCGGTGTTGTGTTTCAGGCTACGAAATCTCTTACTTTATTTTTTTTCTGCTTTTTCTTTTAGTAAGGCTTCTGTACTGCGTTCTTGTTTTAGAGGGTCGTCAAAATCTTGAACTTTCTCCTTTGGAACTCGTTCCCTTTTTCAGGTTTAGTAAGCCTTAGGTAATGTTTAGTTGTTGTTTGAGGTTAAGTTGTTCGTGGCTGGGCAGTTCTGCGAATAGCATCCTCTTTCTTGTAACAAAATAATCCGTAGAAACGCCTGGCGCTTGCTTGCTTCTACAGGCTTCCAAATAAATCTCGTACGCGGGTTTCTTCGGTAAAATGGAGAGTGATCAGAAACTGTGTGTGTGATGCCGAACTGTGCGCGCAGTATGTTGTGAAAAATACATTAATCGATAAACTGTGCCTCTCCGCACAAAACGTGATCCATTCTTTGTTAGTAGACAGTAATAGATACACCTTGTTATAATTTTTCAAAATATAAAGTGTTGGAGTGATAGAATGTGTTTTATTATTTTAATCCTCTACGTGAGTGATGCCCAACTGGTATTGATCCAGGGGCTATTTTGAAAATCCCGATACACCGCGCAGGCACCGCCGAGTTAATAAAAAAACATAAGGAAACTACATTATAAAATTACACCACTTTTTATTTATTATGTTGATATGACACACTTACTACACTTTAAAACAGAAATTACCGGATCTTTGTCGTTTATTTTTACTTCATAATCATACCACCTATTGCGGATAACTGTGGTTAATTTATCCGTTACTATGTTGACCATTTCTGGGCTATGCAAATATTCCGGCTTCTGTAAGGCTTGCACCGTGGCAATAATATTACTTACTTTGGAAGCGAATGTGGAAACATCTCTAGGATTGTCGGTTAGTCTAGGCAGATGCCGCAGTTTCAATAACTCATGTATAATGAGAGCATTAGGACCTCCGAATCTACACTCAAATTTTTGCATAATAACCTCCAGATCCTAAAAATAAACACTTTACAGATTCCATGGTTGCACCTTTAAGGCTCTTTCGTAATCGATTTAGGTTTTCTGCCACTGAATATGAGGAAGCCGACTCATCATATGCAGCCTTAAAATGTAGCCATTCACTGACATCCCCATTAAAGTTAGGTAAATCAAAACAGTATCTGTTAGCTGCGTCAAGTTGAAAGAACTTTGGAAATTGCGCAAACTGTGCCTGTCTTTTCGACGAGTTCTTTAAAAAGTTGTAGCAATTTCTTGCTAGGTCCTCGCAGGTTCTGGGCAGTCTTGCACGCTTCACTGGCACGATAAGGGTCGATTGCAAAAAAATTGTACATAGTTAAGGGCTTTAATGAAAACAAAACTTAATTGATTCCTTTGTGTGACGAAAGTTACCCATACATTTTGTATGACTAACTTTCGTCACACAAAGGAAGCGATCAACTTGTGGCAATCTTATGGCGAGTTACTATTTTTTTTTACCGACTTCAAAAAAGGAGGGGGTTCTCAATTCGGTTGTATTTTGGCTTAAATGATTTTCTGTGACTGTAGAGGGGATCATAAAATCTTTTGCAGTCTTACAAAAGTAATTCTTGAGGTGGTTTTTGGTGCAATATTTTTGTGTTTTTCTTTTCCTTAGTACAGTGCGTCTTTTTAGTATTTAGTAAGTTGTCTTCATCTGATTCTTCAAATACAGTCCTTTCATTTGAAACATTGTAAGATTTATCGTTGTCACTATCGGGTTCTTCAATATCGCTCATCGCCAGTTCGAGTGTTCTCTTACAAAAATTATGCTTGAGGTAGTTTTTGTTGCATTTTAATTAGAGATGTACCGACTAGTCGGGAAAGCCGACTATCCGGCCTCATTTGTAGTCGGCGACTAGTCGGCAAAATGTGCCGATTAGTCGGCACTTTATGGATCACAGGAAAACGAGACATGAAATAAGTTAAATAAGTAAACTGCAATTTTTTACCATTCGTTTTATTTATATTTTACTCAAATACACATTTAAAATCACATTTGGTACTTTTTAGGTACAATCAAACTATTATAGTAAACTTGTTACAATTACAAATATTATATTATACCTAGGACGAGTAGGTTCCTTTTATTTTTCTAGTAAAGGCAAGTTATGATGGAGAAAAGTCAAAGCCTCTGCGCGGTCAGGAAGCAGGCGATTTCTTTTTGCTTCGTATATATTTCCAGCCTCCGAGAAAAGACGTTCGCTGTACACAGAGCTACCCGGGCAAAACAAGTATATCTTTGCAAGACGAGCCATTTCGGGAAACCTCGAGTAATGTTTGTGCCACCACACATACGGATCCTCGTCGCGTTTTACAACCGGCATGGCGCAGTAGGAGTGCAGTTCGTGTGCAGCACTAGATCGGTTGTCGACATCAACGTCATCAATTTTCCTGGTCGCCAGTTCCTGATAACACTGCCAAAAGCTACGATGAATAGGAGATTCTATATCATCGCCACGATCATTGCTATGGTGATTTCGAGAATTATTCACGTTCTGAATGTCCTGATCTGTGTCGCTCTCATCGTCGCTCAGACTATTTTTGATAGCTTCGTACAAAAATTGAGACCTCACAGACCCTACATTTTCATCTTCGAAGAATTGCATTTTGTAGCGTGGGTCCAGTACACGCAGAGAAATATCTGGCTACCTATACGAGAAAAAGCGCTACTGTAACTAGAACTTCTGTTAGCAACCGTGACAGCAAGACTCGTGAGTTGACTTTACAAAAACCATTCTGTTATTATTTTTACCTATCGTTTTATTAATGACAACTAGATTTTAAGTTTAACTGACCAACCAATATAATACTCGATACAAGGCAAATAACGCGCCTGTTACAATACCAATGTAATTGTAACCTTACGTCAAGTTGACATTACTAAATCTATTGTAAGAACTACTATGCAATCTTGTAAACATAAACACTTTTTTTTTTGCTTTACTAAATATTTTGCTGTATCTACTAATTAATTTGTGTAACATAACGATGTGAACTGTAATGATAACTATTTGTGTTGCAACGGTAGCTTTATGTTTATTGTAACAAGTACAATACACATTGTAAGAGCTTTTTCACACTATCCGATCCGATATCGGTGTCGGACGACGATAGCCGACATCCGATAGCCGACACCGGGTGCTATTTTCACATATTTCCGACAAAATCGTTCCGATACGGCCATTTGCTCCATAGCTTAGTGCGGGCAGGTCATCATGGCAGACTATAATAGAAAACTTTATTTGCTGTATCTATTATATTTGAGACGCAAAAAAAGATCTGTCCACAGACAGTATTGGATACATCCCATTGTGGAAGCTAGATATTCAGAGGGAGCATTTTATACTCTTTTTAGCAAGCTACAAAACGCACCTAGTAAGTTTTTTAACTACTTTCGTATGAGTGAATCCACATTCGATTATTTGTTAATTCATCTCACAAACAGTACCAAGAAACAAGACACACATTTTCGAATGGCTGTGGGGCCTAAAGAAATGCTGGCTGTGACATTAAGGTAAGTTTACTATTTTCATGTTTGTTTTTTAATCATTGGTATCTTAGTAGAGTCTATCTATCATTATCGTTTGTCGGCTGGTGGTATAATTAATCAAAAGAAAGTTCGTTATAAAAAGTATTTTAATCAGAAACAGGTATTGTTATATAAAGATCAAAATGAAAATGAAATAGCATATGACAAGGTGAACTTACAAATTGGAATATTTATCGAAAAATCGCTGAAAGTTATTAGTATGGGATTCTGTAACCGATTCACAGGATTGTGGAGTGGGTACATCCATGTAGGAGTTGCTTGGAGTCGATGTTTGTTGAATTACAACTGATTGTGGACTTGGTACATCAATATAGGAGTTGCTTGTAGTCGATGTTTGTTGAATTACAACTGATTGTGGACTTGGTGCATCAATATAGGAGTTGCTTGTAGGTGAAGGAGATGTCAGTAATATAGGTGAGGGAGAATTTATTGAATTGCTATGAATCGAATGGCCATGGTTTGGATATGATCTACTGTGTCCATGTGAAGGGTTTGCGAGAATATATGGTGATCGTAGACGTTGATGAAGGACCCGATTTTGTTTAATTTTTTATATACTAGATAGAAGGTCCATTTGTAGCTGTATTTTCTCTGGTTCTGACATATCTTTGACATATGGTATAAAAGACGTAAAGAAACTGTCCTCTGTTAACACTCTTTCAGAGTTGGTAGTTTTATTTTCTTTTATTTCTTTTAATATTGCGGCCTCAATGTTGTCTATTTTCCTTTTAGTCTTTGACGGCTCCTTCTTTGATTCATGTATAGCATCATTATCAGAATGTTCATTATCATAAGCAGCGATCACTTCATGCTCCTGTTCTGTTTCTTCCACAACGTTGGTATCAGTTTCAGCTTTTTTCGCAAACTTCAGTAAAAATTTTAGGTTTTCATGATACACATATGGTTTTTTTGCAGCTTGCCCTGACTTTACATTAAGAGATCTAATGAACGCGTCTCTTATATTATTCCATTTGTTCATAATGAGTTGTGCTGAAACAATAATTAGCTTAGTAATACAAATGTACTTAGGTATCATTACATAGTTTAAATAGGCTGAATTAAAGTTTATGTAACCACAATTTTTAAAAGAGCATTAATAAACAAGATTACAATTTCTTTTTTACTTTTCAGGTACCTGGCCAGTGGTTGCTCTCTGACCGATCTGCACTACAATTACAGGCTAGGCATCAGTACATTGAGTAAAAATATAAATTTTGTTTGCCAAAAAATATGGGAAAACTTCCGTAGCAAACATTTAGAAAATATGTCTGAACAAAAGTGGAAAACAGTAGCAGAGGGTTTAAAAAAAAGAGCATTTTTTCCCAATTGCCTCGGTGCTATAGACGGAAAGCACATACGCATTCAAAATTTTCCACATGGCGGTTCAATGTATATGAATTACAAGAAATTCTTTTCAATTGTCCTTTTGGCAGTTGCAGATTCAGATTATTCGTTCATTTTTGTTGATATAGGCGCATATGGCAAAGATTGTGATTCCTCTATACTACAAAACACCCATTTTTGGAAATTGTTGATGCAACGAAATTTACACATTCCACAGCCAAAACCCATTACTGAAGGAGGACTTACAGTTCCCTACGTATTTGTTGTTGATGATGCATTCCCAATGAATGAACATATGTTACGAAGCTATTCTGGACATAATTTAAGTCAAAGACAACGCATATTTAACTACAGACTTTGCAGAGCACGTCGGTATGTTGAGTGCGCATTTGGAATTATGAGTAATAAATGGAGAATATTCCATCGACCCATCGATGTGTCCCCAAAGTTTGCCAAAAACATAGTGAAAGCTTGTGTTATTTTGCATAACATCGTGAGGGAGCGTGATGGATATCGAATAGACGATATAATTTTAAGTGAGAGATCAAATCTAGAAACTTTGTCCAGTCCCCAGACAAAATCCACTAATAAAACAGGACGTGGAATCCGTGCAACCTTTGCTGATTATTTCGTTTCAGATGTAGGTAAATTACCATGGCAATTGTCCAAGATCTAGGTCATAAAAATAAATATTTACTTCACTTGTACATAATTAAAAGTGTAAATTACATACCAGTCTTTTTTTTCTCATCCTGATTTAAAACTTGATATCCCTCTTCAAGGTATTCAATTACTTCTCGCCAATTATTGTCTCGGAGTATTTTATTTTTATATTCCTCGTGAGTTTTATCCCACAAGCATGGTTTAGATTCTACCAGTTCAATTAATGTAATTATATCGTATTTAAATGATGACGACGCCATAATGACAACCAAACTAGTAAAGAAGCTCAAAATGGCCGCCGCGCATCAGGCTCTACGCACACAGAGACAATTTAGATACACGTACAGCACACATACAAACATTATCGTCCGACGGCTCACGGGCGTCCGATGGTGCCGGCCGGTATCGGATGTCGGCTCCGATATCCGATATCGGGCCGGACAATATGAAAGACAGGTACATATTTCATACATTTTGCTTGCCCCGATATCGTGTCGGCGTCCGACACCGATATCGGATCGGATAGTGTGAAAAAGCTCTAAAGCTAGCATCCTGGGTATTGTTACAGCTACTATTTCGTATACGTGAACTATAATGATAACTATTCGTGTTGCAATGGTAGCTTTATGTTTATTGTAACAAGTACAAATACACATTGTAATGCTAGCATCCTAGGTATTGTTATGCCGGAACCACACTTCGCTATGCGTTATTTGTTATGTGACTACGCTGCTGTATTCGCTCAAATATTTGTTATGTGAGCGAACAACAAACGCGGCATCCACACTTCGTGCCGGTGTGCCAAACTTGGTGCCGGTGTGCCAAACATATGTGGTGCGTTTTGACTTTGAACAAACAAAATGGACGTGTTGACTGTGGCTGCTATTTTTTTTCATTTAAATGCAACTTATCAATACCAATACCTGTTGTATAAGTACAAAGTTACTAAAAGAGCCCGCAGAAAACGCTGGTGGATGATCACAAGTCATAGGAAACGAACTGTGTAAGTATTATCCAATCGTACCATAATTCTAAGATATTTGTTACTTCATTTCACGTTCATTTCATAAGGTTCATTGTTTTTATTTTAAAATTTTATGTAAGACTCTGTGATGTTAAATAAAGTTTTTCTTTGTCTATGTCTAAAATTAAAATTGTCTTTTCCAGGGAAAGTATGGAGATGCAATTCCAAGAAATGTTGGCAGAACCGTCGAATGAATTCCATAATTTCTGCAGAATGTCATACACAGATTTTGAGCTATTGTTACAAAAAGTTGATCCAATAATTTCAAAAAGAAATACCAATTGGAGAGATTGTATACCTACTAAGACTAGATTAGCTTTAACTTTGCGTTTCCTGGCCTCTGGTGATAGTTATAGGAGTCTACATTATCTCTTCAAGATATCCAGTCAAGCTATATCGAAAATTGTTCAAGAAGTCTGTGCTGCTTTATATCAGGTTCTTAAGGATCGCATAAAGGTATGAAAATAAACTGTAAAAGTCAACTGACAAAATGAAATCAACTTTATTAAAAATTATAAATTGGCTTAGTTATTAATAAAGGCGGTAACAAGTAGGTATTTCTAATACTTTGCCTTAAAAATTACAAATTGACTTAATCATTAATTAAAGGTGGTAACAAGTGGGTATTTCTAATGCTTTGCCTTAAAAATTACAAATTGGCTTAAATCACTAGCTGGACCATCGTAAATAGAAATTAAATTAGCTGGTTGTGTGGCTATTGGGTCAACATCAGAGTTCATATAGTCAAAATGTGAACTCTCTTGTTGAGATGTGTCTGTATGAGTACTCGTTTGTCTCGTAGTTCTTACTTGCGGCAAACTATTTTCCAGTTGAGTTACAATTATTGGCTGGGGTGATGGTGTACACGGGTAAGAGTGTACAGTTGATGAAGAATTTGGCCTATTATGTTCCCGTTCCAGCCGTTCATCATAAAATAACTGATTTATTTTGATCATCATTAAGTCTCTGCAATCTTCTGGAAGTTTACTTAACTTGTTTGCCACGAGCCTTCCGAAAATGTAGCATTCATCCTCTTCTACGTTTTGCTTTGGCTGGGCTATATTTTGTAGTAAATTAAATGCTTGATCCATTTGTGTTTTGGCCCTCTGAAGTTCAGGAGGACTACGCTGCCTCTTTCTAAATGTTTTCGCTGTTGGTGTCTGATGAGACAACTGAGACAATGAAGAACCTGGGTTTTCCTCTTCCAGTGTTGATGCATCATTTTCACTGACAGTGTTCGTGTTGTCTGCACTGACATTGTTCGTGTTGTCTGTCTGTTCTGCGTCCTGTTCATTATTGTTATCCTGAAATAATACATATTTAAATGTTTTAATGTTTCTTTACAGATGCCGATTACGGAACAAGGCTGGTTAACTGTAGAAAGAGGTTTTCACAACAGATTCCCACATGCCATTGGTGCCATCGATGGAAAGCATGTAGTTCTGCAAGCACCATTTAATAGTGGCTCAGAATATTATAATTATAAAAAATCATTCAGCATTGTGTTGCTAGCTCTGGTCGACAGTAACTACTGTTTTATGTACGCTGACATTGGATGTCAGGGAAGAATAAGCGATGGTGGTGTCTTCAAAAATTCTACTTTGTGGCATAAAATGGAAAACAATTTGTTAAGACTACCACCGGCAACTCCACTTCTAAATGGAAACATCAGTTTACCCTATGTATTTTTGGCTGATGGGGCATTTGCGTTACACAGAACCTTAATGAAACCGTATCCAGGAGAACATCTACAAGGTACAAAAGAAAGAATTTACAACAAGAAACTTTCATCAGCTCGAGTTGTTGTTGAAAATACATTCGGAGTCATGGCTTCTGTGTTTAGAGTGCTTCGTAAACCCTTGCTACTTCAACCAGAACCATCAATAAGCGTAGTTATGGCTTGTGTAGTTCTACATAATTTTTTGAGAATGAGTAAAAATTCATCAGCTTCATACAATCCGCCAGGTACATTTGACACTTATGCTGGTGATACTTTAATAAGACATGGATCGTGGAGGGATAATGCACCTGTCAATCCAGCTATACGAAATATACGTCTCGTTCCTAGGAGGTCTCAGAGGACAACAGTAGAAATAAGAAATGCGTTTGCTAACCACTTTCACCATTGATAAATAAAATAAATAAATAAATATTGGGGGACAATTCACAGATCAACCTAGTCCCAAACTAAGCAAAGCTTGTACTATGGGTAACTAGGCGACGATATACTTACTTATATAGATAGATACATACTTAAATACATAGAAACTTATTAACAAAAATTTATTACGATATAATAAAGAAATGTAAACAATGAAATGTTTTACTTACCTCTGTATTCATAGACGCATTACATTTGTATACACCTGACAAAAAACTATCCATACACTCGTAGGCGAACCATGAAGGACTGAAAACTTGAGATGCACCTGCACCTGATACTTCCGACTTCTTGACCTTAGTTCTATATCCTCGGTACATTGAAATGAGAGAATCCTTCTTCTTTTTAAGTTCTTTCACTGTACATGTTGGTTCTCCCATATTATTTTTTATTTCAACCCAGGCATCGTTAACCTTTGTTTTTACCTTATGGCAACTATTTCTTGGATCCCAGATGCACGGCTGCATTTGATATAACTCCAGAAATCGCATTACTTTCTCGTTCGTCCACTCCATTTTCACATACACAGCACAATACTAGTAGGTACACGGAACACGTCGAGACATGACCGCCGCAAGCGAGTGAATGAGTGAACGAAGTGTGGGCAGTCGAGACGCATATTCGGCTTATTCGTGTCCTTTGAAGTGTGTCAAAAAACCGACAGGTGGACGGATAGGCGTATTTGCTATTCGCGCTTATGCGTAATGCGGGCAAATATAGCAAATATAGACGAATGAACCCTCCACACTTCGTCATATGCGGCCGAATAACGCGCATAACAAATAACGCATAGCGAAGTGTGGTTCCGGCATTACAGCTACTATTTCGTATGCAGTAGGTACCTACTGGCTTAGATGAAACCTGCAATCTAGTGCACTTACAGTACTAACGGGTCCTCTCAGGCTTTTAGTAGACGAAAATCCAATTTTATTTGTCTATAAGTAAATAAAACTGTATTTTCTCCATTAAAAGCCTAAAAGGGATCCGTTGTTGGTGCTCTCAGTCCACTGGATTGCAGGCGCTCCATCAAAACGTCCATAGAGCCAGCAGTGTGTGACGTCTTAAAAAATATATAAAAAATAAATTTTTCAATACAATATCCAAAGACTCCGACTATCTCGTATCATAAGTGTCAACAAGTGTTAGATTAGAATCATAGAATTTGAGTTTTCGGCATTTTTTTAAGACGTCGCACGCGCTACGGCTCTATAGACAGGTTTAGGTTCCCTGGAATCAAAAATAAAAAATATTACATACATAGAAAAATGACATTTATTTTATAATCATCACAATCATTGTCTATACTTATTCTACACATCTTAGAAGTATTCTAATGAGCGTTTTCACCAATACTACTTATAGATTAACAATGTTTAAACATCAGATTAACATAATTTATACTTTTTTTGTGTGCGTGTGGATGGAGTAAGCACCCTTCTGAAATAAAAGACAATAATGCTGTTCATTTAGTAAAAGTTCTAAAACAATTGTAAAACTAATCTCTGTATTTGTAAAAAGATAAATCAAAAGATACATCCTTTAACGTGCGCTCACTCAATTCTCACAAACTACCCACGAATTCAGTGAATGTATTCATTTAACATATAATATTTGTATACTAATATTTAGTCAAATCAATGCTAACGTACCTTTATAATTTGTAGATCACGTATGTAAGGTTTTACAAATAATTTCGTATGCTCACTCAATTCAGTTTTTTCATCAGAAATCGGGTTTTCAAAATTGTGCGGATTGAGTGAGCATACGAAATTATTTGTAAAACCTTATATACGTTACTAGGTGATCTACAAATTATAAAGGTAAGTTAGCATAGGTTTTACTAAATATTAGTATATAAATATTATATGTTAAATTAATACATTCACTGATTTCGTTGGTAGTTTGTGAGAACTGAGTGAGCGCACGTTAAAGGATGTATCTTTTGATTTATCTTTTTACAAATACAGAGATTAGTTTTACAATTGTTTTAGAACTTTTACTAAATGAACAGCATATTGTCTTTTATTTCAGAAGGGTGCTCACTCAATCCACACGCACACACTTTTTTCATTTAAATAAACTAGTTATAAGTTTTTTTTTTCTTAATACAGTAATCTGGATTGTAACTTGAATTATATCCTAAATTGAGATCAATTAAATATCTAAATTTAAGATCGTGGCGTAACATGATAATATTTACCATCAACACTAAGTGTCAAATTATTTGGAACGTAACTAGCAATGTTTCCTAAGGAAAAGAAATAAGTATTTCTATCACTTAATAATTCTACATCAAAACAATATAAATGTTCATTAAAACATAACGTATCAAACAAAGAACACTGAAAAATAACAACATAATCATCGGCTGTAAAAATATTTTCGATCAAGCCAAACTTTGGTAATAATTTGTCTTCATAAAAATCTAACGTTAACGTCATATTAGCAGTGTACTTAATTCCGTTAACTTTAGTAGAGTTGCTAAGCCGCGAAATTGTGCGCATCGGGTTACAAGCATGAAATTTCTACCACACATAGAGCGTTCCGCGGTGATTATTTTCAGATGTGGAGGGAAGTCAGATTCGTCCCCTGCGTGGCGGGAGAGCGGGGTGAAGAGGACCAAGAACTGCTCCTTTTCTTTTTTTGATTACTTATCAGTTAAGACCATTAGGGCTTGTGTGGCATAATTTTCGTGTAAAACAGATATCAGCTATTCATTTTTTATGTTATTTAAGAATAGTTTTATATAAAAATTTGGGTTTATTGCCGAAAAGGTAAAAATCACTACAAGTTTTTTTTATTCAGAACGATAAATTTGTTATATATCCTAAATATTTACAATTTAAAAAAATATCACTAAATAGAAAATTTAATCTTGTTTTTAAAAATGTATACATATTGGTCACATCTCATACAAAAAGTACCTTGAAAAAAATGTTGATGTTAAGCTTAGCCTACGTACTCTAGTACATTTTGCCAAGTCGCGAAATTGTGTGCATCAGGATACAACCACGAAATTTATACCACAGATAGAGTATTCTGCGGTGATTACTTTAAGATGTGGAAGGAAGTCAGATTCGTCCCCTATGCGGCGGGAAAGCGGGGTGAATAGGACAAAGGAGTCCTCTTTTTCTTTTTTTATTACTGATCAGTTAACGCTACTAGGGCTAGTGTGGTATCGTTTTCGTGTAAAACAGATATCAACAATTCATTTTTTATGTTATTTATTCATAGTACCATATAAAAATATGGGTGTATTTCCGAAATGGTAAAAATCACAACAAGTTTTTTTTATTCAGGGAGATAAATTAGTTATATTTCCTGAATATTTACAACTAACAAAAATATTGCAGAACAGCAAATTTAATCTAGTTTCTAAAACTATATACATGTTGGGCACTCTTCATACAAACAGTAACTTAAATAAATAAATAAATAAAAAAATAAATAAATATTAAGGGACAATCATACACAAATCGACCTAGTCCCAAACTAAGCAAAGCTTGTACTATGGGTACTAGACGACGATATACATAATATATAAATACATATATAGATAACATCCATGACCCAAGAACAAATATTTGCACAAATATTTGCCCCGGCCGGGATTCGAACCCGGGACCGCCGACTCAGTAGGCAGGTGTCTACAAACCGAGCCAAACGCGTCGTTAAATAAATAAATTGTTGATGTTGAGATTAGCCCGTGTGCACGTGATACATTAACAAAAATTTTTTTTTTTAATTTCATCGATTTGTTTTTCTAGGACGTATATGGTAAATATTATATGTAAAAGCATGTTAATAATCATTATTTAATGTATTTAATGAAGCGAAATAGGATGCGTTCGGAGATTTGCGTTGGTTACGCTGACTTAAACATATATTTTAAACTACTCTTTGTATGAGAAGTTCCCAACATGCATATATTTTTAGAAACTAGATTAACTAAGCTTTTTAAAAATAATGACACAAAGGTAAATTAATAAAGAAAAATTGAATGCGATCTACTACAATCGAAGCGGGGTTTGAACCCGCGACCTCTGCGTTTCCGGCGCATTGCTCTCCCAACTGAGCTATTCGACCGCTACGTCAGTCACACCAAATCTTTCATCCCTTAATCCTTTACGCTACTGGAGCGCCCTTAATCCTTTACGCTACTGGAGCGCCCTTAATCCTTTACGCTACTGGAGCGCCCTCTGTATTGTGTTATTTATAAAAATAAAAATGTGGTATTACCACATAAAAATATGAATCGATAAAAAGATTCTATACAAATATTTAGAACAGCGCCATCTCTCTCGCAGTCTTCACACTTGCTGTAAAGCAATGGGGATTGGGGATCGTGCGTGTAAAACGCACATCCTAGGGTATGGCTAATGCGCAATAAGCATTTCAAAAAACATATATGACACAGAGGGCGCTCCAGTAGCGTAAAGGATTAAGGGATGAAAGATTTGGTGTGACTGACGTAGCGGTCGAATAGCTCAGTTGGGAGAGCAATGCGCCGGAAACGCAGAGGTCGCGGGTTCAAACCCCGCTTCGATTGTAGTAGATCGCATTCAATTTTTCTTTATTAATTTACCTTTGTGTCATTATTTATAAAAATAAAAATGTGGTATTACCACATAAAAATATGAATCGATAAAAAGATTCTATACAAATATTTAGAACAGCGCCATCTCTCTCGCAGTCTTCACACTTGCTGTAAAGCAATGGGGATTGGGGATCGTGCGTGTAAAACGCACATCCTAGGGTATGGCTAATGCGCAATAAGCATTTCAAAAAACATATATGACACAGAGGGCGCTCCAGTAGCGTAAAGGATTAAGGGATGAAAGATTTGGTGTGACTGACGTAGCGGTCGAATAGCTCAGTTGGGAGAGCAATGCGCCGGAAACGCAGAGGTCGCGGGTTCAAACCCCGCTTCGATTGTAGTAGATCGCATTCAATTTTTCTTTATTAATTTACCTTTGTGTCATTATTTATAAAAATAAAAATGTGGTATTACCACATAAAAATATGAATCGATAAAAAGATTCTATACAAATATTTAGAACAGCGCCATCTCTCTCGCAGTCTTCACACTTGCTGTAAAGCAATGGGGATTGGGGATCGTGCGTGTAAAACGCACATCCTAGGGTATGGCTAATGCGCAATAAGCATTTCAAAAAACATATATGACACAGAGGGCGCTCCAGTAGCGTAAAGGATTAAGGGATGAAAGATTTGGTGTGACTGACGTAGCGGTCGAATAGCTCAGTTGGGAGAGCAATGCGCCGGAAACGCAGAGGTCGCGGGTTCAAACCCCGCTTCGATTGTAGTAGATCGCATTCAATTTTTCTTTATTAATTTACCTTTGTGTCATTATTTATAAAAATAAAAATGTGGTATTACCACATAAAAATATGAATCGATAAAAAGATTCTATACAAATATTTAGAACAGCGCCATCTCTCTCGCAGTCTTCACACTTGCTGTAAAGCAATGGGGATTGGGGATCGTGCGTGTAAAACGCACATCCTAGGGTATGGCTAATGCGCAATAAGCATTTCAAAAAACATATATGACACAGAGGGCGCTCCAGTAGCGTAAAGGATTAAGGGATGAAAGATTTGGTGTGACTGACGTAGCGGTCGAATAGCTCAGTTGGGAGAGCAATGCGCCGGAAACGCAGAGGTCGCGGGTTCAAACCCCGCTTCGATTGTAGTAGATCGCATTCAATTTTTCTTTATTAATTTACCTTTGTGTCATTATTTATAAAAATAAAAATGTGGTATTACCACATAAAAATATGAATCGATAAAAAGATTCTATACAAATATTAAGCTTTTTAAATTAATAATAAGAATTTGAAAAAGTTAACGAAATTTAAATAATTTACCTCACTGAATAAAAAAAATTGTTGTGATTTCTACCTTTTCGGCCATACACCCATATTTTTATATGGAACTGTACAAAAAAAAATATAAAAAATGATTTTCTGATATCCGTTTTACATGGAAACGACACCAGACAAGTTCTGGTAGACCTAACTGACCAGCAATAAAGAAAGAAAAGAGGTACACTTCGTCCTACTCACTCCGCTCTCCCACCTCACAGAGGACGAATCTGACTTCCCTCCACATCTGAAAATAATCACCACGGAACACTCTATCCGTGGTCGAAATTTCATGCTTGTAACCCGATGCGCACAATTATGTATGAAAACAGCGGACTAACAACTCTACTACTTGGACCCAATTACATTTATATAAATTTGTCAACTCTAACTGTAACTGACACACAATATTTTCCGTAATTCTCAGATCGCTTACGCTTTTTTTCTTCCACAGTCAGACTGTTTCATGAAGGTGTTACTGATAATAGTTAGTGATATAATGTTATGTGAGTACACAATTGTTTGTAAGTTGACAAATTTACAGAACATACAAAACAGGCATTATAACAGGTTTTTTTTTATAAGTAAGTATTTGTTTAAATTGTTAAAGATCAATGTCCAGATCAGTTATGAAAGCATTAACAGTGCTATAGGTTTTGTCCCACTTTGTTTTTAAATGGTATATAGTCCTAGCTGTATGAAGTTCCACACGCACACACTCTCTGTCGGATATTGACAGTGCAGAGAGTGGAAAATTTTAAAACATGTATCCACTGCTTTTAAAATTGAATTCGTTCCGAAAAATAAATCGTTAACTACGACATAGTATTTTTGTATGTCCATATAAGAAGAACCAACAATCACAATTACCGGTTGGAGCGTTAACTTGTATTTTAAATATTTCTCACGGCGGTGGGCTATTGCGACCTGCACGTCCATTGGTCTCAGCACGTGTGTAATGAAGCCATCCTTCACTTCAGCTTTGGATGGCCGCCACAATTGTTTTTTCGTCCTGTGTGTTGGGTTTCCCAGAAGCAGCGGCAAAAGCATGAATGCTAATACTGATTCTATTTCTTCGTAAATTCATTATCTAAAAAAAATAAAAGACGTTACTTAAATATTACGTTATTTAAATATACCTTATAACCATAATTTGAATTAAGTCGTACATTTTATTACCTACTAGCGTCTGCCCGCGACTTCGTCCGCCTTAGATTAGTTTATCGCGGATAAGGGTATTCTTCCGGGATAAAAAGTAGCCTATGTCCTTCCCCTGGACTCAAACTATCTCTATACCAAATTTCATCAAAATCGGTTCAGTAGTTTTAGCGTGAAAGCGAGACAGACAGACAGTTACTTTCGCATTTATAATATTAGTTAGGATAGTTAGGATTAGGATAGTTATAGATAGGATTAGGATAGTTAGGAATTAGGATTAGGATTAAGATATTAGTTAGGGTTAGTAACTAGAAGACAAATTGTAAGTAATTTACATTTTTATATGTAACACACTAATTATAAAACCTAGTAGATTTGCTTACCTTTTTTTAGAAGCTAAAGTTGTTCCAGTATTTCTCTTACTTCAGTAACTTGGCTTTTAGATAGAGCCAATTTGAATATTTTTTTTTTTATTGTTGGGAATATTTCAAATATTTTATTCCCTGACAATGGGTATAAAAACTGAAAATCTTCAGTAAGAAGCTCATGCCCACGTGGCGTTTTTAACACTGGGTATTTATTAATGTATGTTTCGATGGTCATTTCTGAAGTCTCTATTTCCTTCAATCTATTTTTGGCTGTTTTATGCCACTTCTCTACCACTGAATGCCAGGGTTCCGTACAGTTTTGGAGCCACTGGATATCTTCATCTGTACCACCTTCTGGAAAGATACATGAACGAATAAAAAATCATGAAATAAAGATTTCAAAATTATTTAATTTAATAAAATAAGTTGCAAGTTATTCATGTAAAAAACTAGTGCTACGCCAAATCATGGGATTAGGTTGTCCCAGGTTCAATTGAGCCGTGGCAGAAAGCCGGGAAAAACGCTAGGAGGATGATGAAGTTGCAAGTTATTAAAGTTGCTTGCTAAAAAGAGACCAAAGACAGACAGACGAACAACACAGTGGTCCTATAAGGGTTCCTTTTTTCCTTTTGAGGTACAGAACCCTAAAAAGTGCGGAAATACTATTATTGAATACAATGAATAAACTATTTGGGAAAGGCTCTAGTCCAACAGTGGGATCAGTATGGACTATTAAAAAAAAAACTTAGGTAGTTAACTTGAAACTTGCCTTCTTCAACGACTTCTAGTGGCTCATTGCTGTTATTGTCGGTGTTGCTGCAATTTTTCTTAGTTAATTTGATCCAATTGTCCAAGTTTTTTAAAAATTTGGCACGATCTCCTATTGAAGGGATTAGTTCTTTAGCTAGACTCCTGTCCAGCATCGACAAAGTCGATATTGTTATATCATTTACTAAAAAATCATAAAAAAATATATTAGGTATCACTCATACAAGAAAGTCCCAATGCAAAAAGCATAATTTTTGATCTAGGGGAATCGAATACTTGGCTTGGTCGCCTGTTTTGAAGCTGAGCTGACACAGTCTTTGACCTCTGTGCCAAAGCGATTAAGATGAGATGACTGTGTATACACATATCGGCTTCCTCGCCTCCCAGTAGCACCTTTGCCTAGACCAATAGCAGGAAATAAAATATATGTTCCTCAAATTTACCAACTAACAACAAAGGACATTCTAAATCATCTTTCAAACAAAAAAAACTAAATCAAAATCGGTTCATCCGTTCGAGAGCTACGATGCCACAGACAGACAGACAGACAGACAGACACAGACACACACACACACACACACACACACAAACACACACACACACAAACACACAGCCAGACAAGGCAAAATAATAACACCCCGTCGTTTTTGCGTCGGGGGTTAAAAAAACATGCAAACAATGTATTAAAACAAATGAAAGGATCGATACAGCGTTCGGTTGTCCAGACTGCCCCGGTTTTCCTGTTATGTATTTTGTGTTTTCGAGCATATCATAACTATTAATATATAAAATATGTTTATTTTATATATTATACCAAAAACTATTACTGTTTTATTCCTTGCGTTCGTACGTATCTATGACCCTTTCCAATTCCTTTAAGCAATTCAGTAAATCTGCATCGGCCACTTGCTCCAAACGCTTTCTTATAATAGCCGTAATGATATTACGTTTGCAAGCACACGGGCACACATTAAACATCCTCTTCATTGTCGCTTGGGTAAGGCGTCATTTGAATTCTCATAACATTTTTTTAAAAAACAAGCGGTATGTCATCTAGGTCCTTAATTTTGTCACGTAAAGACGAACATAATAGTTGGTACCAACTTACCTTTAAAAGTATGAATATACTGTGGCAAACCCCACTGCTCCAGTAATTGTGGGATGTCTTCATCGGTGTCACCAGACATCACGTAATTTTTTTTGTGAAAACAAAGAATTCAAATCGATTTACCAATTTTACTTTTCACTTAAACCACGCTCAGCAAAGAGAATATAATCACCAGTAATACACTCTTATCTATGATAATCACTAACGCTCAGCGCTGGACGAAAACAAAAACACAATGGCCGCCTGCGCATTGCGCTTGGCCGTGGCCGGCCCGGGTGGCGAGCGGGGTGCGAGCGCCGCGGGAGTTTTCTTTACAAAGACAGTTTTCAATAAACAGGACAAGATATTTTGCTATGAATACTACCTCGATTGTTATTGTAACATTATTATTTGAAATATTTTAAAACACGCTAACAGAATAGCACGGAGTAATACATCCATTGTACCGTTTACTGTTTACGGGGTGGTTTTTAGGGTTCCGTACCCAAAGGGTAAAAACGGGACCCTATTACTGAGACTTCGCTGTCCGTCCGTCCGTCCGTCCGTGCGTCCGTCTGTCACCAGGCTGTATCTCAAGAACGGTGATAGCTAGACAGTTGAAATTTTCACAGATGATGTATTTCTATTGCCGCTATAACAACAAATACTAAAAATAAAATAAAATAAATATTTAAGGGGGGCTCCCATACAACAAACTTGTTATAGATTATATATATATATATATATATATATATATATATATATATAGGTACGGAACCCTTCATGCGCGAGTCGGACTCGCACTTGCCCAATTTTTACTATAATATTCTTGTTAAGCCTTAACACTACATAAAAAGTAAACCAAACGAAACGAATATTAAATGACACTTAGAACGATATGTACTGCAAACAATAATGTAGTTGTAATAATAATATTATTGTTTTGATTACAAATACACTCGTAGTCCACCAGTAACATTGTAAATCATTAACCGTAACTAGATCATTTAGTAACTGCGAATCTCTGTTTCTTATTACGTACAATACATTACATACATATTAACATAATTATTGTTTATGATGCAAAATTATTGATGTTTTAGTTCAATTATATTTTTTTGTGAGCTACATTACTCAAATAATATCATGAAACATACGATTAGTAGGAATAAATAATTACTCGTAGAGATAACAAGCTTCAAGTATTTCAAACTAGAAACGTTGTAACCTAATTTAACTATTCGATTCAGTACTTCTGTTTGTCACCAATTTCTCTGCGTGTAATGTTGCAAGTGCAAATAATTTGTTTTTCTCTGCAGAAAGTCTGTCAAATCTGGTCTTCAAGTCGTTCTCCAACTCTACCTTCACTTGCATTATTTCATCGCTTTCATCTGTATAATTTGTCAAATATTTTTGCAAAGTTTTTGTGTGTGGTATTACTTCTGAAATTGAAGAGAAGTTAGAGCTGACAATTTTCGTAACTTCTTCAAATGGTTTTAGTAGAGAAATGTACTTTTCCACTTCTGTCCATTAATTGCTCGAGAGATTTTCAAAATTTACATTTGTTTCCGCCAGGTATAGAGATACCACTCTTTTTTGCTCTAAAAGTCGAGACAGCATATAATAAGATGAATTCCATCTGGTTGGCACATCTTGAACGAGTTGGTGTTGAGGGACTCCCAGTTCTGTCTGCAGGACATGCAGTTTAGTTTGAGCAAGTCCTGAATGGTTGAAGTGACTGACGATGCGTCTACATTTTTTAAGGATTTCTGCGACACTGTTCATTTTCATAGTAGCAGTGACAGCCAATTGCATTGTATGTATGAAACATGGAACTCCCGTAAACACAGAGTCGTCGATTACTACATTTCTTCCATTATCTCGCACAACAGCACGGATTTTGTCATGGTTTATATCCCACATAGTTGGAATTTCCTCTAAACATTCTTTTATATTTTGAGCGGTATGAGATACAGGAAAATATCTCATTTGTAGCACGGCATGATGATATTTGAATGTGTCATCCGCCCAGTGTGCAGTAAAACTCAGGAAACTTTGCTGATTATTAGTGTTTGTCCACAAGTCCGTAGTTACCGAAATTGCTTTGGCGGAGGCCACCTCTTTCTGAATCTCAGCTTTAGTTTTTTCGTAAATATACGGTATTATATTTTCGGTGAAATATTTACGGCTTGGCATATTGTATTTAGGTTTCAATTTTTTTATCAACTTATTGAATCCGATGTTTTCAACCACAGACAAAGGTTGGTTGTCAAGGGCAATCATTTCCCCAATGGAAATACTTATCTCTCTTGATCTGGGATCTTCACGTGGCCGTTGCACAACAAATGAATCCTCTATATTTTGCTGACGTCGAGACTCACTGCCCGTTTGTATTGAAGAAATAAGCGGCGGCGGTGGCTTCTGTGTCGATGTCGGCGATAGTTGCTCCGCGTTGTCTTGCGAGTCCGAGGTACTTTTAATTGCAGCCCCCAATTGAGCCATCAGGTGAGTATGCCTACATTTTATATGGTTCACCATACTCGTAGTGTTCGCCTTTTTACCTTGACCACCGCGAGAAATAAGTACCTGGCACTGGTTACACCTCACTTTACTTGAATCACCGTCAACATCGTCAAAAAATGTCCACACACGCGCTTTCCTTTTCGACATTATACAAATCAATTGCTCTAGTCTATAGTTTAATCACTTTTTGTATTTTTGATTTATTTTGCTCACGAAATGAAATATTTACCTACGCCGGCAAAATGTAAACAAAACTAACTTGTCACGACGCGAACGCATGCGGATAGGCGCGACGGCGAAGCGAAACGAAGTTTCTCGATTGCACCCGAACTTAGCCGAAGTCCACGATCGGCCAAGCCGACTAGTCGGCCTTCTAGGCGGCCGACTAGTCGGCTAGTCGGCCAAACCCATAGTCGGCCCATCTCTAATTTTAATGCCTCTTCTGGCAATGTTACTTTATCTTGCGACAGTCCTTGTTCAGCTTCTGGGTGTACTTTCTTTATTTTATCTTCTACTTCTGCATCCTCTTGTCGGTATTGTGTCGATCTGTGTTATTTTTTTTAACTTGTCATCAATTTGTTCTTTTGCATGTTCATAGGAAGTGACCTACAAAAAAGTATCATTAGGATATTTAAAACACGTGATATTAGTTAGTTCGATTGAATTCGCGTCAATATAAAATATTTACATATATTTAAACTAGTGGCTCTGTAAGTTGTAGACCTCGCTTTTTGTCGAAATGATATTTCCTCCAATTTCTTAAGTGTCGAAAAAGTGACTTAAACTTGTCGCTTCAGGGCTTCTAATCGACAAATTGTATTTCTTTTCATGAAATTCATGAACCAGTCATCACCCGCCTGTTCCTTAGCCTTCCACGATTCTGGCAAGTTCAGGATTTTGTAAAAAACGGCACACTGATAGGCTAATTTTTTAACTTCCGCAGGTAGCAGCCCGAAATATTGAAGCACTTTAATAAGTAATCTGCTATGTTTTTCTCCTGCTCAGAGGTGAATACTAGCCGGGTCTTTTTGTGGCCTACTTCTACTGGAACTCCTGCTTTCTTCTTTTTCACCAAATTGAACAGCGAAACGTGACAAATTTGAAATTCTGTGGCTACTTCTCTGTACTTGCTTTTCTTGTCTATTATTTCTAAAGCAGCTGACTCGTAGGTCGCCAGCGAAGTCATGCCACGAGTAGTTTTCCGCTTGTAAGTCCTCATGCTGTAACGATTGAGATAAATAAATAATTAGGTACCGGGTGAATATAGCTCTTCAAAGCTAGGACAGATGGACGCGTCTGTCCGTTCGACAGATCGTCGATCATTCTATAAACCTTTCAAATCACTCGTTAGATGTCATTCTGCTTGAGTATATCTTTTATGTGATGGGTCCCTAAGTTCTTACCATCCATGTTACTTAAAGTATATACTAGTTTTGATAATTTTGCAGTTATAATGCATTTTTGGAATTTCGGGGCTAATTTTGAAGTGAAATTCTTTGATGCATTCGAAAGATAGTGAGTACGTAAATAAACAATTTGTCCGACCCTATATTCGACATCTCGTTTTCTTAAGTTATATTGTTTCGCATTTTTAACATGGGAATCATTTATATGGTTATGCACTTTCTTAAATAAATAAATAAATATTAAGGGACAATCATACACAAATCGACCTAGTCCCAAACTATGGGTACTAGACGACGATATACATAATATATAATATACATATATAGAATATATAGATAACATCCATGACCCAAGAACAAATATTTGCACAAATAATTGCCCCGGCCGGGATTCGAACCCGGGACCGCCGACTCAGTAGGCAGGTGTCTACAAACCGAGCCAAACGCGTCGTTTAAATATAAATTCCAATTCGTTCAACCTTTTACTATAACTAACTTTTACTACTGTGACTTCAGATCTACATAAGTATTGGCTGGTCACAATGTAAGTTGTGTAAATTCCCGTCGATAATGAACTCTCTGCCGTGTACAAGGAAATATGGGGTATGTTTAGTGGTTTCGTTCACTGCTGTGTTAAGTGCGCATTGTAACTTAGTGAGATTTTCATCCTACCTCTGATGATCTGAACCAACATAACATGCTATGCCACATACGACGTTTCTAATAGCTCGCTCGGCTGGGTTCACCTGAGGGTGATAACGAGGATTATAGTAAATGTTTGGAACATTATATCGCGTTAATAATTGTCTAAAGTGTGCAGATATAAATTGAGCTCCGTTATCAATGTATATCGATTTACAGACCCCGTGAACTAAAAATACTTTGTCCTCTATATACTTTGCCACAACTACACCTGTTGCACTCCGTATAAGATGCAACATAACGTACTTGCTACGTACAATCACTATTTTGTTTTCATTTTCACTCAAAATAGCTCTTGTAATCTCTGTGTCAAGATCTTTTACTGCTTGATAGCTAATACAATGCCCCAATTTATTTAACATTGTAATTAAATGTTTTGATCTGGAAAGATGATGAACAGACTCGGCCAGTGCTACATGTTTAGGAGTCTTCTTTTCTGTGATACAATATACAATGTCACAAAATATTGACTTTGCCCTCTGAAGAGATCTTTCTCCCAATTTTTGGTTCTTCGCACTGAGTAATGTTTGCTTGAAAATAAGCCATGTTGGAGGCAATTCAGTTTTATTAATTGCGCTTTCCAGTAGTGTCTCGTTACATAAATATTCGTCCGGTAAAAGTGTAGCAGCTGTTGCCTCAACTCTTAGTTGTTTTGCGCACATTTTTATTTTATCTGCATCCAATTGACGGGCACGTTCTACTACTTCAGTTAAGGAGATATTTGACAAAAATGCCATTGACGATTTTGATTTGTCAGCAGAATGTAAAAACAATACTTTTTCACCGAACTTATCTATTAACAAGGCCTTAACTGTTCGATTTTCCACGACTGCATCTTCCAACCCCGTAATTTCAGCTATTCTTGTTGCCAGATGAGACAGTTCAAAGGAACAAGTACAAAATTGTTCTTTTATTTCGTCCATTAATTTTTCAAAGGAAGCCTGTAATATTTCTGAGGGTATATTTGAAGAAGGACGCCCTCGTTTTTTCAGTCACTCTCGGCATCCGTACATAATCCCGGTAGCAAGACTTGTGATACTTTACTTCTCTGGCTAACAAATCCTGAGGTAGCTGACAAGTACTTATAGCTGTGAAAACGTTATCTTGTTTTATGTGTGCGGTATTAAAAATATTTTGAGCCGCCGACAGTTCTGAACATGTATAAAGGCTTGTGATTTTATTTTTTGTTTTATGGCCACATATTAAACAAGTTAATCTTTGCTCGGTATTTTCAGGATTTCTCAGAGATCTGCGGACTTCTGTACTGCAATGTGCACTATGTTGTTCTTCCTTGTTTAATGCTAATTCTCGTCGCCGCACTTTTTCTTCACTTACATAACTTGCCATACAACTTCTATGCCAGGAAAAGCCTGACATATGAATGACACAGGACCGCGAGCGCGCGCGTCAACATGGCTTTTTACGATGTCGATAGCATCAGGTAGATGAATCACAAAACATTTCGCGGTCCGCTATTTTTGAAAACGAACATCTCCTTGTAGCCTGCTCTAACAGTCTTAATATGAACGTACAATGACGAATCAATTTCGCCTTTGTTCTCGCGTCGTCTGCGGCCGGCACAGCAACCTCCACACCGCTTTCATCTCTTTCTGGTTTGATGCACTTCATCATTCCTTCCAGAATTAAGAAATTTTCTGCCGCGAACACCCACTCGTCATAAATAGTTCTCTCTCCCCTTCAGTTTCGGCACATTGACAATATAATTCGCTGCCATTTTCACACACGAAACAAATATATGCACAGTCAATACACAGAAGAGAATACTGAGAACACTATTATACATTTAGTAGAAAGCCTATGAAGTAGCTTAACTAAGTACGGAATACTGGGCCCATAATCTCTTAAAATGAAACGACCGTTAACGTGGTTTCATCATCATCATCATCATCATCTCAGCCATAGGACGTCCACTGCTGAACATAGGCCTCCCCTTTGGACTTCCATATATACCGGTTGGAAGCGACCTGCATCCAGCGCCTTCCGGCGACCTTTACAAGGTCATCTGTCCATCTCGTAGGTGGACGTCCTACGCTGCGCTTGCTGGTCCGTGGTCTCCACTCGAGCACTTTACGGCCCCATCGGCCATCTGCTCTGCGTGCTATGTGGCCTGCCCATTGCCACTTCAACTTGCTAATCCGGTGAGCTATATCGGTCACTTTAGTTCGTCTACGGATTTCCTCATTTCTGATTCGATCACGTAGAGACACCCCGAGCATAGCCCTCTCCATTGCTCGTTGAGCGACTTTGAGCTTTGAGATGAGGCCGATAGTGAAAGACCACGTTTCGGTGCCGTAAGTCATCACTGGTAACACACATTGGTTGAAGACTTTCGTCTTGAGGCACTGAGGTATGTCGGACGAAAAGACATTGCGTAGTTTCCCGAACGCTGCCCAGCCGAGTTGGATTCGGCGGTTGACCTCTTTCTCGAAGTTGGACCTACCTAATTGGACCACTTGTCCTAGGTAGATGTATGAGTCAACAACTTCGAGTACCGAGTTTTCAACAGAGACTGGGATGGGCATAACCTTGGCATTTGACATGAGTTTCGTCTTGTCCATGTTCATTTTTAAGCCCACCCGTTGAGAAACTCGATTGAGGTCATCGAGCATCATGCTGAGTTCCTCCATCGACTTTGCCATGACTACGATGTCGTCGGCAAACCGAAGGTGAGTGATGTATTCGCCATTGATGTTGATGCCAAGTCCTTGCCATTCCAGGAGCTTGAAGGCGTCTTCCATAACGGCCGTAAACAGTTTCGGGGACACAACGTCCCCCTGTCTCACGCCTCTTCTCAATGGAATGGCCTTTGTGCTCTGCTCCTGAACTCGGACCGACATGGTGGCGTTACTATACAAAGACTTCAACACTTCAATGTACCGATAGTCAATATGGCATCGCTGAAGTGACTCGAGCACCGCCCATGTTTCCACCGAATCGAAGGCTTTCTCATAGTCCACAAACGCTAAGCATAATGGCAAGTTATACTCTTCAGTCTTCTGTATAACTTGCCGCAGCGTATGTATGTGGTCTATGGTACTATAGCTTCTTCGGAAACCGGCTTGTTCGGGAGGCTGGAAGTCATCAAGTCTACGTTCGAGACGGTTCGTGATGACCCTTGAAAACAACTTATAAACATGGCTTAGAAGCGTGATGGGCCTGTAGTTCTTCAATAGGCTGTTATCACCTTTCTTGAAGAACAGTACCACCTCGCCTCTATTCCATGCTTCAGGCGTTTTGCCCTCGGACAAGACGGAATTAAAGAGCTTCTGGAGGACCTTAAGTACCGGTGTTCCACCCGCTTTCAGAAGCTCTGAGGTGATTCCGTCTTCACCCGGCGCCTTGTTGTTCTTAAGTTGCTTCAGGGCCATCCTAATCTCGTACAGACTGATGTCCGGGATGTCTTCTGTATAATGTCGGGACAGCTTGGCTCTTGGATCGCCTACCAAGCTGTCAACGGGCTTTGCGACTGAAGTGTATAACTGACCATAGAACCTCTCGATCTCGCCTAGAACCTCTGCTTTGGTCGACGCTATGCTGCCATCTTCCCGTTTCAGCTTGGTCAGCTGGCTTTGTCCAATAGACTTGTCCTTTACGAACACTTTGGAGCCTTTGTTCTGCTCAATGGTCTCTTTAACACGGTTCGTATTAAAGAGCCGCAGATCATGTCGCAAGGACTTCGATATACGTCTATTAAGCTGCCTATATGACCTCGCGTCATCGGGAGACTGCAACTGTAGCGAGCGTCGTTCAGCCATGAGGTTTAAGGTTCGATCAGACAATTTCTGAGGTCTATCTTTACGGCGGGGTCTGAAAAACTTAGACCCTACCGTGTGGACAGTTTCCACTAGCCCGTCGTTGATCTCGTCCACTGAGGCAAAGTTCTCCAGACAAGCGAAGCGGTTGGAGAGCTCGAGTTGAAAGCTCTCGGGGTTTTGAATATGGGCCCGAGTAGGTCGGAGCGTAGACTTCATCAGACTGGACCTTTCCAGTTTAACATTGATATTCAGTGTGCCTCTTACGATTCGATGATCACTGCCGGTCTTTACCCTATTGATCACAGACACATCACTGAAAATCCGTTTCTTGTCGGTCATGATGAAGTCAATCTCGTTTCTCGTGGAACCATTGGGACTTATCCAGGTCCATTTCCTGTGAGGCGGCTTCTGGAAGAAAGAGTTCATCATGAAGAGTTCCTCTTTCTCCAGAAAGTCGGCCAGCCTCTGTCCCCTAGGGTTCCGTTGCCCGTATCCAAATTGCCCCACTCTCAACTCATCACCGCTGTTCTTGCCCAACTTTGCATTGAAGTCCCCCATAACAACAGTGAAGTAGGTTTTGGAAGTATGTATGGCCCTACTTACGTCCTCATACATAGCCTCTACTTCCTCATCAGAATGTGACGAGGTCGGTGCGTATACCTGAATGACCTTCACGTAACGTGGTTTACTATAGACTAATTTATTTCCTTTTCAATATGGCACAGATACATATAGGTTGAGTAACAATGACGATAGATGGCGCTAGTAGTAGGCTTATTTTGATATCAACTAATACTAAGAACAGATTTCCCTATCTCTTATAGTTTTCGTTTTCTCCCTACTGACCCATTTGGATTGATCACCCGGTATAAGTGGCAGAAGGCTATGTTTCGTCATCGAGCATTCATTGAAGATGACGAAGGTTGGACGGACATACCTGACGTAAAATTCCCGTTGTACTATTTTTCAAAGTTTTTCTCACCAGATATATAAAAACATCGTGGAACAGACAAACCTTCACTCAGTTGCCAGTACAGGTAAATCGATTAACGTTATCGAGGAGGAGATCATGAAAAAGAAACCTCGTGGTAGCTATGCGGAAGCTGTCTGCCACAAAACTCGCCTAGCGGCTGACATATATGTATAGATGGCATGACAGTGACTTTGATAAGCAGTCACGTCGGAACAGAGTCAGTGTCTAAGATCAAGAGGTACTGTAACGATGCTAAAGAGAATAGATTATGTTCACTGCCAACAAATAATAATTCTGTACCGAAAATAATGCAAAAACAGGTGTGAAAGCGAATTTTCCTTTAAAAATATTTCTGTATGAAGAATACTGAAGGTCAGAAAAAAGCCGGAAGGTCGCCCACGAAGATGGAGACTTGAACAAAAATAAAATCAGACGCAAGCTCATCCTGTCGAAGAAATAAGTCGTACCTTATTTCTTCGACAGGATACATAGGAAATGCAACCATTTGTTGGTGTTGACATCCACAAAATTCTGAGCCCAGCAAATAGTAGGTGGTGGTCACTTAAACAATGTGTAGATAGAGTCCTGGAGCATTTCCCTGCACTGATCCCTTACATTACTGAAGAGGTATTTGAAGATCCATCAAAAACTACGGATGAAATTTTATCACTTCCAAAAAATGATCCAATGATCATATATCTCGAATTTCTGTCTTATTCACTGGAACTGCTTACAGATTTTAATAAATTGTTCCAATCAGAGAGTCCTCGTCCTCACCGCCTGAAGCCAGAAGTCCAATCTTTTTTAAAAACAATATATGCTAATTACATAAAAGCAGCTGCAAAATCAGACCCGTGGACTGTTATTCATCAGTATCCAGATAATTTCCTGCCACTGGATAAAATTTACATTAGGGTACAAGCTTCTGCATCTATTGCATTATTTTTAGAAAAACATCCTGGAGATTCGGCAGCAAAATAAGAGATGGATAAAGTTAGAAAGGGTTGCCTACAATTTTATATTGAAGTAGTGACATGAAAGCAAGGTTTCAATTTACTGATCCCATATTTCAGTATATCAACTTGGCGCCGTAATAAAACGCTTTCCGTATTTGTCATCAATTATTGGAAGAAAGGAAAGAAACATGCTTTTCTAGAACATAAAAGTTTAAGACTGGATAAGAAACTTGCAGCAGAACAATACTGGAAAAAAGTATTCTCTCTGAATGATGGACATGGCAACAAAATGTTTACTAATTTACAAGCGGTCATAACTCTTTTACTGATTTTGCCATTTTCGAATGCATCTGTAGAGCGCACATTTAGCCACCTCAAGAAAATAAAAACTCAGACAGAAATTGTTTAAAAACAGAAACAATTTCCGCTCTTATGAGTACTAAATACGTATGCTGTAGCAAAACACGGAGGATGCATTTCTTTTGAGCCAACGAGAACTATGATAGATAAGAAAATTATTTGAGAAATTAATCATATGCATGATGGTTGGGTTTTTGTGTCATGCTCAGAAATAACCTCTAACTTGGTAAGGTCAGAAGTAATATGTACAGACTATACATGGAAAAATGCGATGAGTTGCAGCAGACCATGGCATCAGAGTTTAAGTACCGCTTGATTTATTTGCGAGGAATACAATATAAGTTTTTTAAACCACACATAGTTATTTGTTATACAAGGGGGGAAAGTTGCACTTTACCCGCAAGTGTTTAAATACACGAGACGTAAAATAATGAAACGGAACGTTTCGACGCGAGTAGGGTCTATCTTAACTGCACGAGTAATTATTAGGTGCTTACTTACCTATGAAATTGTCGTTAGTTATTAATTTTTTAATGATAACTGCGAAAAAAGTGATTCTAACAATAAATGATATTTTTTTAACTTAATGACAATAATTGTTACCATCTTATTTATTAGATACCAACTTTAATTGCTGACAACTTGTAATATAAGCTACTCAGTTACCATTTAAATACATTTATTTTAAAAAAGTCAAAACAATTTCAGTACAGACATAATCACCATTATAATAATATCAAAATAGCACCAAAACGTATTCGTTACCCAGGCACCTGTAACCGTTAACGAACGTACGGTGCTCACTACGTTCCTGGTCCTGCCGGAATCACGTCGCAACCGGACACTCCTTGGGGTTGGATTTATTCAAGACGCCCATATCGTTCTCAATCTACCCCAATCGACTTGGCACTTTGTGGAGGAAGGGAATCCCAGGAATTCGAGCTCTATGAAGAAAGTTTCATCAAATTCGGAGGAGTGGCTCTTTCCACAGTGAAGGCTGATGACATTTCGCTATCACCTTCGTTGCCCGAGGAAAACAATACTGAGGCCTGTCTAGAAAGGCCTTATGGACCGCTTAAGAGGTTGGAGATGCCTTCTTCTCCTTTGAGGAAGAGACAACGCGAAGATTATCATCTTGGAAATTACTTTCCGATCATTGACGCTCTATATGAAGATGCTAGGGCGAACCTCGAGAATTACGACGAAGAATCTGAGTTAATTAGCTTTGACGATTATATCCCAACAACGTCAATATCGTCGATCGAAGTGAAAACCATAGACGCGTTCTTAGAGAAGAATCAAGATGTATTCACGCCTAACGGCGAACCTGTGAAGGATTTTGAGCACGTGATCGAAACAGGAGATCACAGACCTATTTCAGTGCCACCGTATCGTCTATCCCCTCTAAAGACTGAAATCCTTAAGAAGGAAATCACCAAGATGTTAGCTGAGAAGATCATTGAGCCATGTTCATCCCCTTGGGCCGCACCGGTAGTGATGGTCCCCAAGAAAGATGGGACTACCAGAGTTTGTATTGACTACCGACAGCTCAACGCTGTCACGACACCTGATGCATACCCAATGCCAAGGATAGATGATCTCTTACATAATGCCAAACCCGCGCCCTATATGAGCACTATAGATCTTCGTGCTGGGTACTGGCAGATCAGCGTCAAGGAAGAACATCGAGATAAAACTGCTTTCGTCACTCCATTCGCAATGTACAGATTTTGCAGAATGCCATTTGGATTGCGGAATTCTCCTGCTACATTCCAGCGAATGATGGATCGCTTTAAAATCTCGCTCAGCCACATCAAGTTAATGGTTTACCTGGACGACTTGATTGTTATGTCTTCTACTTTTGAGGATCATCTTAAGGATCTCCAGGATGTATTTAACAGGTTCAAGGAATATAATCTGACAGCCAATCGAAGCAAATGTAACTTCTTCTGCCAACAAGTGAAGTATCTCGGACATTACATAACTGCTGATGGACTGCAGCCTGATCATGAAAAAGTCAGTGCCATACTAGATATGCTGCCTCCTCGAAATCTGAAGCACCTACTCTCCTTCATCCAGATGTGTTCGTGGTATAGAAGATTTATACCCAAAGTCGCAGAGCCACTGACGCGCCTTACCAAGAAGAATGCGAGCTGGCAATGGGAGCAAGACCAAATTGACGCGTTTGCAAAGTTACGTGAACTCTTGTCGACGGCTCCTGTTTTTGCTCAAGCGGATGAAACTAGGCCATATACCATTAAAACTGACGCTAGCAGCTACGCGCTCGGTGCAGTTTTGGTGCAGGGGGAGGGTGATACGGAGCATCCTGTAGAGTACGCGAGTCGGCTTCTGACAAAGCCGGAGCGGAACTACTCTACGACCGAAAAAGAGGCCTTGGCGGTTGTGTGGGCGGTCCAAAAGTTCAGAGGATACATTGAAGGTGCTAAAATAACAATCCTGACGGACCACCAAGCCCTAAGATGGCTAATGTCTTTGAAATCGCCAACTGGGCGTCTGGCTCGATGGGCCCTACTTTTACAACTCTACGACATCAGCATCAAGTATATTGCTGGCAAAGTAAATGTCGTGGCTGACTCTTTATCAAGGCCTAGCTGTGAACCCACATCGGAAGACGCTTGTGGAGTTTGCACAGTGGTAGTTGATATGCCTGCTAGGAACAAAGAGGTAATCAGGAAGGAACAGCATAAAGATGAAGAAATCGTGAAGATAGTATACAGTTTGGAAGGTAATGAAGAAGAAAAGGCTCGATATTGGAGCAAGAAAGGGTATTTTATGAACAACGGCCTACTATATCGATACAATCAGGACGATGAGGCGGATAACAGCCAGTTAGTCATTCCCAAACACGAACAAGCCAGCATTATGACCACTTACCATAATGATCCAACTGCCGGACACTATGGAGCAGATAAAACTCTCGAACGTGTAGCAAAAAGGTATTTCTGGAAGGGCATGAGACGAGACATCGAATCATACGTCCGTAACCGTATACAATGCCAGCGTTATAAACCCTCAAACCAAAAGCCTGCTGGTCTGCTTCAGACCACAGCCCACAATCAACGCTTTGAAGTGATCGCGTTTGATTTATTTGGGCCGTTGCCTCGAACTGCTGACAATCGAAATTGGATCTTCATTGTAGAAGATGTCGCAACCCGCTGGGTGGAATTATTCGCGTTGGAGCGAGCTACGGCCGAGGAATGCGGTAAAATACTGTTAGAGGAAATAATCCTCAGATATGGAACTCCGCGCCGCTTCATCAGCGACAATGGCACGCAATTTGTTAGCAGTGTCATTCAACAATTGACATATTCCTTGAACATTCAACATGGTTTCACACCTGTCTACCATCCAGAGACCAATCCAGTAGAGCGACGAAATCGAGACTTGAAGACTCAATTGGCTATTCTGGTGGAAGACAATCATATGACTTGGGCAGAGAAGATACCCAGCATCCGATTCGCTATGAATACGGCTTCGTCTTGCTCGACTGGATACACGCCTGCGTATTTAACGTTCGGACGAGAACTAAGAACTCCAGACGATGTTGAGCACGACCTCCGACAGATGTTAGACAATGATAACTTCATCAAAGAGGTTACTCCTCGGTTGCGTATGATGGCTGACACTTTAATTCGAGCACGGGAGATTCAGGAAGCAAAAGAAGAAAAGAGAAAGGAGTACGTTGATAAGAAACGACAAGCTTGTCCTGAGTATCAACCTGGCGATCTCGTGTTGGCTACTACTCATGTACTGAGTAAATCCAGTCAAGGGTTCAGTTCAAAGTTGGCTCCGCGACGTGATGGACCATACGTTATCGTTCGGCGACATGGACCCAGCTCTTTCGAAATTGCTAGCACTGACACGAATATCCCGGTTGGCATATATCATGCATCAGCCTTAGTGAGATACCGAACTGACGATACTACGGTGCCAGAGCCCACATTGCCAATCAGGAAAAGAGGAAGACCTCGCAAGCAGAATGTGGTTAAGAAAAACGATGTGGTTAAACGCCGTGGTAGACCGTCTAAGAAAACTCAACAATAGCAGTCTCTCCTGTCCTAATCGTCGGGTCGACTTCATGGACAGAGGGGGAGATCTATAATACAACCAACCTATAATTACACAAGACACGTATAGATGTCGTTGGTAACCAGTATTACGGCATACTACGCCAGAGCTATTCATCACCGGATAGCGCTAGTGCTGCGGGAGTATCCACGCCGTACGGATAGATGGCGCTGGGATCGAGTTAGATCGCGCTATCGAAGTGTTCCCTTATTTTAATGGCCCGGACCCTGTGTAAATGCTGATTTGTACTTGCCTGCTAGGAACTAACCTTTCGCATGCTATATGCTTTCACCTGTTGAGACATTTTAGCATCGTTAGTGTTGGACTATTTAATACTGGTTGAGTGTGCTCCCACCCCAGGCTGGGACTCACTGGACGGTATTAGGCGCGATATTCATTGTATCTCAAATAGTTAATAAAGTCGTAAGTAGTGACCTCAGTGTTTTTCATCATCGCCCCTGCTCTCCCGGTTATACCATAATTATAATGCATTTATTTTTAGGATAGACAACTTGCACAGTCCCAGTCGAAAAAAAAGAATTAGACGAAAAGTAGGCCTGAGAAACTACAAAAATTATACAGACGAAATGCTAGATCTTGCTGTTGACATGGTGTATAAAAAAATGTTATCAAGTCGAGATGCTGAAAAACAGTTGGGTATCCCAAGACGAACCATATTATATAAATAAAAAAAAAAACATATGAAACCGGTTGAATGACAAAAAAAGTTATCAGATCAAGAAGAAGAAAAACTTGTGAAAGTTTTGATTGCTGCTCGAGACTTTGGTAGCTCGATGACTAAATTAGATTTAAAAATGGTGGTCCACAAATATTGTGAAAAAAAACGTGCGATATATTTAATGGAAAATTGCCTAGTAGCACATGGGTGGCAAGTTTTCTGGAAAGACATAAATCGAAACTGACGAATCGAACTACACAAAATATTAAAAAAGTAAGAGCAGAAAAGACTATTAAAGAAATAGAAGACTATTTTGAAAACTTAGATGAAACGCTTAAAGATGTCCCTCCAGAAAACATACTTAACTACGATGAGACGAATTTAAGTGACAACACGGGAGATACAAAATGTATTTTTCGAATAGGCATAAAATACCCCGAGAGGATCTTAAATACATCTAAAAGTTGTATTTCCATAATGTTTACTATCTCTGCATCTGCAGCTGGATACTGTCTGCCAACGTATGTAGTATATAAATGAACTAATATATATTCTGAATGGGTTGAGGGAGGACCTACTCAAACAAGATATAATTGCACCAAGTCCAGTTGGTTTGAATCCGCAACATTCGAAGATTACTTTAAAACAATTATAATGGAATGGGCAAAAAAGTTAAATGGACCAAAGGTCATCATTGGCACAGTATATATAGGCTAAAGCAGTATGGAAACTAAGGGTTGTCATTCTGATTTTTCGTTTTCACTTCTGACACTATGTATTTCTTGTGGTTCTGGAGGATTTGTAAATTTTTCGTTTCTTAACACTTTGCACGCCGATCACGAGAACTACTCGGTACGCATTTTTTCTCTAATTCGCCGGCCATTTTAATAACTGCCATGTCTAGCTCGCCGATGACGAGTACTACTCGTGACACTTTTTTTTTTAGAGTCGCGGATAACGAATAGTACTCGTGATCAGATTTCATACTGTTTGTATTAAAATATCGAACACAGTTCGTGATCCGCTTAATAGCAACGTGTAGAAGAATGTTTAAGCTACCCGCACACATACAATTTATTAACGTGAGGGTTGGGGGAACGGCATGACGATGCGTCGCCCGCGCTACCTCGTCAGTGCGCTGCGCGGGCTACCTAACAAATCCATGTTAGAGTTTTTATTTTTTCATAAAACGAGTTCTTTTCAGCGACAGTTTTAAAATAAAATAAATACTATAAACACATTGTTTTATTTTTATCATTATAAAATACTAAAACATCTCTTAAATAAAAAAGAAATTATTCCTGTATCTACGCTAATTATTATTTTATAAATCTTACAATATCACCGAAAATCGCCGGCGAACCATAGATGGCGCCTTAAAAAATGCGCGGCGTTCTTGGGAAAAAGAGCATCACGAGTGGTGCTCGTGATCAGCTGTTGGAGCGCGGTACCGATTATAACTTACGGCGTGCAAAGTGATAAACATTACCTATGACAAATAAGTCGTGGTGGAAAAATTACAATTATGTCAAATTGTCGCGACATTTCGAATATTTCTGTTTCATAAAAATTTACCCTTAACAGGCGACAGGTTTAATTTGTCGCGAAAAACTTGACGACCTATCTAAGGCATTTGATTGCGTTGATCATAATAATTTAATACGTAAATTGAAACACTACGGAGTAAGGAACGGTGCACTTGACCTTGTCACATCATATCTCTCAGGCAGAACGCAACGCGTAGTCATCAACGGAATGCAATCAACTGGATCAGCTGTTGCTATGGTGTAGCCCGGCTAATAACCCAATCCAAGTCTAAAAAACCCACGTACTGACTGAATAAACCCTTGGGCGCCAATGTAGCCCGGCTAGTCGTCGGGAGTGAAAGACGAGCCGTGGTTATAAACAAAATAATTTAATAAACAGTAAAAACTATATACAATATAAAAAAATAAAGAAAAACGGTAATCAGTCAGTACGCGGCACTAACGGGAAACACTGGCCTTAATGGAGCTGGGCAGGATGGTGGGAAAGGCAGGGTTTCAAGCGTCTGCGTGGTTCCAGCTTCCACGCACATCAGGCAGGAATAACCGTCGGTATAGGTGCGTTTACCACAGCACGCAATCTTCAGCCAAGTAAAAAGGGCTGGAACAACATCTCACTTAGTTGGTGACACCAAACCAATCCATGCCTTATTTCGTATTTGTCAAGACCAGTGGGAACGAAATAAGACTTGGATTGAGTTTAACAATTAAAAGCAAAGAGAGAAAAATAAGTTTATATACAAATATTACCTGCAAAGCGGCAGCCCTTACAAGTATTTGAGTATTATATACAGTTTATTATACAGCGTCGTATATACAATATTATGTACACTTGCGGTTGACTCGTAACACCACATAAGAAAAAGCAATATTACATTTAATCTTTAAATGTACAAGTAATACATAGCTATATTCAGACCCCGGTTCATTCAGCACAAGTCCGAGCGTGTCTGCGAAAAAAGACAAAAGACGAGCGCCGAACGCCTGTCTTTTTTAATGGCGTTTGTAAGCGGCCAGTGCTGCACCATGAAGGTTTGCCGCGTTACAATGGGTGTACCTCGGGGCTCAATTCTAGGCCCCTTTCTGTTTCTAGTGTATATTAATGATCTACCAAACCTTGTGCAAGATAAACATGAGATTGTCTTATTTGCAGACGACACTTCTCTCCTTTTCAAAGTGAAAAGACAAGAAAATAACCTTGTTATTATTAACGACGCGCTGTCTACTATTGTGGATTGGTTTACTGCAAATAACCTACTTCTAAATGCCAAGAAAACCAAGTGCATTAAATTCACATTACCGAATGTGAAACAAGTAGATTGTGCCAAGGTGACATTGAAAGGTGATGTACTAGAATTTGAAGACAAAACAGTGTTTCTGGGTGTTACTTTGGACTCAAAACTGCAATGGAATGAGCATATAGCCACTCTTGCAGGTAAGCTTAGTTCCGCAGCCTATGCAGTGAGGCGAATCAGACAGTTAACAAACGTCGAGACGGCAAGGCTTGTGTATTTCAGTTATTTTCATAGTGTAATGTCATATGGAATTCTGTTGTGGGGGAAAGCGGCGGACATTCAAACCATCTTCGTGCTACAAAAACGAGCCGTACGCTCTATTTATGAACTAGGAGCTCGTGCATCGCTAAGAGAAAAGTTCAAGGAAGCCAACATTCTCACCGTAGCGTCTCAATATATCCTTGAGAATATTATGTATGTCCGGAAAAATCTACATGCATTCAAGCTCAACAGTGACATTCACCAGTATAATACAAGAAGGAAGAATAAGCTTGTTATGCCTGCCCATCGTCTCCGTAAAGTTAGCTCTTCGTTCGTGGGGAACTACGTTTCTATAACAAAATACCTACCGAGGTAGTGAGTTTACCTTCCAGCAAATTCAAGTCTCACATAAAACGTCATCTAATAAATAAGGCGTATTATACTGTGAATGACTTTTTAGATGATAGGGATGTCTTTAAGCCAGTGGTTTAGTCATGTGAACGTAAAATAAGCATTATTTTAATCGGTAATATTAGTTTGTTTTTAATGTAACATGAGAGCACATTATGTTGTTTCTCACCGGGCAAATAGCTATAGTGATGAATGCCCGGCAGTGTGAGCATGTCATGCTCGCTTAAAGGTCTTTGCTTACGGTGGCGTCGTTGATCGGGTCGCAACCTTCCCTATAATATGGTTGAGGGAGGCGATGGCTGAGATATGCGTCATGCTCGTGAACGGGTGCCGTTTGTGGGGTCCGGTCTGTTCATACTAGCAAGGGCCAAATTAGTCGTGTAGTAACTGCTTACCAGTGTTTATTGAATTGACGTGAGAGACTTCATCCTGTACTCGATTGAAGTTATTATTATTATTTTTTACTTAGAGACTGTATACATCTCTAATAAACTTAGTGTACTGTACAATGACGCTCAGAGACCTTATACATCTCTGAGGAATGAAATTTAACTATTATCATATTTATTATTATCATTATTATTTTTCTTTTTTGTATATTGTGACGCCTAGAGACCTTATACATCTCTAAGAAATTTAGGTTTAATAATTATTCTCTATTGTAGATTATTCACGTTGACGCCTAGAGACCTTATACATCTCTTTGGAATTAAATTAATTAAGTAATTGTATTTTATTGCATTTGTGACACCTAGAGACTTTATACATCTCTGGGTATATTTAATATTTTAAATTGATAGTTAGTGTTATTTTAATATTCCTACCTAACATTGATTTGGAGTATCTATATATCTCCTATACGTGTACGCATGTAATAATTAGTTATAACACTAATGTAATGTAATTGTTCTAAGTATTATTTACGAAAAAATGACTTACTGTTGAGTTTCTTTCGGCTTTCTTCTCAACAGCGGTCTCCTCTTGCGAAATGCCGGTAGATTCACAATCTGACTTGTAAAAGTGCCCTTGTGGCCTACTTACTGAATAAATTATTTCATTTCATTTCATATTTCATTTCATTTCATTTCACATGTATTTGTTTTATGAAACACAAAATTGTAATTACAAGTTGACAAATTTGTAGACTTGTCAAGATTTCTGACAGGCGTCCTCACCCAATGTCAGCGGCTACTTCTCACTAACTAATTACTTATTATTGTTGTATCACGCAAATACTTCCATCTTTGCTAAATATACCCAATCCCTTTAATTGCTCTGCGATTTCCTTCCATTTATTAATTTTTTGTTCGTGAGTTAAACGTTTACTAAATTTGCCAAACAATATTTCTCGGTTGTCGTCTATAAGGCCCAAAATTATTATTTTCGTATCCATTTTACTTATTGCAAGTACTAATTAATACTGAACGAATTCTAGAATGCTAGTTGTGTAAAACAAATGCGAGTAACTTTTAAAATGAACGTTTATTCACTTTTTTATTAATTAATTACAATAATGGCCCGCGGAGGCGTGAGGCGCCGTCGAGAGCAGAGATAGAAGAGAATGTTGCTACATAAAAAAAAATATTAAATGCAAGTAACAACTTGCCATATTAAAATTATACTTAAGCTAGGTTTACACATGTATTTATATGTTTTGTAATAAACATAATTGGGGCCGGGCAAGAATATATAAAGATAACTGGGTAGGTCAGCTGTTAAGAAAGTATTTTTTACAATAACATTATTTTAGCTACATTACAGGTAAAGGACATAGTTTAGTTATAGCTCTACGATAGATCTTGTTATTCATCATAACATCAGCTACCCTTACATTACCATCATTGCCTGGGAAGGTTTTAATAATGCGTGCCATCGGCCAATTTAATGGAGAGGAGTTCATGCTTTTTACAATAACTAGGTCTCCTTCCTTTAAGTTGGGTTGCTGGTATTTCCATTTGGGGCGGCTTTGGAGTTGGGTTAAATAATCATTGGACCAAGTTTTCCAAAAGTCCTGCTTAAGTTTTGTGCAAGTTTTCCAAAACGATATTCTGTTTACTGGAGTTTCAGTAAGGTAAATTTCAGGATAACTCGCCAAGGCTGCACCAATTAGAAAATGCCCAGGTGTAATATGGTGATGGTATATGCTGAGAGTATAGGTCTACTATTTAATATACCCTCTATCTGAATAATTACAGTATTAAATTCTTCGTAGGTCAAACATAGATTGCCTACTACTCTTTTGAAGTGGTGTTTTACACTTTTAACTCCACTTTCCCATATTCCTCCAAATGTTGGGGAGTAACTTGGTATCCAATTGAATTTAATGAAATTATGTGAGCAAAACTTATTAACAGCATCTCTACAATCTTTGGAGGAATGCAGGTTATACAAATCTTCTAATATGTTACAAGCGCCCTTAAAGGTTTTACCATTATCACAAAATATGTTTGTGGGCATGCCACGCCGGCTAATAAATCGGTTAAGACATGCCAAGAATGCTTCAGTTGTAAGATTTGACACAAGCTCTAAGTGTATTGCTTTTACAGCAAAACAAACAAAAATTGCGATATACCCCTTAGTAATAATTGGGTTCCTAACACGAGCAACTTTCATATTGAACGGGCCACAGAAGTCGATTCCTACATGCTGAAACGGTCTACTTTGAGTGATTCTTTCTTTAGGCAGACTCCCCATCAACTGCTTTGCAGCTTCAGCCTTCATACGTACACACTTCAAACATTTGTGCACTACTTTTTTGACTTCTCGTATGCCATTTACTAGATGGTACCTTTGAGATAGAGAACCTAATACCAACCTAGCTCCTGCATGCATAAGTCGTAAATGCTCTCGCTCTATAATGAGATGAGTTATAAAGGAATTCTTAGGAAGTATAGATGGATGCCGCTTGTCATATGACAAGTTATCAGCATTTTGTAATCTGCCGACTGCTCTTATAATGCCTATATTATCTAAAAATACTATCTGGTCACTTATGGTGACAGGTTTATTTTTAGAGAGCAAATTTAACTCCTTTGCAAAATGCTCAGCTTGAGTACATCGCACAATTTTTAACATGGAGTCATGCAATTCCTTTATAGTTAAGTCGCTGCTTGTTATTTTGTTATTCTTATTCAAGCAGTTGTTATAAAATCTATAAATGAAACCAATTACCCTCTGGAGTTTGTGTATCTTAGAAAATCTTTTTAACAAATCTTGAATCTCTACATTTGTGACATTGCATAAAATGTCATCTTTACTATCCGTATGTTCATCTAATATGCTAGATGGCTCTACCTGTGTCACAATGTCCCTTAAGTTGAAATTTTCAGAGTTTGTGTGAAAATAATTTGCGTCACTGAGATCGGGTGAGCCATGCCACCAGAGTTGACAATCTTGCAGCCTCTGTGGCTCTACACCCTTCGTAAGCAAGTCAGCGGGATTATTTTTGGACCTAACATAAAACCAATTTGATTCCGTGGTCAATTCTAAAATTTGCTTTATCCTATTTTTAATATAGACAGTACTTTTTTGTGCCCCAGACTTGATCCATGACAACACAATCTGCGAGTCACTATATAAAAATAACTTGTGAGGAATTCTATCATGCAAAATTTTACTGACTCTATTCGCTAATTGGGCCAATAATAGAGCGCTGTTCAGTTCCAGTTGTGGAATTGTATGCGATTTACTTAATGAGGCTACGCACGACTTGGAACACAGCAAGTTTACTTTAACAGAACCATCTTTCAAAAACAGCCGTAGATAGAGACAGCTTCCGAATGCCTTAGGGGATGCATCTGCATAGCCTACTAGCTCTACATGGGATACAGACTTGTAGTATATACATCTATCTATTGTAATTTGACCCATTTTTTTCAAATTGTTCAAAAACTTGGACCAGTATAAAAACTGTTCATCGGGGATTATAGCATTCCAATCTAATTGCATAGACCAAAGCTGTTGCATGAATAGCTTAGCAACCAAAATTACGGGCCCAATTTTCCCCAAAGGGTCAAAGGCCTTCCCTATAAAGCTTAATATTTTTCTTTTTGTGTTTAGCTGATTTGCTTCATCAACCTTGGGGCTAGAGAAGCTTAACTTGTCAGGTATAACCTGAAGTGTAAGACCTAATGTTTTGACAGTTTCATTTTGACCTATCTCTACACTATCAAAGTGTTTGTGCTCGACTGGAATATCGTTCAAAAGTGGGGCATGATTTGAACACCACTTATGCAATGAGAAACCGCCTAATTTTAGGAGCTCTACTATTTGAGTTTTCAATTCCTGAAGTGTCTCTATATCGTCAGCTCCAGTCAGCACATCATCTACAAACGTATTTCTTAAAATGGCGTGGGATGCCAAGGGGAAACGTTCTTTATATATATTTGCTAACTCAACCAAGCATCGGGTGGATAAAAATCCAGATGATTTCAAACCGTACGTTACAGTTTGAAGTTGCAAGCAGCTGATGGGTTCTGTGGGCGAATCGCGCCATAAAATATTTTGGAGACTTCGTTGATGTTCATTAATAAAAACATTGCGAAACATTTTTTGAATGTCACAAGTTAAAATAAAAGGACAGGTCCTGAATAAAATAAGAATATCAAAAATCTCACTCTGTACAACCGGCCCGTTCAACATGATGTCATTGATCGACGTTCCAGTTCTTGATTTCATGCCTCCATCAAACACAACCCTCAACCGAGTAGAGCGATTAGCCTCGTTAATTACAGCATGGTGCGCTAGAAAGAAAACAGGACCATTTAAATCATACTCTTTTATATCAACCTCCTTGGCATGTCCCAGCTCAATATACTGCCTTATAAATTTTTTATATTGCTCTAATAGCACAGGATCTTTATGCAGCCTTTTTTCTAACATTATAAACCTATTATAGGCCACAGAAAATGAGTCTTCCAACTGCAAGTCTTTGGGGATAATAATTGGGGATATTAATGGCATATCAACATAAAATTTTTTATTTTTAATAGACACAGTGTCCTGAAATATTTTTTCAGCCTTAACAAACTCATCATTTATTGGCTTAGCCTGATCAGGTAATTTTTCTGACAACCAAAACTGCTTCATGACATTTTCTAACTTTTCAGAGTCTGATATAACAAAGTTATTTACAGTATCAAATTATCCTTTGTACCTGATTCAGGAAAACTGCCTGCAACAATGTATCCAAATAAAGTATTTTGCAGTACCGGTCCATTTTCAGTCTTTATACAGCCCTGTAACAAAATATTGAAATAGACGTCGGCACCAAGCAACAGAACAATCTCGTCTGGTTTAAAGAATGTGTCATCAGCTAACTGTATATTTTGTGGCAAATGAAAATTTGTAATATTCACAAATCTTTGAGGTAAATTACATGTGATTGTATCAGTTACATGGCATTTCAATTTTAATTGGGCATTATTGTTGCAGGATGTGACAGTTAAATTTACGTATTCATTAATTTTCTTAGGTGTATTACCAAAGCCGATTATATTATTTTGCTGCCTTATGGGATTCAGGCCTAGCTTGGCAACTACATTTGACGTCACAAATGAGGATTGAGAGCCTGTGTCCAGTAGAGCTTTGCATATCACCTCTTCGTTATTATATTCATTTATTACTTTCACTTTCATTGTGGGCAGCAAAACACCACTAGACACCTTATTTAAAGCATTAGTGACTGCAGTCGGAGACTCACCATTAGAAGATGATGGTTGGTGCTGACCGTCATGGTCGGCCCATGGTTGGTTCACCTTCACATTGCGCTCTTAGTGCAGCAATGTGGTGTGACCCTGTTTACACAATTTACATTTGAAACTGAATTTGCATTTACCATCATGATTGTTAAGACAGATGTTACACATATTTTTATCATTTACAAATGATAGCCTCTGAGAAACAGGCAACATTTTGAACGAATGACAATTAAACATTTGGTGTTCTTTATTTGAACAATACTTACAGGGTGGCAGCAACTTCGATACCACATTTGAAACCCTGGGTAAAGATTTATAGGCACCTTCATAGCAAGTACCTTTAGCTTGAAAATGTTTGCTTGCACCGTCATAGTAGGCGCTTTTAGTTTGAGAGCTATCCTCTAGCGCTATAGCGCGCTTTTCTAAATAATCAATAAAACTGGCCATGGAAGGCATATTATCGGAGTCCCTATCCAACTGGTAGGCCCGGTTAGTAATTTGATCCAGCTTCCTGGTTAAAATTGAAATTAACAACATGTCCCATTTATCTACGGGTTCATCTAAGTTTTTTAGTGCATGCATCTGTTGATTTATCTGGGAAACAAACGTCCGTATCGAGGCCGCTGTACCCTTTTGCATTACAGGTATGTCCAACAATACACTAATATGATTGGCTATCAGCCTTGACTTATTGTCAAATCTTTTTCGTAATAACCTAATAGCTTCACTGTATGACTTGTTTTCTAAAGGCAAATTTATTATTACTGCTAAAGCATCATCCACTAAATATTTTCTGAGATAAAATAACTGTTGAACATCCGACAATGTACCATTCTGATTAATTACTGCCATAAATAAATCAAAGAATGGTTTAAATTTTGTGAAATCACGTCCATCATAATAGGGAACTTCAATAACAGGTAATTTACAGGTTGATACATTGTGACATTCAGATGTTGTTTTGGTATTGAGTTGTTTAAGAGCACAATTTATTTTGGCTAAAATTGAATAATATCGATCTTCAATAACACCAACCTGTTCACTATCGTTCGCGTCGATACTTAAAATGTCCATTTGGACCTTTTCGTAGTCCTTTAAAGTGGAAACAAGCTTTTCCTTGCGTGCCTCCAGGATGTCAACACTCGCGGATGATAAACTTATCGGATCGTTCACAAAATTGTCTATTCGCGTAATAGTGCCCTTGCACTGTCCCCGCACAACACGTAGCCGTTTTAAATTTTCTGATTCGGACATTTTTCCGTTAAATTAAAGTCACAAACACAAAAATAATGCGCAGGAACACTTAAAATCCGAACGATGAAATCTGACTCAACTGTCACTTGTCAGTGTCATGATGACATAGATTGGCGCGAAGTTAACTCACTCGGCGCAGTATGGCCGCCGGGTCCATAGACAAGACCAGCAACTTCACTGCCGTGTTTTAAACTTAAAGAATGGCGGTGATCGAGAAACTCGATCTGCTGAGTAATGAATTTCACTACTTGCGGTTTGATGATGCTCTTCTATCGGCTCCGTGGAAGATATTCGTTCTATTATAGATAGAACGAAGTTGCGGGCCGGCAGAACCAGCCTAGGCAGAAACTCGACGACAAATTTGCAACTCGTATAGACGAGCGCCGTGCACTCCAACACTCCTAACGAACACTTATTTTTCTTGTTAGACGCAAACTTCGTTTAAACTTCACTTTACTCGAAGGACCAGCTTCGCATGTGTAAAACAAATGCGAGTAACTTTTAAAATGAACGTTTATTCACTTTTTAATAAAATAATTACAATAATGGCCCGAGGAGGCGTGAGGCGCCGTCCAGAGCAGAGATAGAAGAGAATGTTGCTACATAAAAAAAATATTAGATGCAAGTAACAACTTGCCATTGTAGCAACATTCCGTTTTTTCCGGTTTTATCCGGTTCGAAGGACTAGCTTTGCATGTGTAAAACAAATGCGAGCAACTTTTAAAATGAACGTTTATTCACTTTTTTATTAATTAATTACAATAATGGCCCGCGGAGGCGTGAGGCGCCGTCGAGAGCAGAGATAGAAGAGAATGTTGCTACATAAAAAAAAATATTAAATGCAAGTAACAACTTGCCATATTAAAATTATACTTAAGCGAGGTTTACACATGTATTTATATGTTTTGTATTAAACACTAGTCAAAATTATAATGTAAGACAAACATTTTTATTGCTACCCTCATTGGCCCTGTTTCATATACGTGACAATGACAGGCGACAGGTGACAATTCGACATTTTGTCAATTTTTCGTTTCATAAACATTACCTATCAAGGCGTGGTGAATTATGTCAAATTGTCGCGACATTTTGACATATTTCTGTATCATAAAAACTTTCCCTTGAGCGGCGACAGGTGAGAATTTGTCGCGAAAACTTGACATATTTGTTTTATGAAACACAAAATTGTAATTACAAGTTGGCAAATTTGTAGACTTGTCGAAGATTTTTGACAGGCGACCTCACCCAATGTAAGCGGCTGCTTCTCACTAACTAATTACTTATTACTAGTGAAATGGTACTAACATCGACACAATAGTAGCAATAGCGATGAAGAATATTTAGTTCAACCAATACGTCAGCATTGTCGAGCATTTAGGGCAAGGGCAAACTTTACTTTTGACGTAGTTGACCCCACATTTACCTATAGAAAAATTTCGAGTTTGTAAAACTACTGTCGAATACTTAATAACTAAAATAGGACAAGAATTACAACAGGTACGTTTTTTTAGGTACTAATGTTTATTTATTTTTCTTTTCAGATTCATTAATACAAAATGCCGTATAAGATAGTAAAAACATACTTAGTACTTGGGTGAAAGCTGGAGTGTTAAGATGGCCGAAATTTTGCGAAAATAAACTAAGAAAAATAAAAAACAGCCAGCCAGAGAGTAATTGGAAGAAGTTAAACTGCAAAGTAAAAAGGTCTGGCATAGCCAATTTTCGTATGGCGGAAGATGAAATTGTCAGAATGTGCCAAAAATCTGAGACAGAGACAGATACTGAACAGCAGCAAGTTACTAAATATCTGGTAGACCCAAAAGATATCGATATGGAGTTCGAGGAAATAGTCCAGGATTGTATTTCGCCAGAAGAGTTGGCTAACTCAGTCGGAATAGTAGAAAGACAGGAAAATGGTGTAATTAGTCAATCTATTGATACAATACAAGTGGAAATTCATACTCCAGCGACAAATACTGTATCCAACGCTCAACAAAACGTGTCTCAGCCTGACGACGCAAGAAATGTAGAAAATGCACTATCTGTACTTCAATCTCCAGCCCCCGAATATAGTGATTCCAACGCTCAGCAAAATGAGACTACCGAAGTACAAATTGATAACGCTTCATTAACTTTGATGGTTCTGGAGAAGTTAGAAACTATGCAAAAAAATTACAAAACTCTCAACGAGAAACTTTCCGAAAATATCAAAGCCCAACAAGAGGATAGAAAATTTATAAATGAAACCTTACTCTCATGTTTCATAAAATAATCTTCTACGGAACCACCGGCTGCTACCTCGGTACCAGATTGGTCATTTTGTAGCTTTACAGAAGTATTAGGCGTAACCATATTTTCGTAAACCATTTTTACTTTTCTCCTATAACCACCACTCCTCTTGTACTTCTTCCAGTCTTTTGAATTCATATTTTTAAATGTTCACTGTTAAAACTACGTAATTATAAATCGATCCACAACCACGTGTCATATAAAACCTTTTAGTATAACACTATAGAGAACATAGCCCTTATTAGTATTATATGAGTGAATATGGATTGCTTTAGTTCTTATTTAGACTATATAAAATGCTATAATTCATTCATTGGGTAAACATCTTATAAAAAGCTCCTATGAGCCGAAAAGCTTTATAGGTACCTTGTGCATTACGTTTATAAGAATGATTGGCCATATAAAACGCTTTTACAAGGCTTTCAATATTATACAGTTAAAACGCAATGTAGCTAGCTTCTATGAGAAGATAAAAAAACCGGCCAAGTGCGAGTCGGACTCGCGCACCGAGGGTTCCGTACAAACACTTTCCATCCCTAAGTGGTTAAGTTAAGTTTGCACCTGATATGTATAGCGCCCCTTATAAATTAGGTGCAAAGTTAGGTATTAAAAAAACTACTTACTAGATCTCGTTCAAAACAATTTTCGTTGGTAGTTTTTATAGTAATGTACATCATATGTTTTTTTTAGATTTTTCATTTTCTTATTTTAGAAGTTAGAGGGGGGGGGACCAACTTTTTTCCACTTTGGAAGCGTCTATCACGCAAACTATTCGGTTAAGAAAAAAAATATCTTAGAAACCTCGATATCATTTTTGAAGACCTATTCATAGATACCCCACACGTATGTGTTTGATAAAATAAAATTTGAGTTTCAGTTCTAAGTATGGGGAGCCCCCAATATTTATTATTATTTTTTTATTTTTGCATCAAAATCTTAATGCGGTTCACAGAATACATCTACCTACCAAGTTTCAACAGTATAGCTCTTATAGTTTCGGAAAAAAATGGCTGTGACATACGGACGGACAGGCGGACAGACAGACAGACATGAATCTATAAGGGTTCCGTTTTTTGCCATTTGGCTACGGAATTCTAAAAATTGAACCCTTATTGTAGCCATATTAATTGGTTTTATTAACGTTTACATAAGCAAATTATAAGAATAAAGGCAATTTTAGCCAAATCATCTTATAATAAAAAGCCGTTAAAAGGTACATTGTTGTAATGAATGCCATTTTAAAACAACTATGATACTTTAGTCCTTATAGATTTAATTTTATAAGGTTATTTTGTTTGTTGGGACGTTGGGTTGAGTGAGAGGCATGATGGGCATCTTCAATTTCAAGGAGACAACTTAGTCAAAATTTGTAGCGCTCTGGAGAAGATTTCTGCTTGGCAAGACAATAAAACTGCCAATGATGCGCATTGCTTGCTGCAAACATTACGCAGTTCTGACTTTATTATATCCTCCATCTGTTTAAGTTATGTATTAGGTGGGTACTTCCTTAAATTATTTTATTTCTTATTGTTTGGCAAATGAACTTATACGAGTATACGAAATCTACTTTATAATTATGTTGTTGTTTTGTTAATATTTATTTTCTGTTATGAGTACATATCGTCTATATCAAGTTATAAATTCTTAGTTTATGCACTACATTCACAGTCACTTACTTTTTATTTTTCAGGTACTACTGTATCTTTAAGCAGAATACTGCAATCGAACTCAATTGATTTAAAAAAAAGCTAGGAACGCTATTAATGACACTTTAAGTGTTTTACAAAATAAAAGAGAAAATTTGGACGTAATCTACCGACAGCTTTTTGAAGAGGCTAAAGAAGTAGCTAAGCAGCTAGATGTAGAAATTAAATGCCCCAGAATAGTATCAAAACAAATACATAGAGCCAATAACCAACCTGCTCAATCTGCTGAAGAGTATTTCCGCAGAGCTATATACATCCCTCTTCTAGATTCAATAATAAGTGATCTCCAGGACCGCCTGTCTCCTGAAGTACTTAATTTGTTTCAGCTAAGCGTTTTCATGCCGAAAAGCGAATATAGTAATCAAGAGCAAGACATTGAAACTTTGAAGCAACTATGATGATGATGATTTGGTGTAGGGACGCCCGGCCGGAGACAGGCGGGCTGTCGATCGCTTGGGTGCGTTCATTCAGCCCAGTTCCCAGTTGGAGCCAACGGTTACTGTCCCGGCGGCGCTCCCATACAGCCTTCTTCCTCGAATCTTCTTGTTCTCCTGCAGAAGGAAAGGACATCTTTAAGGTTAATGTCCCTCAGCTCCTCCTCTTCCAGTTTATCTTTCCCGAAGATGCTATAGCGTACTATCGCATACATGCCACACTCTGCTATAACATGCTTACTAGTCTCCTCATGGCCACAATATGAGCAGCTTGGGTCACTTACTACACCCATGACGTTTAGGTGCCTGTTAAGGCTGTTGTGGCCCGAGATTATACCTGTTAATAATCTGAGATTTTTCTTACCTAGTTCCAGGAGATACCTGGTCCTTTTTCTGTTTATGCCTCCTAAGATCATCTTCGATTGTCGACAGTCCGTTGTCTCACGCCATTGTTTGTTGGCCTCTTCCTCCATTAGTCTGGCTATAACTCCTTTCGTGACCTCTGCCAATATTGGCAGTGCAGGTTCAGGTCCTATGAGTTCCCTTTCTGCCCCCAGTCTTGCCATCTCGTCTGCCCTTTCATTCCCTATCACACCCTGATGTCCAGGTACCCATGCTACCGTAATCCTTGTGCGCTCTCCAAGTTTGTTTAGGGCTTCCCTACATTCCATTACCAAGGATGAGCTTACCATCGACTTGTCTAACGCTTTTAGCGCAGCCTGGCTATCTGTGTATATGACGACAGATCCCTCTCTCTGCGAGCATTCATCTATTATTTGCACACATCTCATTATGCCACATACCTCTGCCTGAAATACGCTGGCATACCTCCCCAGAGGTATGTGTACCTTCTTCCCCAGCTTCGGTATCACTACACCGGCTCCTGCCAGTTTCGTCGATTCCCGCCGTGAACCATCCGTAAAGCAGACAGTCACGGGGTGTTCTACCTCTATTTTCCAGTTGTCCCTGTCTCCTATATGTATCCTATATTTCTTATCGAACATTTCTCGTCTCTTTATTAGGTCGTTGTTTTGGGTGATCATCCCTATCTTCGAACATGCTTCCCTCTGAATGAGTGCATGTCCCTTATCCACACAACTTCCTCTCCATTCCTTACATGCTTTCATTCTGTACCATTGACGACGCGTTTGGCTCGGTTGGTAGACACCTGCCTACTGAGTCGGCGGTCCCGGGTTCGAATCCCGGCCGGGGCAAATATTTGTGCAAATATTTGTTCTTGGGTCATGGATGTTATCTATGTATGTATTTATATATTATGTATATCGTCGTCTAGTACCCATAGTACAAGCTTTGCTTAGTTTGGGACTAGGTCGATTTGTGTAAGATTGTCCCTTAATATTTATTTATTTATTTATTTATTGCTCCATGGCCCTCTTCTCCGCTTCTATTTTAAGTGACTTGAGACCGAGCATGATTTCCATCGCCTGCGTGGGCGTTGTCCTCATTGCCCCCGTGATCATAAGACATGCCAGTCTTTGTACTTTGGATAAGTCTTTGTGGTATTCTTTGATGTTGGCCTTATGCCACCATACCAGGGCCCCGTAAAGTATCCTGGGTAGTATCACTGCCTTGTATATCCAGTGTATCATGAGTGGTTTCAGGCCCCATTTCCTTCCTACCGCCCTTTTACATTGGTAGAGCGTTCTTATGGCCTTGGCCGATTGCTCTCTTATATGTGTTTTATATCTGAGAGAACTATCTAGCGTTACTCCCAGATATTTTAGCTCCTTGACTACTTCGAGTTCTTTACCTTGAATGCTGATGGGCTTCATTTTCTCTGTTTTCCACTTATTGGTAAATAATATTAGTTTAGTTTTATCGGGGTTCAGGTCCAATCCTCTGCCCCTGCACCATGCTAATATTTCCATCACCCCTTTCCTCATTATGTCTCTGACTACATTTAGGGCCACTCCTCGTACAAGTATGACTCCGTCATCTGAGTATGCTTGTACGTATAGGCCTCCTTTATTTGTTTTCTCAATTAAGGAGTCTAGAAGTACACACCACATTAGTGGCGATAGACATATTAGACATCCTCCTTGTGGAAAGCCTCTTCTCGGTCTTATCCGTCTTACTTCTCCTCCGAGTTTCGCAGTTACCGCCCTTCCCCTGAGCATTTTGCTTATCCAGGACCCAATAGTAGGATTTATCCCGTCTCTCCTTAGACTTTCTTCCACCGCTTCGAAGGTCGCCTTGTCGAAGGCCCCTTCCACGTCGAAGAAACATCCTAGTGCGCACAGTCTTTTATGAACCCCGATTTTGTTTCATCTGTTTTTTATTGTAAAAATTGATAATTTGAATCATTTGAAGTACTAGACTGAAACTCCGCGATCGATCCGAGCTTTAGTTTTTGAGAAAACAGGAAGCAAAGTCGGCCGGATAACCGGGCACTAGAATCACGAAAACCATTATAAAAAATAAACTGGACTACCTAACTGAGATTTGATTTATTGTAATGTTTACACACATAATAAGGAATAATTACACCTATTTTGGTTTTTCTAATGTGGATAGGTTACGAAATATTACCATTTTTGTCGTTTTTCGTTTTTAATTTTTATCTCAAGCATAAAGCTGTATTAGATAAAGTTCTCTATACAGTATAATCCTTACACATACCTCTATCGATCATATTTAAATCACAATCTAATTCCGTTTTATCCGTGATTTTGCTGGGGCAGAAATGAACTACCGGCAACCGGCCCGTCGTCATTATTCAATTCATTTTCGGTAACATCGCTGGGTAGATACATGTCCTCTGGAAAAATATGCGGATTAAAGGGATAAATTCCGATTTTTGCAAAACCACTCGTTATATTCCTGACTGAAGCTGAATTTTCGTAAGCTCTACCAAAATCACTAATACATAAATAACAGAAGGAAAGCCCCTGCCTGGCATGGGCACGCATTGCCTTATGTTGTTTTAGCAGACGATGCATTTCCTCTAAGCTATACAATAATGAAACCAAAACCATATCCATTACGAAATTTAACACTGGAAAAAGCAATATTTCACTATAGGCTTTCACGCGACAGAAGGGCTGTAGAAAGTGCCTTTGGCATATTGGCAACTCGTTTCAGTATTACTACATTCAATAAATTTAGTACCAATTCATGTTAAAGAGATTGTATTGGCATGCTGTGTTTTACATATAATGTACTTTTTGACAAGAGTGCCCATTTATATAGCAAGCACGTTTTGAAGGTGATTCTCTATTTCAAACAACAAATGAGAGTGGAAGAACTCATCCAAATTTTTGCAGAAATCAGAAATCACTGTAAAAATTATGATAATGGCATTGGAAAAGTACCCTGGCAAGATGGAAAAATAAGTGTCTAAACATGAATGAATACTCGTACATTACAAGCTGCTATCTCCTCTTCATGTGAATGCTTTGTGTCCGACTCAGCTTTGATGGGCTATCTAAGTTTGATTGAGAAGCATCTGCTTCTGTAGAAACATCCAGAAAACGAAGCAGTGGGAACACTGTAGGAATATAATCTCCACCATAGCCACTTTTTTTAATTTGTATTTGATTTCTTCGCCACCAACTGTTACTGTATTTCCAACATTTGTGATATAGTGGTACATATTATCTGGTATGCATAAATCTTCTGGGAGTTGGTCCTGGCACCGAGTTGCGCCTTAGTGCGTCACCGTCATATGTCGGGACGAAGTGGGAGTCTAGCACTAGGCTAGCTCCTGGTACTCCGGGCGTAGTAGGCGCGCGGTTTGGTTCCCCTTGCGGATTATTTCCGGAGGGTTGGGCCATATCTAACCTCCCTACACTTATTTCACTACTCCTAAACACAAATCGAGGTGGTCTGAGAAGAAGAATTTTTGGAACGGTTAGGAAATACGACTTGGTACTCACATTCACAGCAGCACAGCCTCCCGTAGCATTGAGTCGAAGCCTCTTCTTGATATGTAACTTATTTTTTCTTCTTCGGTGCGCGGTGTTGTAGACTTGAAAGCCTTATCGCGTCGTCCGACGAATGCGATTTACCGCCCCCAGGTTGGGCTCCAGTTAAAAATCTTGAAGTTTGACTTATCGTTTTATTTTCATTAAAACGTTTTTACATATATAAAACTATAATGAAATAATGAACTTTATTTTGCAAGTAGGCCACAAGGGCACTTTTACATGTCTGAGTCTACCGGCATTTCACAAGAGGAGACCACTGTTGAGAAGAAACGCCGAAAGAAACTCAACAGTCAGTAATTTTTTCATAAGGGATAAGTACTTAACTACTACAGTAATATGGACTTAACTATACGTAGTTCTCGAAGAAAACATATTAAAAGTGTATTCTAAGATATAAATGAGGACTAGTGTAAGAATAAAATATAGAAACTACAAGAAAGTATGACGGTTTAACACAATTTATGTACGTTTGATATGCTTTCTTATTAGAACTGTGTCCCTTAAACTAGTCAGGTACAATCTAAGGAGTCAGTTACTCGGTTTCTGGTTCAGGCCTTGCATTTTTGTCCGTCAGATAGTCCTCTACTGTACTATACTAAATGCTACTGCTGGTGCTGCGAGCCGAATGAACGACGAGTGTCTTGATGCAACGGTATTAATACTCTTTCACGAGGCTTGTTTCTCCCGCCTGGTGGTCCAAGGTGCGACGTGATTACCCTCAGTCTTGCAAACGGGTCTTTGTAGCTGATGTTTGATGATGTTATAGTTATACGAATAATAAATTACACTCACGTTAGTTACTTAGTCTTAAGACGGCGTAATTTCATGTGCAATTTCATGTCCAAATGAAGTGTGTCATGAAATACTGCGGGCTACGACATGGTTGTGAAACATTTTTATTGATTTATTAAAATGTAACACTCATCGAAGATCGATTTTGAATATATCATGTTATCAAGCGCCGTCTACCTAGAAGAGTCCATTGTCAATGTGCAAACGGGTCTTTGTAGCTGATGTTTGGGTTTTGTGTGAACTCGATACTATCCGGTGATTTAGCCAATTGACTCGCGCATGCGCGTACAACACCGCAACGCGCCCGCGCACATCAACGCGGCATACAGTCCCAGGATATACGATATGCCATCCTGTTGACGATATGACATCCTGTTGAATGCTTAAAGATGCACTTTACACTGAACCGGAATCGAAGTAGCCCCAAAACTACTTGTCTACGTTGGAATTATTGCCGGCCGTGGTTTTTAATTTTGAAGTCTCATAAATAGGTATTTTTTTCTAAAAGTAAACTATACGGATAATAAATTACACTCACGTTAGTTACTTAGTCTTAAGACGGCGTAATTTCTTGTGCAATGTTGTACCAAATCAAGTGCGTCATGAAAGCCCCCACAATCAAGTTCCAATCGAAGTTATGGTCGAGCATTGATATAGTCAATGCTGTTTTTCCACTTAATCTACTTACTTAGTAACAACATTACGTTAGTAGGGTTTTTCCAGACAAATTCAGCCATTGGTTGGCGCTAGATATGTAATTATAAATGCTTTGTGCGTCACCGTCATACGTCGAGACGAAGTGAATCAGCTTGTGGGAGTCTAGCACTAGGCTAACTTCTGGTACTCCGCGTAGTAATAGGCGCGCGGTTTGGTTCCCCTTGCGGATTATTTCCGCAGGGTTGGGTCATACAGTGGCGGATTTGCAGTCCTAGCCGCTCTAGGCCCCAGGCCTTGCGCCGCCCCTTTCTCAGCACCCATCATTACAGACTAGATATATAATTATTGAATTTACTTTATTCCCACTTTTAATTGATTCAGAAAATTGTTTAACTAAAAGCTAGCTAGCTTATAATAGTAGTTTATGCAACTGATACATAATGAGAGGCCTTAAAACACGAGTGGGGTTTTATGAAACGAGCGTTAGCGAGTTTCATAATAGGATCACACGAGTGTTTTAAGGCCTAATTATGTACAGTTGTATACACTACTTTATCTATACACATATCATAAGTACTCTAAGATGGGTTCAGAAGCCATAAGGAAATGACCGGCACCACTAGTACTACCTGTAAAATATCTAAAGACTACATTATACTTAAAATGCAGTAAGCAATAAATCTGAACAAATACATAAACAGATTATTTATTGTAATTGACGTTTACATTGGAACAATATTTTCAACTGAAATGTAAATTACAAACAAATCTTCACAATTCTACTTTCGTAACAGCAAAGACCCAACAAACAAATGACAATAATAATAGCGGCAATTCGAACCTCCGTCAAGACGAATGTTTTTTTTCTAAATCATATGTATCCATATTCTCATGTCACTCGAGATCAAATGTCGTACGGTTTTTATAAAAAAAACATACTAAATTGACGTTTCGTATCGATAAAAATATTAATATCTATGGATACTAGAATAGAGACCAACTTGTGTTTTGACAGCTGTTCCTAATTTAAACTCGTAACCTTACAAAAATCGGTACTGTAATAACATTACAGTACAGATTTTACCTACTACCACAGACAAAAAAGTTCTCATAGTAAAATTGGTTGTAATAATGGCTGGCATTTCCTACGGTTTCTGAACGCATTTTAGAGCACTAATGATATGTGCGTAGATAAAGCTATTTTATCATATTTTCCGAGGTTTCAGGGATGTTTGGGCATTAAAATAAAACATTTAAAACGGTTTTAGGTTTTGTTTTATGTTTTACAATGTGTTACAAAACTCGTCTGCACTTAACCGCAGCAAAATCATTAATTAAATCTTCGCAATCCAATTTGCTTAAAAAATCAGCTTCTATGTTAAGCAAAGCAAGATCGTTTAACCTCTGCTCCGTCATTGTTGTGCGTAAATAGTTTTTAACTCTGCGCAAACAAGAAAACGATCTTTCTCCTGTACAGTTACTGGCGGGTGTACACACACACATACGAAGAGCAAAATCCACGTTTGGGTATATGGTTTGAAGACCTTCGGTTCGTAACCATTTACAGTACAGATTTTACCTACTACCACAGACAAAAAAGTTCTCATAGTAAAATTGGTTGTAATAATGGCTGGCATTTCCTACGGTTTCTGAACGCATTTTAGAGCACTAATGATATGTGCGTAGATAAAGCTATTTTATCATATTTTCCGAGGTTTCAGGGATGTTTGGGCATTAAAATAAAACATTTAAAACGGTTTTAGGTTTTGTTTTATGTTTTACAATGTGTTACAAAACTCGTCTGCACTTAACCGCAGCAAAATCATTAATTAAATCTTCGCAATCCAATTTGCTTAAAAAATCAGCTTCTATGTTAAGCAAAGCAAGATCGTTTAACCTCTGCTCCGTCATTGTTGTGCGTAAATAGTTTTTAACTCTGCGCAAACAAGAAAACGATCTTTCTCCTGTACAGTTACTGGCGGGTGTACACACACACATACGAAGAGCAAAATCCACGTTTGGGTATATGGTTTGAAGACCTTCGGTTCGTAACCATTTCAACAAACTGACTGCACTCTTTCGCTCCTCATTTTTTATGCTGCAATGAGAACGAAAATGGAGACATTCTTTTGTAAAATTGTCTTCTAAGTCAGTAGAATAAATCATTTGCAATGCCTTGGCCTTATCTTCGACTTCTGAGATGCTTAGATTCGTCAGGTTGGTAATAAAGTAGAATTTATTGTAGAGTAATTTATAAGCATCCCGGCGTCTTTTCATTTCTTCTGACAATGTATCAATTACTACCAAAAAAGTATTTATTCTAAAATTTTCACGGCCATTTTTTTGTTGCATCTCTTCACCTGTATTTGTCTCGCCAGGAAGCAGCTTACGCTTTCGATTGCGTCGAAAATCTTTTTCATATTCCTGTACAAGGGACAGTTTTTTCGCTTTTTTTTCGAAATCATCGAAATTCTCTCTTGTTTCGCCAACAAAATGTATTAAAGCCTCGTACAGTTCTATGACAATGATAATGTCAATTTCCACACTCCGCCACAAGTTTTTTACTTGGTTTTATTAAGTTTTATAACTTATTAAGGCCCGGCCATATCTAACCTCCCTACACTTATTTCACTACTCCTATATACAAATCGAGGTGGTCTGAGGAGAGGAATTTTTGGAACGGTTAGGAAATACGACTTGGTACTCACATTCACAGCAGCACAGCCTCCCGTAGCATTGAGTCGAAGCCTCTTCTTGATATGTAACTTATTTTTTTTTCTTCTTCGGTGCGCGGTGTTGTAGACTTGAAAGCCTTATCGCGTCGTTCGACGAATGCGATTTACCGCCCCCAGGTTGGGCGCCAGTTCAAAAACTTGAAGTTTGACTTATCGTTTTATAAATAATGACACAAAGGTAAATTAAGAAAGAAAAAAGCGCGATCCCGCTTCGATTGTAGTAGATCGCATTCAATTTTTCTATCTTAATTTACCTTTGTGTCATTATTTCATCATCATCCTCCTAGCCTTTGTCCCATTTTTTGAGAATGAATTCTCAATCGGGGTCGGCTACCTAAATCCCAAGATGTGGCGTAGGCACTAGTTTGTGTCATTATTTATAAAAATAAAAATGTGGTATTACCACATAAAAAATATGAATCGATTAAAAGATTCTATACAAATATTTACCGTTTTATTTTCATAAAAACGTTTTTACACATATAAAACAAAACTAAATGCTGATAACAATAGATATAAGTAAAAAGTAGGTATTTTATAAATGTACGTAAGTACTGCACTTAAAAATATTTATTCTTTATTGTACACTTAAAAAACGTAACACATTACTTGTACATATACACGTACATATTGCCATCTTCTCTTAAAGACATCCAGAGAAGCACTATCACGCACGGAATGAGGCAGCCTATTTATATTCCATAAACGTGGTGAATGATTTGTATTTGTCATAACAGCTAGAGGTATGTCGAGGGGTAGTATGACGCAAAACTACGCAAAAGAAAGAGGTGGGACGACAAGGGTTTCCAACAAACAAAATACATATATTTAAATTACAAAATATTTTTTTCTTTTAAGTCTTCTCCCGAAACGCGTTATTACGTCATCTACGTCAATGGATACGTTTTTATGAACGTGGAGAAGTGCCAGTCCGGTTAGGCGATCTTCAACCATTGAAGATCTTAGCCACGATTTAATTCTGCGCAACGTAGAAAACGATCTTTCTGCTGTCGCTACACTGACAGGTAGTGTAGCCATGATACATAAAAGATTTAAAGATAGATGTCACAATTTAAAATAAGATCAGAAATCGACTGCGGTATATCCTGGCTCCGCTTGCCACTTCACCATCCACAGCCGATATTCGTTTACAATGACAGAAACTGGAGTGTTATCTAGTAATAATGTATAGTCGGTGGCTAGTTGCTTCAACTCTGCCTCCAGCAATGGAGCCGGTCACAAGCCCGGGTAAAAGAGGAGTGCAACGGACACATTGACATATCAGACTTCAGCTTTGATATAGCAATGTGTTTAAAAACCCCCAGGGTCAGAGGTGGGAGGACGTGCCGAAGGCCCTCACAGCCGGCTGTGGGCAGCGGGGGGTAGGTGCGGATTGGGCTCGCAAGCGGACGAAGGGAGGGGGAGTAGGGCCTGAGATGTATTCGGAGGATGGGGAAGTGCGGAGCGCGGGGAACCCCGGGACGTCATTAGTGACTGTCCTTGGGTGAAGCGGGTAACGTGCAGATCCGGAATCGGGAGTGGCGTGAAAGGGAGATGGACAGGAAGGTGAAACCGGGGCGCAATTAGCGACGTCTCGGCGAGGAACCAGACTGGCGAATCGAACGGACGCGTCACACAAATGTAATATATCAATAAAACACTATAGTTTGATTATAAAGTCTTCTATTCAGTTTCTCATAACACGGTCAAAAACTCCGCTTTTTGGCGGGGTGGGTGTTACCATATATAACAAAAGATGAGTATTCTACATTCGTCCCCTTTAAAAGAATGAACATAAAACAAGGGAATATACATACAATAAGTAGTTTTAATCTAAGAAATTATAGCTTTGTTTTGAGACTTACAGATTCAGTCTCTCAGGGACTTTTCTTATCCTAGTGGACCTCCTGACATCAGGTTTAGGAGATCCTGGACCTGAACCATCAGTCGAACCCATATTAGTTTGTACCAAAGACCTCTCAACACTCTCTTCTTCTTCTTGGCTGTCAAAATTATCACTATACTCTGGGTTTCCGAAATCTTGGTCATTAGATTTGGACCCGCTAGATACTATGGATTGGTCTCTATTTTCACCAATTAAGGGCTCTACTAGTGGTTCATGTTCCATATTTTCCTGTCTACTTTCTGGTAAAATGTGTAAATCTGATTCACATTCTACATAAGGACTAAAACAAGGCCTCAGAGAAGAGGCATGATAATATTTGTGTACCCCCTCAACATTGACTATATACCTGACATTGCTCAACCTCTTAACAATGTCTCCCTTGACCCATCCTTTGCCTTTATGTAATTCTTTACACCATATCCTGTCCCCTTCTCTAAAAATAATAATACTTTCACTGCTATGTTTGCAACTACGTCTTGAAATAACATTATTCGGCTTCATTAAGTCAAATTTTGTTCTAGGCTTTTGTTTGAATAGTATTTCATTGGGTGACAGCCCTGTCACATTGGGTGAATTTCGATATGTAAATAAAAATTTCTGCAACCGTATTATCTCTTTGCTTTGTTTAGGGTTTACACTTTCTAATCTACTCAAATGTTTTTTAATAGTTTGAACCGTTCTTTATGCTATCCCATTACTCTGGGGATGATAAGGAGGAGTCTTGATAGCCTCGCACCCATTTACGCTTAAAAATTTTACAAATTCCATAGAATTAAATGGTGGGCCATTATCACTGACTAAAACAGAAGGAACACCTATGAAAGCAAATGTCTGACATAATTTTTCGATTACATGAGATGCTGTAGTACTATGCATAATGTGCACATCTAACCATTTTGACCTAGAATCAACTATTAGCAGGTATGTTGTAGAATTGACATAAAAAAAATCAACATGGACCTGTTCAAAATTACACTCCGAGGCTTTCCAGGGACTCAAAGAGAATGAATTAGTAAAACTTCTAGACGCTTGACATATCTCACAACCCAAAATTAATTTTTCAATATCTTGCCCCACATTTGGCCACCAACAATACTCCCTTAGCAACATTTTTGACTGCACTACTCCTTGATGAGATTCGTGAAATGAGTTAAGTACTTTAGATCTAAGTTTGGATGGTATGATTACTCTACTACCCCATAATAAGCATTTTTTTTCCGTACACAATTCAGCCCGCTTTAAAAAATATGGTTTTAAGTTTTCATCCTTGACACTTATAGGCCACCCAGTAGCTGCATATTCACAAATTTTACTTAATACTGGGTCTGTTCTTGCATATACTGCAATTTCTTTATAGTCAAGTGGGGTCTCTTGAGAAAAACTTAAATAGTTTATGTCTGTAACTTCAGCAATTTCAGGCAAGGGTAAACGTGATAGGGCATCTGCATTTGCCAATAAAGTGCCTTTCCGGTATGTAATTTCATAATCATATCCTGACAGAAGAAGCGCCCACCGTTGAAGCCTTGCATTAGCAGTTACTGGTATTCTTTTTAAAGGATCAAAAATAAACTTTAAGGGCTGGTGATCACTAACCAAAACAAATTTCCGCCCATATAAATATTTATGAAACTTTTTTACAGCAAATATTATTGCCAAGGCTTCTTTCTCTACTTGGGAATAGTTTCTTTGTGCACTGTTTAGAGTACCTGATGCAAAACTAATAGGTTCTCCATCAATTTTATGGCTCAGTACAGCACCTACTCCATATTCACTAGCGTCTGTGGTTAAATACAAGTCCTTGCTACAATTATAGTGTACAATCAATTGATTTTTTAATAATAATTGCTTACTATTTTCAAAAGCCTTTTGACAACTCTCAGTCCATTGAAAAGTGGTACTATTCTGTAACAATTTATATATTGGTGTTAAACTTTCCGACAATCTAGGCAAAAATCTACCATAATAGTTTAATAGGCCAAGGTAGGCTTGAACCTGTACTACAGTTTTGGGAGCAGGTGCCCTCAGTATAGCATCCACTTTTTCAGGCAAAGGCTTAATGCCTTCCTTACATATAACATGCCCTAAAAATTTTATTTCCCTGCAGAAAAATTGACATTTATCTAAATTTACTCTGACATTATATGTTTGCAACCGTTCTAAGACTTTTCTTAAATTTTCAAAACAATCAGAAACATCACTTCCCTTTACTACTGTGTCATCAATAAAACATTTGACATTTTTTAATCCCCCTAATATTTGGTCCATAGCACACTGAAATACAGAGGGTCCACTTGAAACTCCAAATTGCAATCGGGTTGGTCTGAACAAGCCTAAATGAGTGTTAATTGTCATATACTCACGAGATGTCTCTTCTAACAATAGTTGTTGATATGCACCACTTAAGTCCAAAACACAGAAAACACTACCTCCTGTAAGCTCTGTAAAAATATCCTCTGGAATTGGCAGTGGATAATGCTCACTGTCTAGTACTTTATTAAGTGTGACTTTATAGTCAACACATATCCGCAACTTCCCACCTGACCTTTGTGCAAGTACAATTGGGCTAGCCCATTTACTATGCTTAACTTTCTCTATAATTCCCGCCTTTTCCAAACTTAACAATTCCTTCTCTACTTCCTCTTTTTTAGAGTAAGGAATTGTATAAGCTTTGTGAAAGATAGGTTCCGCTCCTGGTTTAAGTTTCAGGCTAGCTTTCAAATTTAAAATATGTGATGACCTGTCTCTCTCATAAACCCTTTTATATTTATTTTTAACATCCAGAATTAATTTCTTTTCATCTACCCAACCCGAGTCAATTTGTTTAATCTCAAATTTCTTTTGCCATTTGGGGACAAGCACATTCAACCAATTTCTACCTACCAGAAGTGCAAAGTATTTTTCACATTCTAAAACAATTAGATACAGCTCTCTTTTTACATTACTAACCAAAACCTTAATTGATCCTAAAACTTTCAATGGCTCACCTGATACTGATTTTAATTTAGAGTCACACTTCCTTAATTTACTCTTAGAAAAATACTTATTAAAGTCACTTTTATGAATCACTGCTTTACAGGCTCCGGTATCCACTTGCATTTTAATTGATTGTCCGTTATTCAGTCATAATGTCATCCATGCTGCTTCATCACCTGAGATCTGTTGAATGCTGCCTAGGATTATTTCCTCATTGTGCTCAGCCCTTGCTGGCTCCTCACCAAAGGGGGGCTCCCATACAACAAACTTGTTATAGATTATATATATGTACCTATAGGTACGGAACCCTTCATGCGCGAGTCGGGCTCGCACTTGCCCAATTTTTTTATAATTTGTTCCTTTATCAATCCACATACTAATCGGTCTCTTAGCGCTTCGTCCAGAAACGCGCCAAACTTGCAAATCGCGGCTTTTCTTTTAATCTCCACAACAAATTCGTTAACACTCTGGCCCTCCTTTTGATGACATCTATAAAACTCGTATCGGCCCGCTTTTGCCGATTTACTTACGACGTAGTGTTCGGTCAATATATCCATCAGTTCCTTATACGTTTTCTGCGATGGCCTAGACGGAGACACTAAATTCTTTAACACATTGTACGTTTCAGGCCCGATTAATGTAATGAGCATGGGCACTTTCATATCGTCCGTTACTGCATTTACGATGAAAAATTGATCCATCCGCTCCTTATAATCTTCAAAATCCTTTTGTGGGTCGAATTTCTCTATATTTCCAATTAACGCCATCGTCGCCAATGTAATAAAGTGTGGACATGAAAAAATCTGGTCGGTTTGAATTCGATCTCTTTGCGTTCTTTTGTTTTTAAAATTAATAATTTTATGTCAAACAATGCTGCCAAAATACTATTTTAACAAGACGTATCAGAATTTTCATGATATTCGATATATTAAAAAAAATGTCGTCCAAAGAACTTCAAATACGAAGAAAAATCGTGAACATTTTTCTAGAAAATCCGGGTATTTCACAAAACGACATTGCTAAGTGCCTTAAAATCAATAAATCGACGGTGCAATCTGTACTTTCCAAGTACAAAAGGGACCTGACTGTGGAACGGAAGCAAGGAAGTGGTAGGAAAAGTGGACCTGTGGACAAAAAAAAGGCTAAAAAGGTAATCGAGTGTTTTACAAGAAATCCGAGCATATCTATCAGAGACGTTGCAAAAAAGTTAAAAGTGTCCAAATCATACGTCCAAAAAATTAAAAGTTGCGAAGGCTTAAAGACATACAAAGCTGTAATCAGACCTAACAGATCAGAAAAACAAGAAAATGCTGCCAAATCACGCTGTAGAAAATTGTACGACCAGTTTCTGACAAAATATGATTGCCTAATCATGGATGACGAAACATACGTCAAAGCTGATTTTAATCAGCTACCTGGGCAACAGTTTTATGTGGCAAAAAATAAGGAGACTATTCCTGATATAAAAAAATTAAATTATCAAAGTTTCCAAAACGTCACATGGTTTGGCAAGCGATATGCTCCTGCGGTAAGAGGAGCAAAGCTTTTGTCGCTTCGGGGACAATCAATGGAAAAGTTTACAAGAAGGAGTGTCTGCAAAAGAGATTGCTGCCTTTCATTCAACAACACACGGGCTCTGTACTGTTTTGGCCGGATTTGGCGACGTGCCATTACAGTGAGACTGTCAAGGAGTGGTACAAACTTAATAACGTGACTGTAGTACCAAAACAGGCAAATCCTCCTAACTGCCCAGAACTAAGACCCATTGAGAAATATTGGGCAATAGTGAAAAAAAACCTAAAAAAATATAGAACAGACTGCATAGATGTAAAAACCTTTAAGGCGAAGTGGCAAAAAGCTAGTAAAGAAGTGTCTGATTATGTTGTTCAGGAAATGATGAAGAAGGTGAACTCTAAAGTACGGAATGTTATACATACAAATAAATTTGAATAACGTTTCTAATGTATTATAATCGACTATAATGTGTATTATGAGTAAATCAAAATGATATTTAAGTTTCGTCTTTTTTTAATAAATTATATAAAAATATGTACGACCAAATTTTTTCGTGTCCACACTTTATATCAATAAAACACTATAGTTTGATTATAAAGTCTTCTATTCAGTTTCTCATAACACGGTCTAACAACAAATCCACAGCTGTCAAAAACTCCGCTTTTTGGCGGGGTGGGTGTTACCATATATAACAAAAGATGAGTATTCTACAACAAAAACATCTCAGGAGCTGCTGTCTCATGCTTGCGGGCTTACTCGGCACAATCGCTGTCGCGAACGACTGTGCGCAGAGGAGGTGGCGTTCACTGTGTACGTCAAATGTAGCTGGGGGGTAGTAAGGGAGCACTGCTGCCACTCTAATATTTTTCTTCCCATTACAGTACTAATATGGAGAATTACCTCAGTAACATGTTACTAAATAAATCTGCGAAAGCAGCGAAGGGCGCCGGTGGCGACACTGAGTGCATGGAGAACGGAAAGCCGGCGGGTGGACCACCGACTGCACCGTTAGCAGGCCCAGGATCGGGAGGGAATCCAGGCTCCTCGAACGCGAGACAAGGAGGACCCCCGTCCGGAGCAGGAGTGGAGGAGGCAGGCACCCCGGATGTCCAGGAACAAATGGGGGGTCTGTCACTTTGTGATGAGGAGAGGCTACTGGAGTCGCCGTCGAAGGCAGGGATAGGTATAGCAACACAGGAACACAACACAACACATGGGTTCCAGAAGTACCAGTCGAAGGCGGAGAAGAAGAAGGCGAGGAAGGAGAGGAAGAAACTCGCCAAGATCACGCTTGGTGGGGGAGAGGCTAGTGGATCAGGGGGAAACCCCCCCGCTGACCCGGCCCCCAACAAACGGGGTCTGAAAATCAAGCGGCAGAGCACGGATGAGGGGCAGTCGGAGCGTCCTCCAGCAAAGCGCCAGAATCAGGGCAGGGCAGCGGCAGAGGGACCACGGGGGGAGGCCAAAGCGCACCGTGATCTCGCTGTCGCTGTGTGCCGGGAGGACGGAGCTTTGGTGGACGAGGCTCTGGCGCGGCTCATCCGTGTGAGGATAACGGAGCTGATAGAGGTGGAAGTGATGAAGCTCATAGCAGGGGAGACCGAGTTGGAAACCCCTCAATTCACGACGTCGGGACTGGTGGCAGAGGGGTTTTTCCTGGTGACGCCAGTCACGACGGAGTCGAGGGAGTGGCTTCTGACCCGGGACTTCGGGGTGGTAGGAGGCCACAAATTAGTGGTAAAGAAGCTGCAAAAGACGAGGGTGCAGGTCTGGGTCCCCGGGGACTTACACACGGACGTGAATAAGTTCGTGTGGTTCCTGAGGCTCCAGAACCGGGACAAGCCAGAGCTGAGGATGGACGATTGGACCCTGGTATCGAGTGAGAGGCAACAGGCAGGGACCCGCGTCTGCCTGTCGGTGCCGCAGGAGGTGGAGGAAACCTGGGGGAACGAGGGGACCAGGATCCTCTACTATGCGTGCACGAAGATCCGGGCCAGGATAATTAGGGCCCAATCGTCCAGACACCTCGGCAACAATGAGAGGAATGAAGACGACATAACACCGCCAAAAGAGACGCCAGCACCTGAGCAGGCGGTTGCAGGAACTGTAGACATCCAAACGGTTGAGGAGGGAATGGATGCCGACAGTGATGCACCCACTGCTTAGGAGGCTGACTGAGTAACACAGACACGCAACAATAATGAACACTACACGAAACATACAAACAACAAAAACACAAACACAAATAAGCATATGTCAAGTAAACCTGCAGCACTGCAAAGATGCAATGTCCGAGCTAGGACAATATGTTGTTAGGAATAAAGTTGAAATGGCCTTGCTGCAAGAACCTTATGCATGGAGAAACAAAGTGACAGGCCTGGGACATCTGGGGGGGGCTCTCCACTACGAAAGGAATGGTGAGCTACCTCCAAGAGCATGCATTCTTGTAAGCAACAATGTAGAGAACATGGGTTGTGTTATGACCTTATGTTACAGAGACCTTGTAGTCGTGGAAGTATGCCTCATCGCTCAGGGCGGGGAGAGGAGGAGAGTGGCGCTGGCGTCCTGCTACCTACCGGGCGAGGGCGGTGCACCGACAGAGGAGCTAGAAAATGCGGTACAAATGTATCAAGGTAAGAGAATACCCCTAATTATAGGCTGCGATGAAAAAGTCCGCTAGAGGGCGCGCTAATGTAAACATGTCATACTGTCGAGCTCTGCTTTAAATTTCGCTAGAGTTACTAATCAGTGCTAAAACAGACATTAAACAGTGATAAAAATTAGAAAACAACATAACTGTGGTGGATTCATGTGATAAAGTGTAAAAAATCACGAATAACGGAGATAAAAGACTCAAAGTGGTGGACTATACCTTCATCAAACTTAAGTGATAAAAACCAATTAAACATTTCGTGTCGAGTGAAAAACAAGCAACCTAACGATAAGCTACCAGAACACTTACCAGAAACCTTTTTACTTTTGTGCATCGTTATTTCGGTTCAAAATATAACCTCACTTGCGAATATTTATGCTCGATCATCGTTTATAACTCTTAACAACAGTGCCATCTATGAACAAGTAGCAAAATACCATAACCAACCATTTAAGAGAGATAGAAGCGCCATCTATCGACAAATAGCTGAACTACTAATATTGATCTGTAATCGATCCCGATACTCACGCACGATACGCGCATATGGTTATTAGTACTCAACAAAAAATAAAGAGGGCGCTGTCGTTAATTACAACCAAGTTAATAACAAGTTGTTATACTAGTCCATAAATAAACAATAAAAATGAACAGCAGCGAAATTCTAAAAGCCTTGCAGTCAATTGAAAACAAACTATCTCAACAGCAAGCGGAGATGAAAGTCATGGAAGAAACCATTACTGCAAAAATCAATGAAAATATTAATGAAAAATTTCAAAGCATGGATATTAGACACTCTAACATAGAACACACCATACAAAAGCAAGAGGAAAGGATTGATGTTTTGGAAAGGGAAATAAGGGGTCATCCATAAATTACGTCACACGTTAAGGGGGGGGGGGAGGGGGTCAACGAAGTGTGACATTGTGTGACATGGGGGTGGGAGGGGTCCAAAACTTCGTGACGTCACATTTCAAAATCTGTTATAATCTAAGTGTTAAAACACGAACTTTAAAATATAACTATATATAACAATATACAACTATATCTGTGTAAAATATAAGATACCAATTGTTTTGTCGACCACTCGCTCTACTAGTATTACGCGCATACGCGCCGACCGCCTAGGCGCCCTTTGATCAATGCCGCCAAACGCATTGCGCCTAGCGGTGATTTCTTTCTTTCTATTTCATTTGACCACTGACTTTCGCGGATGAAACAAATGTCGTTCTTAGTTCTGCTATTTTGTGTTTGTTAACTTTAACGAATCAAGTTTAAAATGAACATAAAAAGCGATTTAGGTAATCTTTACCGTAAACTGTATGAAACATACAGTGCAGCTTATGCTGATAAAAAAAAACAAATTGTACAAGAAGAAGTTAACAACTTATGGAAAAGTTTAAAAAGTAGTGACGATGTTGAAGGTAAAGTGGAATCTGAAATCAAAGAATTGCAAATAAAAATGACGAGAAAGAAAGCGACACTTATGAATTTTTTTTCCAAAATTCCTTCGTCGTCAACATCACAAATACAACTGGAGTCCGAAGGCGTTAAAGTAAGTTTGAATTTTGTAATAACAACCAAACTGAACTGACTATGTATTGCTGATGTATGTACACAGGGTGGAAACGATAAGTGATTAGATTCGAATTGTTTAAATTCCACACAAAATAATTATTATTGATTTTTGAATGACGCGGGCACGCCGGCGCTCACGCTCTTATTATTACCGCTGAGCGCTCAGTGGCGCGAGAATTGAATAGAGATCATTTTTGTTTAACGATGTTTCTTTTATTTGCACTATAGACAAATGTTACGTACAGTAAAATATAGAAAGGTTTCGCGCCAAAAATGAAATTTAAATCTCAAAAATTTTCACATGTATTTTGTGTTGAAATTGAATATTTACCGAAGTGACTGTATTGTTATAACAATTGTATATATTCTATTATTCTGATATAAAGGGAGAAGCTATTTACGTACTTTTCATACATATAGTAGAAGTTAATAATCATATCGTTTTTTTTTCAACAGAATATTACTCATCAATATTCCCGATTTTCTGTTGTTTTGCCACCTAATTTTGGCATAAACATTTCAAGTAGGCTTCATAATCATAATTATATTTATTATTTGAACTTATAAACACATGTATAAGATAGGTATACTTACGGCACGTCACCATGACGTCACTATATGTATCGGCAAAATTATTTGATTTGAATTGTAATTATTTTGCTTTTGTTATATGAAAAGTGCTGTAAATATTAATTTTCTTGTAATACACAGACTTTCAATGACCTATAAAACAGATTCATATAAATAATATTCTAAACGAATAGTGTCTTCTTCTGTCTAATTTAATAAGGGTAACTCCCGAAAGGTACTATCTTTCTAATTGTATTATAGTGGGTGATTTTGAAAAATATAATATGAAAATTATGAAATGACCATATACAACACTTTACAATTTTTCTTTTTAATTACAGATAAATACTAAGGAAAAAACGCCAGAAGACACTAAAGATATCTTTATACAATCCAGTGAATGCCAGTTACAACCAATACCTAAACCAAAGCCTAGCCAGAGCGCTTCTAGTAATAAAATAGTAATTCTAGAATCTGAGTTCAATAGCTTGTCGTTAGCACGCGATACTGGTATAGCTACAGATGAAGCAATAAAAAGAATAGAAACTTTGAGGAAAGAAATTCGGCAGGAAAAAAACATACTGAAGCGAAAAATTAGCGCAGCAGAACGCCAAAAAAAAAGTCGTGACTCAAAAAAACAAAAAATTTTAGAACTTTGTGAAAGTAATACTGAATTTGCAGCAGTGCTAAAAATTCGAGGTTCTGTTGGTCGGCCTAGAGTAGATGAAAACCAGTCAGGTATACTTGAAGTCATTAAGGAGATTGCAATTTTCGGTGGTGCAGCTGATGATCGACGTCGCACTGAAACTATAAGGTGCTGTAAAACACTGGACGATTTACAAGCCGAACTTTGTAAACAAGGATATAGTATCAGTCGATCAGGGTTATACTTGAGACTTCTTCCCAGACGAGTCAATACAGAGGAAGGAAAAAGACACGTCGTAACTGTTCCTGTTAAACTATGCAAACCAGATTCTACACTACATATGAAACATAAAGATGGCACATTCTGTACTGCTACGATAAGAAACCTTGAATCATTAGCTTCAATTTTGGGTCCGGACCAAGTTCTCTTTTTATCAATGGATGATAAAGCACGCGTGCCATTGGGTATTACAGCAGCAAACGCTCAAGCACCAATATTAATGCACCTTGATTATCGTGTAAGATTACCCGATCATGATTTCGTGGTCGCGGAAAAACATAAACTCATTCCCTCTGTCTATGCCGGTATTGTAATAAAGAAAAATGGTGAAGGGAAACCTGAAGCTGTGACACACTCTGGACCTACATACGTAGCAATTCGTAGTGGAAAACATTCTTCATCTAATGCAGATACTCATGCCACAGACATTCATACACTTTCTGAAATGCCTGCTTTCGAAAAGTTTATGAGAACTCGAGAAGGCTTTGTAAAACCCGTATTTATTTTTACTTGCGATGGCGGTCCAGACGAAAATCCACGATACGAGCGAGTTATAATTTCCGCTATACAACATTTTAAAGATTTCGATTTGGATGCTATTTACATTGCCACAAATGCTCCGGGAAGAAGTGCTTTCAACAGAGTGGAACGACGAATGGCGCCTCTTAGTCGCGAACTTACTGGTGTTGTATTAAAACATGATAATTTCGGTTCACATCTGGATCCCAGTAAACGAACTATTGATTTGGAGTTAGAAAAGCGAAACTTTGAGAGTGCAGGCATTGTGCTGGCTAATATTTGGAGCCAATTGATCATTGATGATTTTCCTGTGGTTGCAGAATACATTGTGCCAACAGATACTAGACTAAATGTTGAACAGGCTAAAGAATTGAAAAGTGATGCGACTTGGTACGCAAATCATGTGCGTGAATCTCAATATTTATTACAAATAGTAAAATGCGAGGTTGTCCCATGTTGTGGTGTGCGACGATCCAGCCTTTGGCGACTATTGCGAGAGGGGTTCTTACCACCACCTGTTTTAATTAATCAGACATCAAACGGGTACGTAACCACAGAAAAAGATGACTCCGAAGGTAAATTCGCTCCACTATTACTTCAGTTAGCTTTGGATCTCCGAGCGTCATCACATTTGAAGCAAGTTCCGTATGATAGCTATTGCCCTAGTGTCGAAACATACTTGTTTAAGCGATCATGTGGCATCTGTGGTCTATATTTTGCATCATATAAGGCCACTAATCAACACAAGCAATTACATAAGAGGCAAAAAGAAGTTTTACCTATCGCGTTCGCGAAGTTTCGTCCTCAAAGAATTGCTGCTAGACGTGCCAGAGAACTTCTTTGTATGGTTGACGACGATGATGCTGTCTGGTTTGATGAAAAAGATGTGGACACGACGAATGTTCCTGACATTACCAAGTATAACAACCCAAACGAGAACGAAGTGGCTATACCAGTTATAAATAATTTAAAGGAGTGGGTTCAAAGTCCATGGACTCAAGATCATTAAGATTGTATTTTTATTAATATAATTCTATCAATAATTATTGTTTTGTTAATTTGTTTAATCAATATAGTCAATGGTTTTTAGTTTTGTTAATTTCTTTAATTTAATATAAAAATCGTTGTTTGTTTTGTTAAATGTTTGATTTGAAGTTAATTTTATAAAAAAAGTATTTAAATGGAAATAAAACTGATTTCGGAACCGCTGTTTTCATTCAATAATTTCTAAATGTAAATTTGCAAAATATGTGACGTCACACTAGGGAGGGGGGGGTCTCACAAATGTGACCAGCTGTGACAAGGAGGGGGGGAGGGGCAAAAAATCATGAAATTCGTGTGACGTAATTTATGGATGACCCCTAAGGAAAAGAAATTTAATATTTTTCGGTATCGAAGAAAAGGAGAAAAGCTACTTCGGATTAGAAAAACTCATATTAAGCATTGTAAATAATGTCATGAAAATACCTCTAAACAAGTTAGAGATAGAAAGCATACGAAGACTGGGCAAAAAAGGAGAAAATATACGGCCTGTAGTCACGACCGTGACCACAATGGGGAAAAAAATACAAATCCTGAAAAATAAAAAGCTGCTAGAAGAGGCTGGGTATTACGTCAAAGAAGATTATCCTAAAAAAATTTTGGAAAAACGAAAAATGCTAAAAGAAGAAGTAGAGCGAGAAAAAGAACTTGGAAACAAGGTAGTTATCAGATATGATACGAATAACGGAGATAAAAGACTCAAAGTGGTGGACTATACCTTCATCAAACTTAAGTGATAAAAACCAATTAAACATTTCGTGTCGAGTGAAAAACAAGCAACCTAACGATAAGCTACCAGAACACTTACCAGAAACCTTTTTACTTTTGTGCATCGTTATTTCGGTTCAAAATATAACCTCACTTGCGAATATTTATGCTCGATCATCGTTTATAACTCTTAACAACAGTGCCATCTATGAACAAGTAGCAAAATACCATAACCAACCATTTAAGAGAGATAGAAGCGCCATCTATCGACAAATAGCTGAACTACTAATATTGATCTGTAATCGATCCCGATACTCACGCACGATACGCGCATATGGTTATTAGTACTCAACAAAAAATAAAGAGGGCGCTGTCGTTAATTACAACCAAGTTAATAACAAGTTGTTATACTAGTCCATAAATAAACAATAAAAATGAACAGCAGCGAAATTCTAAAAGCCTTGCAGTCAATTGAAAACAAACTATCTCAACAGCAAGCGGAGATGAAAGTCATGGAAGAAACCATTACTGCAAAAATCAATGAAAATATTAATGAAAAATTTCAAAGCATGGATATTAGACACTCTAACATAGAACACACCATACAAAAGCAAGAGGAAAGGATTGATGTTTTGGAAAGGGAAATAAGGAAAAGAAATTTAATATTTTTCGGTATCGAAGAAAAGGAGAAAAGCTACTTCGGATTAGAAAAACTCATATTAAGCATTGTAAATAATGTCATGAAAATACCTCTAAACAAGTTAGAGATAGAAAGCATACGAAGACTGGGCAAAAAAGGAGAAAATATACGGCCTGTAGTCATGACCGTGACCACAATGGGGAAAAAAATACAAATCCTGAAAAATAAAAAGCTGCTAGAAGAGGCTGGGTATTACGTCAAAGAAGATTATCCTAAAAAAATTTTGGAAAAACGAAAAATGCTAAAAGAAGAAGTAGAGCGAGAAAAAGAACTTGGAAACAAGGTAGTTATCAGATATGATAAAATAAATAAGAAAGACCAAGAGACAAAACGCTACAGCAAAAGGAACCTGTCAGAATCGCTATCACCTCAAGTAGAACCCAAGCCCGCACAAGCGAAATCGACCCCAAAACAAGTGACGAAGAGAAATAAAATGGATATCCAATCTTACGTAATCCGAGAGCCCAAACAAGGAAGTAGCGATTTACAAACAGATGAACAACAGCCCTCTACATCAAGACAATAGCAATTAGCAACGCCCCTCCAACACCAAATAAATACGAATGAACCGATTAGAATCCCCAACCCGGCTGGTCACCGTGGGGACCACGACCAAAACCCTCCAAATTACAAAAGCACAAACAAACTACGACTCAACATTGCGACTTATAACGTTAGATCCTTATCGTCTGTGGAACGAATGATAGAGCTTACTCATGCACTACAAAAAGTGAAGTTTGATATCTTAGGGTTGGCAGAAGTAAGAAGAGTGGGTTGTAGTATAGAAGAGATGAAAGAATTCATACTATGTTATAAAGGAGAGTCACGCGGGCAACATGGCGTTGGCTTCCTTATACAGAAAAAACACAAAAATAACATCCACACTTTTGTAGGCTTGTCAGAACGGGTCGCCCTACTAGAACTTAAATATGACGAAAACATACTCTCTATTATACAAGTCTATGCTCCTACAGAAAGCTCGACAGAAGAGGAAATTCAAGAGTTCTATAAAACACTTGAGAAAGCACATTCTATTGCCGGAGGTAAATTACTCGTCATCGGAGACTTTAACGCCAAGATAGGACAGCCAAAGAAAAATGAAGATATAACGATGGGCAAATACGGCTTTGGAAAACGTAATGAAAGGGGAGAAAAACTGATTGAGTATGCAAACGAATATAAATTGTGCATCATGAACACGTATTTCAAAAAGAAACCCAGCAGAAAATGGACGTGGCTCTCTCCCGATTCGAAGACAAAAAATGAAATCGACTTCATTCTCTCGAACCAACCAAAAAATATAACTAATGTAGACGTTTTACACAATGTGGAATTTCCGTCAGACCACCGATTAGTTCGAGCTACTTACGATCTCGGAAAAGCCCCTAAAAAAAGTAGAAAAACCTACACAAATTTGCCAAAAATACCAAAAACGGAAGCGGAAATCACTCTATATCAGCAGAACTTACAAAATAACCTACATGGACTCCCCATTCTTCGAGAAGACGAGGTACTGCAACCATATTACGAAAAATTAGAGACGATAATCAAAAATAGTATAGACCTAAAATCAGTCAATACTACTTCAGCGAGAGAAAATAAAATTATCAGCAAAACCACCAAAGAGCTTATGGCTAAACGGTCTGAACTAATAAAAACCAAAAACAAATCAAAGGCCGAGAAACAAGAACTCAGCAGATTATTTAAACAGACTAGCAAAGCATTAAAAAAAGACTATACCGAGTACAGAAAAAGCGTCATAACAAAAAAAATAGTTTGTTACAGAAGCACAAAAAGAGCTTTCAAAGAGCTGAATAATCATAAAACATGGATACAAAGTCTGAAGTCAACAGATAAGGAAGCAAAAAGTAGACAAGATATTATAAACAGCGCTACACAATTTTATAAGCAGCTATACGAACAAAAAGAGAACGATAGCAAAAATGATAAATCAGTAATATATACGAATAACTGCGAAACTATTAACCCGATTTCTGAAATAGAGGTGTTAAACCATATCAAGAAACTCAAATCGGACAAGAGTCCCGGTCCCGATGGCATCCCTAACGAAGCGTTGAAGCTTGGAAAAGCTCAACTCGCTTCCATACTGACTAACCTGTTCAATGTAATACTAAACACAGGCCAGGCACCGAGACAATGGAAAATATCGGATATTATCTTGTTGTACAAGAAAGGTGACCCACAAGATATCACTAACTATCGACCCATCAGCCTCTTGTCTAGCGTATACAAACTCTTCACATCAATCTTACAAAGCAGAGTGACCGAAAAAATTGACAACAACCAACCTATAGAGCAAGCTGGCTTCCGTTCTGGCTTCTCAACAACAGATCACATACATGTCATGCAGCAAATAATAGAGAAGTACAAAGAATTCAACAAACCGCTGTATATCGCTTTTATCGACTACGCCAAAGCTTTCGATACGATCTCACACGACTCTATATGGGCAGCTCTCACACAATGCCAAATTAATAACAAATACATCCAAGTATTAAAAGATATATATAGCAACAGCGTCAGCAAGGTGAAACTCGAAACCAGAGGAGATATAATCCCTATAGGTAGAGGTGTTAGACAAGGGGACCCTCTCTCGCCTAAGCTCTTTATAGCGGTGTTAGAGCACATATTCACAAAGTTACATTGGCAAAAAGAGGGTATTGATATAGACGATAAATACTTGAGTCATCTCAGATTTGCCGATGACATTGTGATATTCGCCTCTACGAGTGAAAACTTGGAAAAAATGATTAACGCTCTACATGAGGAGAGCGAAAAAGTAGGCTTGAAGATGAACGAGACTAAAACAAAAATAATGACTAATAGCGTTCAACAGCCAATAAAGATGAACCAAATACCTCTAGAATACGTTAAAGAATACATATACCTAGGAAAACAACTCTCTTTTAGCGACAATAACACAGACGAAGAAATAGAACGACGTATAGCTATTAGTTGGAAAAAGTATTGGTCACTCAAAGAGATTCTAAAAGGAAATTACTCACAGCATCTCAAAAAAATCGTGATGGACACTAACTTACTACCAACACTAACATATGGATGCCAGACCTGGAGCCACTCACTGAAAATAAAAAATAAATTAATATCAACGCAACGAGCTATGGAAAGAAGCATGCTTAAACTCAGGAGAATACACAAAGTCAGAAGCGAAAAAATAAGATTGGAAACCAAAATCACAGACGCTCTTCGTTTTGTATTAAAACGGAAATGGCAATGGGCTGGCCACTTAGCACGATATAGGGATGAAAGATGGACAAAAAGAGTGACCCTATGGACAGGACCCAATGGCAAGAGGAAACCAGGACGGCCAAGAAAACGATGGAGCGATGATATCGTGGCCACGGCTGGAAAACTATGGATGAGTAAGGCGGAAGACAGAGGAGTATGGAGTAGTTTGGAGGAGGCCTATACCCAAAAAGGGGTTCCTTTAAAATAAGCTAACTTTTATTATTTTTAACTAGTTAAATGTTAGCCAGATCGAGCAGCTAATGTTTGTCAACTCTTTAAATTAAATAATATAAATATATAAAGTGTAATGTATTTTGAGCTTAAAGGAAATAAAAAAAGGTTTATTATTATTATTATTTATAGGCTGCGATGCCAACGCGCACAACGAAGTGTGGGGAAGCACCGACACCAATGGCAGGGGAGAGTCATTACTAGAGTTCATAGTAAGTAAAGACCTAGACATACTGAACGAGGGGGACAGCGCCACGTTCGTAACAAGGGTAAGGAAAGAGGTACTGGATATAACAATAGCCATGGGAGGAATTACCGAAAGGATAAAAGGATGGAGAGTCGACAGGGAGGACGGTATGTCGGACCACAGGAGGCTACTCTATAACTTAGATTACCATATGGATAAGATGAGGATAAGAAACCCACGGAAAACAGACTGGGCAAAATACGAAGAGGAACTGAAAACCAATGCGCCAAAACCAAAGAAATGTAAGGACATCAAGGAGTTGGAAGAGGCTGCATCAGGACTCGAGCGAAGCATCATAGAGGCATTCCACACCGCATGCCCTGAGAAAACAGTTCAGACTGGCAGAGGGCAGCCATAGTGGAACAAAGAACTCCAAAAGCAAAGAAAGAAAACACGCAGGGCGATGAGACAAGCCGTAAAAAGGAATGATACTCAGAGCTGGGACATGTACAAAGCAACTCGGAACGCCTACAGCAGGCTGAGGGAGAAATGCAGCCGGGAAGGCTGGAGACAATATACTGAAGAGATAAATAACTACTCGGAGGGGGCAAGGGTGGTGAAACTATTAGCAGGCGATAAGGCATGCCAGCTGGGAAGCCTGAAGGCAGGCGATAGCTTGATCACGGACCCGGGAGAAGTTTTGGAAGTGATGCTGAAGACGCACTTCCCGGACTGTGAAGCAGCCAGATTGGATGAAGAGGATTCGTCAGGATGCTCTGAACCGGACTGGAGGACGGCTAAGGACGTAGTAGCGGATGAGAGACTGGCCTGGGCAGTCATATCCTTCGCTCCTTTTAAAGCAGCAGGGCCGGACGGCGTAATCTCGGGTTTACTCCAAAAGGGCTACGACCTGATAAAAGAGAATCTGAAGGAAATATTCAAAAGCAGTATTGCCCTGGGGCACATCCCGAAAGCATGGAGAGAAGTACGGGCAGTCTTTCTACCAAAGCCAGGGAAAAAGACATACCAGGATGCAAAGTCATTCAGAAGCATAAGCCTATCATCATTCGTATTGAAAACACTGGAGAAAGTGATAGACGCATTCGTAAGAACAAAAATAGGAGAGAGTGGAAAGCCACTACATGGAAACCAACACGCCTATATGGTGGGAAAATCCACGGAAACGGCTCTACACAATTTGACAATAAGGATCGAGAGATCTCTGGAAGCAAAACACTACGCACGTGATAAAGTTCTACTTTGGCAAAGTGTTCTGCGAGGAAGCAGCGTTGCCAGATGGTTACATTTGTTACATTTTTCGTAACTTTTAACCCTCTCTCGTAACATGTAAGTAACTTTTGATTTCTGGGGAATTTTCGTAACTTTTCAATAGGTTTTGTTAAAAATACTAAAGTGGGAACATTAATTTAGATTCTGAACCCAAATAACATGTACTATCGGGCAAAAATATAACATGATGAAAAAAACTTAATGAAAATTTCGATAATGTGTTTGAATTTTTTCTCAAATAAATACCATTAATGTAATAATCCAGTATATATTCGGAATCAGCTTACGAAGCCCTTTCATTAGATAAGTACGCCATAATGACAATTTGTAAATCCGTAAATTTGTATTTATATAGCAAAAAGAAGCAAACAAATTTTTGTAGAGGTTGGAAAGTAAACAACGGATGGATGAGTAAGTTCGAGGGCAAAGATGAGGCCCTAGGTAATACTAGTCCAACTATTGCACTTTCGGCCAAGACACTATAATATTTAATAGTATGTATATGATGCTTTTAAAAACTAATAAAATAAATATTTACACAATATCGCAAGATTATCATTATGTTTCTCCCGTCAGTTATAATTTTCTAAATATTTTTTTAAAATCATCACTTAGTTTGTCTAAAGAGTCGTGTCCCTTGAAAGACGCGATAAATTCAAAAACCTAACAAATATCAATATCAACAGTCAACACAAATATAATACAATTCCTTCATTAAGTTTTTAAAATAAAATTTGTAATTTATCTAACGCATATATTCTATCTATATATATACTATCAGTGCAGATACCAGTAATAATTTTGAATTGGCTGCTTTTAAGCCTTTAATACAAAGATCAAAGCTTAAAGAAAAATTTAAAAAGAAGCTACCTGGCTGCTTTTATCAAGCTACACGAGTCGCTTAACAGACTGTACTCGTATTAGCGAGTACCTAAACATATTAAAACTGAGGCATTTTCCTTGATTTTTTTAAAGTCTGATTTTTAATTAGCCGGAATAAACTGACGCAATTTTTTACGAGCGCAATTTAATTAAGTTTTATTTGGTTTCAACATATCACTTTTTATCCATAAAAGTCAATCTAATATCAGCAATTACGTGTTTTCTCATTCATTGTTTTAAATTATAATTTCTGAATAACGAAAATATAAATTACATCTGTCAAATCACTTAGGCTAATTAAAAATTCAGAAACTGGATGAGGGCGGTGCAAGATCGATCGTTCTGGAGAACTTTGGGGAGGCCTTTGTCCAGCAGTGGACGTCTATCGGCTTATATGATGATTATGAATTAAAAATTCAACTTTAGATATAAAACTGTTGGCGGATATTATGCGTTTTGTAAAAAAATACACCTAAAATTATGCATTCTCATTGGTCAATTTACTTTGACATTTGTTGGTCAATTTACTTTGACATTTGTTGGTCCAATTGTCGTTTATAACTCGTCAACAAGATTATTGTATATATGGACAGTTTTCAACACTATACACAGCTTCACGTCACACCGCGTACCGGAACACGTAGCATGGAAAGCATTGGATGAGGGCGGCGCACGACCGATCGTTGTGGAGAAATTTGGTGATGCTTTTGTCCAGCAGTGGACGTATATTGGGCTGATATGATGATGATGACATTGATGACACATTTTTGGGTAGTGACGATTACATTTTTTGATATTACAAACTTATTTACAGTAAATATTCTATACTTTCGTAGTTTGTACCTTTGGAACCCTCGGTACGCAAATCCGACTCGCGCTTGACCGGTTTTTTTGTTAATATAAAAATGTAACTTTCGCAGCAAAAATGTAACTTTTTGAGGAATGAAACGTAACTTATGCCACAATGGCTCTGGCAACACTGCAGGTAATGCTTATAGAGTCTGGTTCCAATACAACTACTGCCAATCAACAGATGGATGCCACCATTGCCCCGCAAAAACATGCCACTTTTCGAGTAGTTGATAGTCGCCCATCATCTCTTAAAATTTTGGTAGCAAATGCTATTGCGCATTTGTTACAAGATCATGACGCTAATATTTCATCTCGGTCGCGGCCAATGCTTCTAGATTCTGATTCTAAGCAATCCACTAATAGCAACGAAGACATGGATGTTACCATTGCTCCGAAAAAAGATGCTACAATTTTGTCAGCAAGTGTTGGGCTTTTGTCACATGATCGTGGCGCCAATATTTTATCGCAGTCCCGGCCAATATTTCTAGTCTAGTTCTATGAAACCCACTAATGCCAACGAAGAGATGGATATTACCACTGATTCGAAAATTAACTATCAAGTGCAGATAGAAGATGCAATACTTTCTAACACGAAGTTACTTAAAGATATTTCACCACTACCAAAGGCTGCCTCTACAGGTAAGTTAAGTTAAGAGCAACCAGGAAGGTTGTGTGGTGGTGGTGGATCGCAGATTCTCACGGCTAGTCCATACATGTGTGAAATTAAAGCAGCAGTGCAGCTGAAAAAAGAAAAGGAAAATCGCAAATCTCTAAGAAAACAAAAGCATACGAAACGTGTTATTTTTGAAGATGACGTCGAGCCTGAGCCCGCACCTAAAAAATGCAGCTCTACGCGAGGTTGAAAGCAAATAAAACGTGTTATTTTGGATGACGACGAGGACCTCAAGGAAGATGATGTGGAGCCTGTGTGTGCACCTAGAAAAGGGGCATTTCATATGAAGCGGACAGGTAAAAAAAAGTGAGATCAGGAAATTGGTTCATATGCGGGCTATTTATACCTCTAGTAGGTATGAACGCGAACACAGAATATTTTTTTTCTACGATGTTTATTTTTAAAGTTATGGGCCTTTGAAAAATAATCTTAATCAAAATTCCGATTTTTTATATTTAGTTTTTCGAGTGGGGAAATAATACAAATGAGTATGAAACTTAGCGTTTTGTATAGGATTTTAGATGCTATTTTTAATAAAGAAATTATTAGTTGAAATTAATAAAAAAAACATGTATAAAACCGGAAGTGAAATATTCGAAATATTTTTTTTATCACTTCGACCATTTTTATTTTTTATTTTTTTACACCGAAATATAGTAAAAGGTATATTTATAATACACTATGAGTTTCATAGTGGAATGCCCATTACTTAGAGAGATAGGTAAATTAATGTACATGCATGTCGCACTGAGTGTGATGTTTCATACTAATTTATTTCAGGTATATGAAGTGTAATGACATGTATCATTGTATTCACGCGAGTTTAAGTTCTAAAAGCTTAGAGTTTAGTATTACTTGTTATTTTTACAAGCATTATTAGTAATTGCCTGGTCCAACTCTCTTTATAATTAGCCGACTTTGATCTCGAGACACACAGCTTTCGATTAAAGCAAACCGCACTCCGATGCAAGCGTTTGAGCAATACGATGCCACACAGACATACAAACTATAACACCACTCTTTTTTAAACTGATGTATAATTAAAGTGAAAATATAATAATGAAAATAAACGTCATCCCAAATTCGAAATGTTTTATTTTCTATTTTTTACCGTCTTACAATGAGAATTTGGGCCATTTTTTGAAGTTGTACATACATTTCACTGGAACAAGCGACCAAGCGAAACTCGTGACTTCAGCGTTATGCGTGTAACGCCGTCAAAAATCGTCTTTAAAACAAACATTGATTTACTCCATCTCTAAAACAAGAAATTCAACGTCAGACTGACTAAAAAGTGTCCCAAAATGTTCATATATTTTTTGATTTTCCATTCCGTTACCGCTATAGTAGGTTATAATGTAAAAGAATGGAACGAAAAAATACTGAAACATTTTTTTTCTAATTAGATTGAAAGTGTTCGGGATTTTGAGTAGAAAATACCTATAACATCCTAAATCTTAAAAAACAGAAGGGGTGTATGTATAACTTCAAAAAATGGCCCAAATTCTCATTGTAAGACAGTAAAAAATAGAAAATAAAACATTTAGGATTTGGGATGAAGTTTATTTTCACTTTAATTATACATCAGTTTAAAAAAGAGTGGTGCTATAGTTTGTATGTCTGTGTGGCATCGTATTGCTCAAACGCTTGCATCCGAGTGCGGTTTGCTTTAATCGAAAGCTGTGTGTGTCGAGATCAAAGTCGGCTAATTTTAAGGAGAGTTGGACCAGGCATTTACTAATAATTCTTGTAAAAATAACAAGTAATACTAAACTCTAAGCTTTTAGAACTTAAACTCGCGTGAATACAATGATACATGTCATTACACTTCATATACCTGAAATAAATTAGTATGAAACATCACACTCAGTGCGACATGCATGTACATTAATTTACCTATCTCTCTAAGTAATGGGCATTCCACTATGAAACTCATAGTGTATTATAAATATACCTTTTACTATATTTCGGTGTAAAAAAATAAAAAATAAAAATGGTCGAAGTGATAAAAAAAATATTTCGAAAATTTCACTTCCGGTTTTATACATGTTTTTTTTATTAATTTCAACTAATAATTTCTTTATTAAAAATAGCATCTAAAAACCTATACAAAACGCTAAGTTTCATACTCATTTGTATTATTTCCCCACTCGAAAAACTAAATCTAAAAAATCGGAATTTTGATTATGATTATTTTTCAAAGGCCCATAACTTTAAAAATAAACATCGTAGAAAAAAAATATTCTGTGTTCGCGTTCATACCTACTAGAGGTATAAATAGCCCGCATATGAACAAATTTCCTGATCTCACTTTTTTTTACCTGTCCGCTTCATATGAAATGCCCCAAAATACAGATCTACACAAGGTCGAAAGCAAACGAAACGTGTTATTATGAATGACGACGAGGACCTCGAGGAAGATGATGACGTGGAGCCTGAGTTCGCACCTAGAAAATACAGAACTACGCGAGGTCGAAAGCAGACGAAACGTGGTAGTTTGGATGATGACGAGGCCCTGGAGGAAGTCGAAGATACTTACGCCAATGAGGATGAGGAGGCTGATGATCCAGCTTGCATCTACTGTAATGAACTATTTAGCCAATCTAGGCCAAAAGAACATTGGGTGAAGTGTCAACTGTGTTCCAGTTCCAATTCCAATTGGTGTCATACACAATGCGCAGGCATATCCGCAAGAAAGAAACAGTTTACCAGCGAATTATGCTTGGGAAATTAATAATATTAAAAAATAATATAGTACATTACACAATAATATTGTATAAGATGACATTGACACATCATAAAAGTCCAAGATGACATACTGTGTCATTTTACACCTTAAGCACGTCGACCATGCGTGCTATTCGTTTATTATTATAATTTTTATGCCCTAAAATTGAAACAATTTAATTGCACATGAAACGTTAATGAATATATGCAAGATTCGGAACTCAGATGTCTTAATTTATTTCAACTATTTATCTTGAAAGAAAAAGTATGTCATCGTAAGCACAATTCCCCTACCTACTTGAATTATATTAGCATACAATAAAGTAGAAGGGCAAAACAATAATATAAATAGAAAAAAAAAATGTTTGTAGTTATTTATTAAAGAGTCTATGGACGGCAATTGACGTCGGTGACGTCAGTGGCACGAATTTCCAATGACGTGATTTGCCGTCTTTAGCAGTCAAAACGTTTGTACAATGTAAACAAAAAGGTATTGATAATGAGAATAATGGAAGTCAGCAAATACGTAGGTTAGGTTAGTAATAAGTAGTGTCGCGACGAACGTGATCCTTAATAAAACAGCAGGTGAGTGTAATTTTGTAAACAATCTTAATTAATTATACTGGTAACACAGGCAGAGAATTTAAATGAAAAACGAATCTCTTTTGACAGTTGAAATGAGAAGTTTTTCATTCCTGACGGAACAATATTCGCGTGGCGGGAATATCGGAGATTCGGAATCAGAACTAATAGAGATGTCATGTCAAAAAAACAATCTTTTGCAAATACACTTAAAAGATCCTAAAAATAAAAACAAGGAGATATTGTATAAAAAATATAGAAATAAAACTAATAAATGTATGAACAAGGCCAAGAATAACTTTATTAAAAAAGAAATTTGTAACAACTATAAAAATCCCAAAAAACTATGGCAGCTCATTAACAGACTAACAGTGAAACGTGGTAAACCTGCTCGGCTAAGGTCCCACGCTTCAAAAAGAAGAATAACGAATTCCTCAAAAATATTGTGAGATAAAAACAAAATTAAACCTGTCTCACAAACAAACCATAAATAAATTACAGGTGTATAGAAAAACCAGTGCCTTTCAGAAAGATTCAGGGGATCTATAAAGGATGTCAAGAAAAATATGTTAATTTGGTATGACAGATAATTTATTGATTTACCTACTATCAAAATTTTACACAGAAGACTGTGTTGTCATATACAACTTATCTACATTGAACTCTCAGTTCCTTAAAATTACTACACCTGTATGTTTAAATTAAATGCTCAGTCGATAAAGCTAGGCGTAAACACTGGGTTCAAAAATTACATACACTGAAACATTTGTACTGCCATCATAAATTACTACATCAATTCAAATCATAATTCACTACAAAATATGGAGACTAAGCACCCACCTCGAGTCACGCAGGTTGCTGTACCTGAACTAAAGTTGTCTCCTTTCCTCGCAGTGTGCTCACAATCCGGGGACATAGGGAATGTGGCTATGCCCAGGTATACACTCATCAGTTCAGCTACAGGCTGACAGATCCTTAGAGTTAGACAGCCTCAGTCCCATCAAACTCAAAATTAGGTTCAAATAAAGTTCTAAACATTTGAAAAGTTTATTCTAAAGGAAGTTAAGTTTTAAAGGTTATTTTAAATTCTATTAATTAAATTAAGTTTTTCAAAGTATTTTTTAGTTAAGTTATATTAAATTCCAATAAGTTCCCATCTTCAGCTGAAAGGAAAACAAATTGCATCCATTAGCAAAGAGCTTCATAAAGTACATATCTTCTATTCCAGGTGGACAAAAGAAACTAAAATTGATCTTACCAGTTGGCCTGCACCAAAATTGGAATATCAGCACCAAAACTGCAGAATCCCTCCCACCACGGAACATGAGGACTGCAACAATACCAATCACATGGTTACAACTTGCACTTCATGACAATAGCAGAAACAAAATCTATTTAGATGCTACTCACGAATATGATCTCCAAAATAACAACTGAAAATGCTCCTCCATCGAATCAGGATTTCTTCAGTCCTCTTTCCAAAGAAGCTTATAGCCCCATGGCTATGATGAAAGTTGCTTCATAAAATTTAAATATTTGGAAACAGTTAGAGGCTTGACCTCTGAGCTCTGAATGAAGCGAAGACATTCAACAAGGCCCTCTGCCCTCCTCACAAAACCATTCACTCATTCAATGAAGACCTCTTCATCAACAAAATTAAATTTAGAAAGAACATTTATTATTTATGAATATTGTGTAATAATCTTCTAAATAAAATATAAATATTTTAAATAGTTTGTATGTTGTAAATACATTTAATTATTAATAAATGTTATTTCCAAACCCATGTATGAAAATACTCCTAGTTAATTAGGAAAAAACGCCTTTGGCAACTTGACAGATTTATCTATGAAGATTGCTAGGCCAAATAATTCACAATGTTAACCTATGAAATTATGAAAACGAACGTTTCTCAAAACGCAAAACCAAACCAATTGGAATTAACTGTGTCATACCAAAACACGAAAAAACAACGTGACAATACCCCTCCTCCCGATGAAAAGATTCACCGCAGGTGAATCGCTCGCTGCCCTCAGCGATCTCGCTCTACCAAGATACAGAGGTACTCCACCGTGTAGATTAACAAAAACCCGAAATCAAAAATATAAACCAACACCTTATAACATCAAAGTGATGTGAAGTGGATCAGACAGACAGTAGAATATCAAAATTGAAAATCTATCCAAATAAAAAAAATTTAGTTAACTAACCATCCTTACAAAACAACAAAAGTTTTGAAGTTAACTGTAATCACAAAATATCCAACTTTCAAAACTCCAAAATTCTATTTAATTTGCTAAACAAACTAGCAAAATATCATAACGACAATTAAAAAAACTTTAAAAATAATAATAATCACAACTACTGTCTCTCGAACCCACGCCAAACACCAAAACTAGCTGCCTACAGCGGACAAAACCAAAATACTTACAGGACAAGAAGGATCCAAAACAAAAACTACCAAAATATTCCTTCCTATCCTTCAATAACCATCTTGCCAGTAACCATTCCTTAATCTTCCTGACACAACAAAACGTTGTGTCGAGATGATTAATGCCAACAAGCCAGGACAGATGATCAGCATACCTAATAATTTATCTCTGCTAGTCCGGGCGAAACAAAACCGAAATATAGCACAACGCTAGTCGGAATAAAGTCAAATCCAAAATCAGAATTGAGTTTAGTACCATTCATACCAGTACCAAACTCGTTTCCAAAAAAACGAGTGAAATGTTTTACCAAAACAAAAAACCCAAAACCCCAGAATCGAGTACCACACCAGCACACCACCCACTACGGTATTGCACTCTTTTCTTTAAAGAACCAAGCGAAAAAAAACTTGTCCAAAATCAAAACCAGAAACAGAATCAAGTGTAAGGCGTAACACGCAATATTACCACTCTTTTCTAAAAACAACGAATAAATCGCATTAAAAGCCAAAATCGTAAACAACTAGCCGGACCGGTACCAGTAGTGTCTAAACAGTACCTCCCGAACGGGTAGACCGTCGACTTGTCCCACCACGTCCGTAGGAACCAAAACAAAACATCCTGAACCTGTCGTAAACCGAACAGCGCTCGAAGGACAAAATCCCATAAAATCATCCCGGACCTGTCGTAAACCGAACAGCGCCCGAAGGACGAAACCCTCTAAAATGGCATACCACGACACCTAGGGTGGGGATAAAAAAAATATACTGCCAAAAAAAAACATTTACACAAAACCTAATGTGTCAAATGCGGCAGTACAACCGGTAAAAGAAAAAATCCAAACAAAATACCTACGCACAAAACAAAGACTGCTCCGGCTTGTTAATGAGCTAAGGTTGAGCAGCTACACACATATTCATCACATTCGCTGGTATTACTGACATTCATCATCATTCATACCTAAGTAGTGAAACAGTCCCTCCTGTTCACCACGTCCCTATCAGTTCGTGATTAAATGCGACATTGCGATATTTAACACTCGTGCTAACAAAACCCTATGAAATGTCCTAGTTACCTACAAGAAATGCTGTTGTTTGTTGAACAGTGGCGGCGCGACGAGCGATACCTACAATATGCGGGTCGCGCGTCCACTGATCACCTAAATCACCAGCTGTAACCTATTAAGTATCAAGCCTTAATTGTGCCACTAACTCAAATCCAAAAAAATGCAACTTTACCGGCTTCATGCATGCAATGTTGCAATAAAAAAAATACTAGCGTCAAAAAAAAAACATGGCCAAAAAACATCTAAACTAGTATTGACGAAATAAAAAACTTGACTAAAATAGTCCTAAATCCGCGTCTAAACTAAAATTGGGTAGCACCAAAATATTAAAAAATATATTACATTCAGAGCACTGTTTCCAACAATAAAAGAAAAAAATAGCACCCAATTTAGTTGGCTCACGACGCCATTTGCAACATTACATGAAGTCGGTTAGTGCCGTCAAATCCGAGTTGTCAAAATCTAAAGTGTGCGTTATTAAAAACAACGATGGAGGAGCTAAACTAAAAAAAACAACATAATCGCACACTCAACAAAAAAACGAAATCGTTCCTATTTGTCAAAAAAAACTCGATTCGTAAAATCGAATCGAAACACAAAATGATTTGATCGGGTCGTTTAATTTACCCCTAAATTGATCGATACCAAGTAACTGACTTGCGTAAAACGGAACGAAAACAAAACGTCATTGTTACCTTTTGCGAACCACCTACATTTTCAACACAAAACAAACTAAATTTGTGCTACGTTTTCTCTTACAAATTTGCAAAAAAATTATTTCTTTCAGCCATAAGCATTCAAGAAACCGTTAAATATGTGTCCGACAATTGTTTACAGGAAGACTGAGTTTAAAAGGAGTTTAATTACTGTGTATATCAAGACTAATATACACACAAGAAACGACTGTGATGTAATAAAACAAAACAATGAAGCATCAAGATATCAAAAAAAAAACAAGTTCAAATTCAACATGTCCAAGACATGACCTAGTACCACTAGGTTCAAAATTTAAGATATCAGAAAACAAAAAATATATCCATATGCGAATGTGAGAATACCGGCAAGCAACGTTATACCCTACTATGAAGCTACAAGAAAAAAACACCTAATTGTGCAAACTACTAATAGCAGCTTGACAACAAAATCTCTAACTTTGAAATAAACACCGCCATGAACAATACTAGTGCAGTGAACATCTGTGATAAAAAAAATGGTTTATGAAATCTTTTAACAACATGAGAAGTTATTATTATTTAAGTGAATGTACCTATAACACAAGAAGATAAATCTTGGAAACTATAACCAACATATGTCTAAGCCGTTCCCTTCTGGGAAAACTAGTTACTCTAAAATTACTCCGGAGGACCTACTTCTGCATTTATTATACCTATACCTGAAGCCTGTTAACCTTAAACATGACTGTAAAATATGTCCCCTTTTAATAAATAATGAAATTTATATGCGCCGTCAAGCACACTGTAATAAGACTTTAATTTAATATGATGGCATTACAATAACAAATTATGTTCTTACCGCTGTTCATAAAAAAATATTTTACTCAACTATTTGTTTTACTTATATTTCCTAATATGTTCATTTATAGGTAGATATTTAAAACATAACAAGGTACCAAAAGGTAAGTATTGAACCAAACGAATACACAATGCAAATTTTCAAAAGTAAGTATAAAAAAATCACAACAAGTTTTACTCAATGTGCATTGAAAACAAAATAACATCATTAATCTCTAATGAATTTTAACCTTTACTGAAACAACTACACTTACATCTTTGAAAATTTTTCAGCTTTACTTCTATAACGTTGAAAAAATTGAAACACAGATCTCAAATAATCTTAAACTTGAAAACAAAAATTTAAAGCCTGGTATTACTACACAAATGTCATAGAATTCAAAAAAAATAAGGCATCATGTAGTCAAAAGATTTACTTTATAATTGCCTTTAATACAGTATACTACCAATAACAGGCAGAATGATGCTTTAAAAAATGGAAAAAGAAATTAACTTTAACCCAAAATCAATTTGTACTTTCATTGTACAAATAACAAAATATTACTTTAGTACTCAAAATTACTTCCTGTAAGTTAGTCAATTGACTAAACCTAGGACACAAACGTCAAATGAGCTTTCAAAATTTGACAACGAGAAACGTTTAAAGGTACACAATATGTTATAAAAATGCAACAAATTTGCATAAATGAGGTTTAAATGTTCAAAAAAATACTAAATAAATGTGCAAAACTTGTTCTACAAGGCAAAAACCAGTAACAATGAAACAAAACTATGGATTTCTCCATGTAAGTACAAAATGAAATTCTCTAACTGATGGCAGTACAATTTACCCTAAAATCTCCTGAATAGGCTATAAATTACTGAAAAAAAACCGCTGGTCGCCATTTGAATAATGGCAGCCTAAAATTACTGAAAAAATAACCACTGGGCACCATTTGAATAAATGGTTGCTCAAATTACTGAAAAAAAAAATTCCACAGGGCGCCATTTGAAATAATGGCCGCCTGAAATAACTAAAAAAATAACCACTGGGCACCATTTGAATAAATGGTTGCTCAAATTACTGAAAAAAAAAATTCCACAGGGCGCCATTTGAAATAATGGCCGCCTGAAATAACTAAAAAAATAACCACTGGGCGCCATTTGAAACGTGGTAAACCTGCTCGGCTAAGGTCCCACGTCTCAAAAAGAGGAATAACGAATTCCTCAAAATATATTGTGAGATAAAAACAAAATTAAACCTGTCTCACAAACAAACCATAAATAAATTACAGGTGTATAGAAAAACCAGTGCCTTTCAGAAAGATTCAGGGGATCTATAAAGGATGTCAAGAAAAATATGTTAATTTGGTATGACAGATAATTTATTGATTTACCTACTATCAAAATTTTACACAGAAGACTGTGTTGTCATATACAACTTATCTACATTGAACTCTCAGTTCCTTAAAATTACTACACCTGTATGTTTAAATTAAATGCTCAGTCGATAAAGCTAGGCGTAAACACTGGGTTCAAAAATTACATACACTGAAACATTTGTACTGCCATCATAAATTACTACATCAATTCAAATCATAATTCACTACAAAATATGGAGACTAAGCACCCACCTCGAGTCACGCAGGTTGCTGTACCTGAACTAAAGTTGTCTCCTTTCCTCGCAGTGTGCTCACAATCCGGGGACATAGGGAATGTGGCTATGCCCAGGTATACACTCATCAGTTCAGCTACAGGCTGACAGATCCTTAGAGTTAGACAGCCTCAGTCCCATCAAACTCAAAATTAGGTTCAAATAAAGTTCTAAACATTTGAAAAGTTTATTCTAAAGGAAGTTAAGTTTTAAAGGTTATTTTAAATTCTATTAATTAAATTAAGTTTTTCAAAGTATTTTTTAGTTAAGTTATATTAAATTCCAATAAGTTCCCATCTTCAGCTGAAAGGAAAACAAATTGCATCCATTAGCAAAGAGCTTCATAAAGTACATATCTTCTATTCCAGGTGGACAAAAGAAACTAAAATTGATCTTACCAGTTGGCCTGCACCAAAATTGGAATATCAGCACCAAAACTGCAGAATCCCTCCCACCACGGAACATGAGGACTGCAACAATACCAATCACATGGTTACAACTTGCACTTCATGACAATAGCAGAAACAAAATCTATTTAGATGCTACTCACGAATATGATCTCCAAAATAACAACTGAAAATGCTCCTCCATCGAATCAGGATTTCTTCAGTCCTCTTTCCAAAGAAGCTTATAGCCCCATGGCTATGATGAAAGTTGCTTCATAAAATTTAAATATTTGGAAACAGTTAGAGGCTTGACCTCTGAGCTCTGAATGAAGCGAAGACATTCAACAAGGCCCTCTGCCCTCCTCACAAAACCATTCACTCATTCAATGAAGACCTCTTCATCAACAAAATTAAATTTAGAAAGAACATTTATTATTTATGAATATTGTGTAATAATCTTCTAAATAAAATATAAATATTTTAAATAGTTTGTATGTTGTAAATACATTTAATTATTAATAAATGTTATTTCCAAACCCATGTATGAAAATACTCCTAGTTAATTAGGAAAAAACGCCTTTGGCAACTTGACAGATTTATCTATGAAGATTGCTAGGCCAAATAATTCACAATGTTAACCTATGAAATTATGAAAACGAACGTTTCTCAAAACGCAAAACCAAACCAATTGGAATTAACTGTGTCATACCAAAACACGAAAAAACAACGTGACAACAGGCAGAATAGTAAAAGCAGTTGATGATGTATTACTGAAATCATTCAAAATAAAAGCAAGTGCCCTTTGTGATACATTTGCAAATGACTTCGAAAATAATGTGTCCAAAGTACTGAACTCATGTACGAGGGGCGTCTGAAAAGTTCTAAGCCTAAGGTATTTCGAGGTTATATATGCGTTTATGATACTGGCCACTAGAAAGGCCATTTAAAAACAAATTATTAAAAAATAACATGTCACGTTTTTATTATTCTGTTTCGAGATATTCAACGGAAAAGTACATCATGGATGATAGAGTGACAGCGAGCGCTAGCGGAACGTCATTTGGTTATCGGTTTTAAATTATTTATTTTTGCCTGATTAGTCTTGAATTTCTTATTTAGTTAGTACTAGAGCTTTCTTTATTGGGTTATATTCTTATTTATTTTTTCTTTTTTTGTTTTAATTATATATATTTTAGTATTTAGTTTATTTTTTTGTTAGGTCCGCCCTTAGGGGCTACAATGGGGGATCATTCCCCCGGGGACCCTGGGGGGTCAGGTAACCTGCCCCCTCGAGCTCGATCTCGGTCAAACTCTCGCACTCGTTTTACCCTAGATGAAGACCTGTCGAGTTCAGGAGTTGAGCTCCGAAATTCTTTCTCTTGTTTACCCCCATATCAACAGGTCTCTCAAAATTCAGAACTGGCGTTGGGTCAAGTATCCAAGTCGCAGGATGCACCATTACAAGATTCGGAAGGGACACCACCGGTTCACTTACAGACTTCTCCTCCTAGCTCGATTGCTACTACTCCACAGATGTCTTCCTCAATGGCTTTTACGGGGAGAGTAAACTATGAGCCAAGTGACCCTGGTCCATTTACTGTTCATGTTCAGTACGACAGTCCATCGCCGGGAGCCACTTTGCATCCTGTTTCCTTTGGGCTATTTCTGCAGAATCACCACCGAGAGTTCTGTAATATTATTGATGGTTCGGTTAAGGGTCTGGGTCGCAACAGGGTGACCGTAAGTTTCCACTCTTACCAGGACGCTAATGATTTCATGAACTCGCCAACTCTTAAGAACAAGAAATTGAAAGCATTCATCCCATCTTTCTATGTTACTAGGGTGGGTCTTGTTAAAGGCATCCCTGTAGACTGGTCCCCTGATGATATTTTAAATTATGTCAAGGTCCCTGTTGGCTGTGGACGTATAGTCAAGTCCAGGCGGCTTAATTATAAGAAAAATAACTTTCAGGATGGGTCATTTAAATGGGTTCCGTCTGAAACGGTGGTGGTAACCTTCGATGGCCAGATTCTTCCTCCTAGAATCTTTGCATGTTTTAATTCTCTTCCTGTGGAGCAATATACGTTTCCTACAATTCAATGCTATCGTTGCTGCAGATTCGGGCACACGAAGGATAAATGTAGGTCGAACCCTCGCTGTTTCCGTTGTGGGGCCAATCATTCTGGCGATTCTTGTGAGGAAGAGTCGCCTCGTTGCATAAATTGCAAGTGTGAGGAAGGTCATCAGGCCACTAGTAAGTCCTGTCCCGAGTTCCTACGCCAATGCAATATTAAAAAGTATATGGCCTCGAGCAATATTTCCTATGCTGAAGCGAGCAAGCTCCTCCCAGTGTATGGGAAATCGTATGCGAACATAGTGGCGTCTGCTCCAGCGGTAGCGAGCCACTCTTATAAAAAAACAATATTGAAGAAGCCCCGCTCTCCTGCTCCTCCTCGGAGTGGTTATGATAAGTCGGCCCATATGGGTCTTTTTAATGAAAATTCTCTGCAGGCTGGGAACGGTACTGCGTTAAATAATCCTCATTCATCTTCGGTGTCTGAGAGCTCTGTCGCTGTTCTTCTTAAGCTGATCTCTCAAATTTTTTCAAAAGTTTTTCCGCCTCATAATGATTTGATGTCCCACGTTGCCCCTCTTATTTCTTCCTTTATTTCTTCTTTAGACCATGGGTCAGTTAATCCTTCAGTGGAATTGCCGTAGCTTCATTAACAAAAAATCTGACATAATATACCTAATTAACAAGTATAGTCCTAAATTATTTGCTTTATCTGAATCGTGGCTTAAGCCTGATTATATCCTTCGACTTCCAGGATATATCTCTGTAAGAGATGATAGGCCTGATGGATATGCAGGCTGTGCATTTCTTATTAAAAATAATGCTCTTTTCTCTAGACTTCCAATTTTGTCTTCCAATGAGTTTGATATTGTTGCGGTTAAAATTGAAAACATTACATATGTCTCTGTTTACGTTCCTCATCCTTCTAAATCTGTGTTAATACATTTGTCATCTATCCTTCAATCTCTTCCCCGACCATTGCTTGTCTTAGGAGATTTCAATTGTCACCATAGTGTATGGGGCTGTGGTAAAAATGACCTTGTAGGATCTATATGGCTCGAATTATTGGACTCCCTTAACCTGTGCATTTTAAACACGGGGTCGGCTACAAGGCGTACTCGCCCAGGCCAATCAACGAGTGCGATTGATCTTTCATTGTGTTCCCCTGATCTGGCTCCTCAAATTTCCTGGGAAACCCTGAATTCTTCATTCGGGAGTGATCATTTTCCTATTTTAATTGATTTCCCTCACTTCTCTGCTAAAAATCAAATCCCGATTCCCCCTCTTCTTAAGTTTAATTTATTAAATGCGGAGTGGGAGGACTTTCAGAATGAGTTAGAAAAGTCAATTTCTGGCCTGCCATTGGTCTCTACTGCGAATATTCATAATTGTAGTAAGGCGTTTGCAGTCGCCATCATTGAATGTGCTGAGGAGGTGTTCCCTATCAAGAATGCAGCTTCGGGGAAAATCCCCTCGCCCCCATGGTGGGATTCTCAGTGCACTATGGCTATAAGGAACAGGAAAGAGGCTGAAAATGATTACCGTTTTGATATGTGTCAGTCAAAGTTTAATGCCCTTAGTAAGTGTATTGCTGAAACTAAACTTCTACTGAGGACAAAAAAGAGAGATGGGTGGAGGACCTTTTGCACTTCTATATCTCCGTCTACTCCTGCTCGTTTTTTGTGGATGAATATTCGTAAATTTCGAGGCTGTAAACAGGTGTCCTTGCGGTCGCATCCCTTATCACGTGAATGGGCAGCAGCGTTCATGGACTCCATTGCTCCGCAATATGTTCCTAGCCTTCTCGAAGCTAATGCCGAGTACTTCTCTCATTCTTCTGATCCCCTTGATTCTCATTTTTCAATGCTCGAGCTGAAGATTGTTCTTAGTTCTCTTAAAGATTCCGCTCCTGGACATAATGGTATTCCCTATCCCTTCATTTGCAATGCAAGTTCCGGCTTTCTCTGTTATTATTTAAATTTGATTAATTGTATCTTTGATTCAGGTACTATCCCGCTGTCTTGGAAAACTCAGCTGATAATCCCAATCCTTAAACCTAATAAAGACCCAGTGGACCCTTGCTCTTTCCGTCCTATTGCTCTTTCTTCGGTTCTCTTAAAAATTCTTGAGCACCTAATCAAGAATAGGTTGGAATGGTTCGTTGAGTCCAAGGGTTTACTGTCTAGCTCCCAGTTTGGCTTCAGGAAAGGAAGAAGTACTACTGATAGCCTGGCGTTATTCACGACAGATATTCGTGTTGCGTTTTCCAATAATAAATCTGTTGTTGCTGCTTTTTTGGACGTCAAAGCAGCTTATGATAATGTCCAACTCCCATTCCTCTGGGAAAAGCTTCTTCAATTACAGGTACCGAAAAAGTTAAGTAGTTTGGTAATGAAGATTTTATCAGGGCGTCGTATTTCGTTTCGGGGTTGTGAAGACTCAGTTGCTCCTTCTCGCTTCATCTGGAAGGGACTCCCACAAGGGTCAGTTTTGAGTCCGTTACTGTTCAATATTTATTCATCGGACCTGCACACCTCAATAGCTCCTGATTGCAGTGTCCTACAATATGCGGATGATTTGCTGGTTTATTCAATCAGTAATAGCATTACAATTGCCGTGGAATGTATTTCTTCCTCCTTGGAATCCTTGAACTCATGGTTGGAGAATCACGGGCTTCAATTGTCTCCTTCCAAAAGTAATGTAGTTGTTTTTTCAAGGAAAAGATCTCTTCCTCCTACACAGGTGTTTTTGAACGGTCAGGTAATTCCCGTACAGCCACACTTCAAGTTTTTAGGTGTGGTTTTAGACTCAAAACTTTCAGGGTTAGCTCATTGTGAGTACATTGCAGCTAAATGCGAGCGTAATTTAAATGTGCTTAGATGTCTGGCCGGAGTGTGGTGGGGTGCTCACCCTTTTTCCCTTAAAATCTTATATAATGCGATCATTCGTAGTGTTCTAGACTACGGCACATTTTTATTGGAACCGGCTATTAAATCTGGCCTGCACTGCTTAGACTTGATCCAAGCTAAGGCTCTTCGTTTAATTTCAGGGGCTATGAAGTCAAGTCCAATTAATGCTTTGCAAGTTGAGTGCACGGAGGCCCCGTTGGATCTTCGTCGTCAATTCTTGGCTGACCGGTATTTATTTCGTGCCCTTCAATTTTCTTTTCATCCCATCTTCCCTAAAATCTCTTCCCTAGACCTCCTTTGTCGCAACTCTTCCTTCTGGATAAATAAAACTCTTCCTTGTTTAGTTTTAAGTTTTAATAGGTTTAAATCTATAAAGGATCCGATGTTTCACTCTGTTAATCTTCCAATGTTTCAGTTTCCTTTTGAAATTACTATTCTTCAACCTAGAGTCATTTTGGATTTTGAAATTGCAAAAGGGAATTTATTCGCCAATGAGCTCTTCCGTGGCCTCCTGGGCAACGATTGGAATGGTTGGCACTCTTTATTCTCGGACGCTTCCAAATTGTCCCCTGTGGGCTGCGTAGGAGTTGCCACCTATCACACCCAGTACAATATAATTCAAAAATGTAAATGCCCTCCTGAGTCATCAGTTTTTTCTGGGGAATGTCTTGGTATTTTAAAATGTCTAGATTATGTTTTGGTGGCCAAATTAAAACGTACTATTATTTTTTCAGATTCCCGGAGTGCTTTGGAGTCTCTTTTAGCAAGTCCTTTTTCCTCAAAACTTCATAGCCCTTTCTTGTTTTTTATTAAGGAAGCTGTCCATCGCTGTAATCTCAGGAATTATGAAGTTGTGCTAGCGTGGGTTCCTGGGCACTCTGGTATTGGTGGAAATGAGGTCGCGGATAAGTATGCCAGAGAAGCAATATCCTGCGGCGACAAAGTACCATTTAAGAACTGCTGCAATGATCTGTTGCTGCTTCCTAAATCCTACCTCTTGAAGGCTTGGGGTTCTCGGTGGCGTAGTTCATGCAGAAGTAGAGGCTCATATTTTGCATCAATACAGCCAAATATTCCTTCAAAACCTTGGTTTTCAAAAATTTCACTGGACAAAACATCTGTTTCTTCAATCATTCGAATGAGGTTGGGTCATTGTCGATCAGTGGTGCATCTTGCGAGGCTAAGGATTCGTGACTCTTCGCTTTGCGAATGTGGCTTTGATGAAGGGTCCCTTAATCATATGTTTTTTAGTTGCCCCCTGTTTAATCATACGGAATTCTTGGAAGGCTTGGTTCTTCAAGGGATTCCCTTTCCTACATGTATTGTTTCCCTTTTGCAACCTTGTCCGGTAGTTTTCCGCTTAATTTCTAAATTTTTGACTTCTAATAAAATTAATTTATAACGCTGTACTTTTTTCTGGTATATTTTAGTTTTTTTTTGTTTTCTCTAGTTTGTTTCTTTTCCTTTTAAAGTTATCTCTAGTACCTAAATTTTCTTTCCTCGTTCTATTTTTTCCTTTTTTAATGACGTGATGCTGGCAAAAATGTCTTCATGACGATTGCCATAAAAAAAAAAAAAAAGTACATCATGTGTGAATTACCAACGAATATTACGAAAATTGAGCACCGTGCTGTAATTAAATTCCTTACAAAAAGTGACAAATCACCGCAGTGTATTTTTGAGGAAATGGCTATTATTTACGGTGATTCTGGGCCTTCTTATGCCACAGTCAAAAAGTGGAGTCGCTTATTTAAACTCGGACGGGAATCGATCGAAGACGACCCCCGCTCAGGGCGGCCAATATCGGTAGTGACCGAAGAAAACGTAGCAAAAGTCAAAAAGCTGGTATTAGAAGATAGAAGAATTAAGGTTTGGCAAATAGCTGAGGTCTTAGGTATTAGTAAAGAAAGAGTCGGAGAAATTTTACATGAACATTTGTACATGAGTAAAGTCAGTGCTCGTTGGGTACCGAAAATGCTAACGGCCTTCGATAAAGTACGTCGTGTGGAAACTTCTCGGGCGTTTTTAGAATTGTGCGAAGATGATTTAGATGAAGTTTGTTCCCGAATAGTAACTGTTGATGAAACATGGATCAGACAGTATGATCCGGAGTGTAAGTCTGAGTCGATGCAGTGGATTGAAAAGGGTGAAAGGCCGCCGAAGAAATTTAAAGTGCAAAAGTCGGCCTCTAAGTTAATGGCTACGGTATTTTGGGATTGTGATGGCATTCTTTTAATCGATTATTTAGAAAAAGGCTCTACGATAAACGGAACTTATTATGCAAATCTAATAAGACAGGTGCGACAAGCCATAGTTGAGAAAAGGCGGGGTAAACTAAGGAAAGGCATTTTGTTTTTGCAAGACAACGCACCCGTTCACACCGCTAATGTTGCGAGGCGTGCTCTGAAGGAAGTTGGTTTTGACGAAATTGACCACCCACCCTACAGCCCAGATCTAGCCCCAAGCGATTATTTTCTATTCAATAATTTGAAGAAAGAGTTGAGGGGAAAGCGATTTAGAAGTGACGAAGAGATGAAGGCGGCTGTACAGGAGCATTTTGAAGGGCAAAATGAAGATTATTTTTTTAATGGCCTAAAAGCACTGTATAAAAAATGTAAAAAATGCATTGATTTAGGAGGAGACTATATTGAAAAATAAACACGAGTTCATTTGGGTAAATTGTTTTTTTCTATCTTAGGCTTAGAACTTTTCAGACGCCCCTCGTAGTGTCCCGTTGCTTGATGAGAGTACATACATAAACACCCCAAATGTGTCTCTAAAAATCAACAAAACTAATGAACATAATATGTACAAAATTATTAATAATTTAAATGAAAACAAAAGCGCAGGGTATGACAAAATAAGAGCTAAAGACATAAAATTTATTATCAATGAAATATCCTCTGTCCTAACACACCTGGTAAATCAGTGTAGATACCATTCAACATATCCAGACAAATTAAAAATCGACTTAATAAGGCAAATATATAAAAAAGGTAGTTACAATGTCACAAACAATTATAGACCAATTACAATCTTGCCTGTAGTTGATAAAATAATGGAAAAGTTCTTAGGCAAAACTATAACTGACTTTTTATCGGGCAACGGGATATAGCATGAGTCAGTACGGGTTTCAGAAGGGGAAAAACACATCCCAACTGTTGACACGTTTCACAGATGAGGTCAACTTGCATCTGGATCACAAGAAACACATCATGATTGATTTCAGTAAGGCATTTGACACTCTTGATCATGAAAAATTGTATATGAAATTACAGCAAAACGGTATACAGGGGCCAGCCCTTAACTGGTTGAAAAACTATCACACAAATAGATTCAATATGGTTAGCATCGCAGGAGAACGAAGTGAACTGCAGCAGTCTGTGCGCGGCACAGCACAAGGTTCAATAATTGGACCAACGGAATACCTGATATATGTTAACGATATGTGCAATATATTCCAAAAAGCATCTGTATACCAGTTTGCAGATGATACATGTCTGTTAATAGCTAACAATGACATTAAACAGGCAGAATGCAGTATGCAGAGTGAGTTTGATGTATTGTGCAAGTGGGCGCATGATACTGGCCTCTCTATCAACTACAAAAAAACAAAATTAATGCATATTCACTCACCATATATCAAAACTGGAGAAGAGCCTAAAATCATCGCCCATGAACACAAATGCATGCATAACGCATACATGCACTGTAATTGTATTCCTTTAGATATTGTAAAGCAGCATACCTACCTTGGATTAGTCATCGATGACAAATTTAACTGGGGTCCCCATATAGACCATGTTTGTAACAAGTTAAGAACTATACTAAGCAACATAAGTATCCTTAAACACAAAATGCCCTACAACACACTGCGCTTACTGTATATGGCAATGGCAGACTCAGTTATAAATTATGGCATCTCTAGCTATGGTAGAACATACAAAACTTATCCTGAGCGCATTTATAATATACAGTTGAGAATTTTAAAAACTATTGTACCTCTAAAAATCAAACATCAGCATAGAGAGAATTATAATAACTTGTTTAAACACTGTAGAATATTAAATATCTATGATAAAGTTAAACTGGCTATGATACTAGAGTACAAGCATGGACTAGGAGAGCTAACTAGGTATAGGAGACCGACTAACTTAAGAAAACTAGCAAAAGAAAAATATACCAAAAAGTACTAACTATTATGGACGAAGGGTTTGGTCAAGCCAGTTGCCTCTTATCCTAAATGGTTTCCCTAGACCTATGGTTGACTCATTAGTTGAAGAACCACACAAAGCCAAAATGTTAGTGAAGAGAACCCTAATGGGTAGGGGGAAGTCCCCTAACGCCGGACGGCACCTAGGGCCGGACACTCGAACTATCTCGGCAACTAGCAACGCGAGCGAATCAAGGACAAGTGGAAGGGGCGCGGGGGACGTACCGATGCCGAAACACGCGACGCGGTTAGCCAGTGACGCGCGCAGCGACAGCGGCGGCGGTTGTGTGTAGTTTTTGGCGGGAAGACACTGCGTCACATAAGATTCGAGTAAGTGTTACAACTACGTTTTTGTGTTTAGGTGTTTATGTTTATTTTTCATAGAGTTAGTATTCCATTAATGTTCGAATTTATTAATCGTTTTTGTGGATTTTCAAAATAGTTTTATTATGAAATACGTAATTGTGACAACTTGCTGTCCCTTACTACCGGACACCAAGTAGTCCCGTAACGCCGGACATTGATTATGTATTTTTTTTTTCATTAGTTTTTAAAGCTATGATCATTAATATTGTAAAATGTTTCAGAGGATAGAAGAAAAAAAGTAGATCAAAATGGAAGACAAGAAAAAGAAAGGCACATGGGATCAAACCAGTTTACAAACTGCGATTACTAAGGTTTTGTCTAAAGAACTTAGTTTGAGAGAAGCTGCGTTGCGCTATAATATCCCAAAAAGCACCCTACATGATAAAACATCAGCATTGAACCTCGGAAAAGAAGTGACGTTGAAACCGAAGATCGGTAGATTCACTAGCACTTTTTCACCAGAGTACGAACAAATTATAGTAGATCACGTAAAAGATTTGTCTAATAGATGCATGCCACTGATGAAAAAAGAGTTTTTAAAATTAGCTTTCGTTTTGGCTGAATCTTTGAAGATCCCTCATCGCTTCAACAAGGAAAAAGGTGTTGCAGGAAAGCATTTCTACTACGATTTTATGGAGAGACATCCTGATTTATCGCTGAGAGCACCAGAGTCAACAAGTATGATGCGGGCCGTCGGGTTTAACAAACCACAAGTGGATCTCTTTTATGACAATCTTGAAAGACTAACAACACTGCACAAATTTCCACCTTCCCATATTTACAACTGCGATGAAACAGGAGTCAGCTGCGTACACAAGCATCAGAAAGTTCTTGCTCCAAAGGCTGTTCGTCAAGTAGGAAAGCTTACTTCTGCGGAGAGGGGCAAAAATATAACAGTGTTGTTTTGTATGAGCGCTAACGGCTACTTTATACCGCCGTTTTTCGTATTTCCGAGGCAAAGAATGAATGATCGACTCATGATTAATGCCCCAGCTGAAAGCGTAGGCGTGTCTCAGCCAAAAGCGTGGATGACTAGTGATTTCTTCCTTCAGTGGTTGGAACTATTCGTAAAACACTCGCACCCGACAAAAGAGAACCCTGTGCTGCTTCTACTGGATGGCCACTGCAGCCACAAGACACTGGCGGTCATAAATTGTTGTCGCGATAACAACATCCATTTGATAAGCTCACCGCCACATACCACCCACAAACTCCAACCCCTAGACAGAACATTTATGAAGCCATTTAAAGATGCCTATAACGAGATAACTGACTACGATGTTGCTGGTCTGGTCAATGAAGCGTTCACAAAAGTGGCTCGACTGGATATTGCGGTGTCTGGGTTCAAATGCACAGGTATTTGCCCATTTGATAGACATTTATTTACTGACCTGGATTATTTGGCAGCTGACATGACCAATATTCTATTAGAAGAACCAGGAACTTCCTCCAACACACAGGATTGTAGCAGAATAGGTCCTGAGCCTGTCGCTGATTTAGCGTTAGCTAAAACCATATCTGAGGCTTGCAGTGCAGAACTATCCAAAGATTTGGTCTCAAAAGAATCCACGGGCCCTCCCCAAGACGCTATCAATGAGCCTAGAGTCAATTTGGTATCTGAAGAATCCACAGACCCTCCATCCAACCTAACCAATTACCCTTCTACCAAAGACACAACAATCAGCAATCCAAAACCATCGACCAGCTTTGATCCAGATGTCATTCAGATCGTCCATAAATTGTCACCACTACCAGATGCTGCCAAAAAACGATCAGCTGCTCGGAAAAGAAAATGTGAAAGAAGCGAAATTTTGACATCATCTCCGTACAAAAATGCTGCGGAAGAAAAAGAAAATGAAAAGAACGCTAAGGAAGAAAAGAAAAGAATGAAAACCAATTTTAAAAAGGCAATAGAGGAAGAGAGGGAACAAACCAAAACTGCAAAGGCTAAAGGAAAGAATGGAGATAAGAGGAAACCAGCTAAAGAAGTGAAATCTACAGGGAAAAAGGGAGAAAAAGGGAAACAAGCCAAAGGAGTGAATGCCAAAGGGAAAAGTGGAGCAAAAGCAAAGAAAAAGCAGCCATTAGCAGAAGCATCTCAAACAGAAAAAACTTCTTGTGTAGTGTGCAGGATTACGACGAAGACTGGATACAGTGTTCCAGTTGCCATGGGTGGGCTCATGAAGCCTGTGCTAACATCCCAGAATGTTCAGATGGTTATATCTGTGATCGGTGTGAGATGTTTTGAAACCGTCCGGTGCTAAGGGTTAGAAGTGAAGTCCGTCCGGTACTAGGTGCCACTTGCAAAGACTGCATTTTTTTTTCACCAAACTATTATTTCAATTTTTGAGTATTTTTAAGCAGAGGTAGCTTTTTTGTTATTGTAGTTTGATTTTCAAGTTTGTTAACTTAGATAATGCGTAAATAAATCTTTATTTTTTTAAACAGTTTTTTTATTTTTTTTGAAAACCTTAGGTGTCCGCCACTAGGGGACCTCCCCCTAAACATAAATAAATGTAGTTAATATTAATAGATAACTTTCCTTGTACTTAGCATACAATCATTAAATAATAAGATTAGCTAAGCAAATATGTAATTAGTACTTATATTTTTCCTGAAATAAACAGTTTAAATTTTAATTTTTTTTTTTTAAAGAAGAAGACGAGAAAGAAGATCAGCAGATTAAACTTACCGTGTTTGACATACTGAAGCAAAGGTTTGGGAACTCCCAAAAAGTCACTGATGCCCATTACGAGGCCATAAATAACCTGGTGTACTTCCTTTTTGCCGAATTATGTTTCGCAAACGTTTCATTTCGCAAAAGTTTCATTTCGCTAAAAGCATTTTTCACTGAAACTGTAAACTATTTCAGATTGTTGTAAATATCATCCTTTAGATCAGGTTAGGTTAGGTTTGTTTTCAATTGGAATTCAGTTTCAGTGAAAAATGCTTTTGGCGAAATGAAACGTTTGACGAAACGTAATGCGGCTAAAAGGCAGAGAACCAAATAACCTACAAAGGGCAACCGACAGTGCTGAAGAATGTAGGGCTAATTACAACACTTAAAGAGCATAGCCTATGCAATTACAATATACACGTACTGAAGGCCCGAAATATGTATTTGCGATTCCCGCCCACAACGCAAATGTTGAGAGAATATTTTCTCTTATTTATTTATTTAATCTTTGTTGCACAAAAGAAAGAACTTATTATACAAAAGGCGGACTAAATGCCATAGGGCATTCTCTAACAGTCAACCATTGGGCTAAGCAGATAAATTGATTGACACAGTTGAAGCAATTCTAATTTTAAAATGGCATGCGCCCTATTTTACGAATATATATCAAAGTCAAAACACAAAATCAATAAAGTAAAATCTAGTTCAAAATATGACTGGGCAAAGAAACAGGAACTTCTTCCCGGTGGTTCTTCTCAACAGTATTGAACTGGTTTTCGAAACCCTTTATAAGGCAGCGGGAATATTTTTCCCACCATGCTTTTTTGGTATTTTTTCGGAAACGAATTGAGTGGTTTTTTTTTTCTATGGCAACAAATTGTTGATTTCTTATTGACAAAGGATTTATGAACGGTCGTCGTACATTTTTTTAGTCTGTGGCAGGTACAAGTTTGAAAACTAGTGAATTTCGGCACCTCCGGCAAATCTTTATGCATCTTCAAAATTTGCGACTTTCAAAAGGTAAGTTGTTATTAATCTTATTCTCTAATGTATATTGTATCTGAAATCAGTCGATTTTTTATTATGAATTTACGACTATTGTTTTACACGCTTTTGTTGTGGTGATAAATATGTTCCCTCTGCCTGTGTGGTCCTTTTTTTATGGTGGTAAAGGTCCAAGGCGGCCAACAAGGCTTGAAGTTTTACCCAGTATATCTGATACTCAGCCGACCTCAGAGCCAAGGACGAAATCACCAGTTAATGTTTATAATGATTCGGAAACAGATGACTCGGATGGCGATGAAGAGACCAGTACCTTTAGTCGAGGATTGCCGCAATTTACGGCAACGGCAGAATAATCCGTACTCCCAGTACTAGGGTAAAAGCACCCGTAATTCCCAACGTAAGGTAAATGCCCCGAGTAATGGAGAGTTGAACAACTTAGGGTTTGTTTTTAAATTAGTATTTTATGCAATCGTTGCACAATGGCAGTTCTTAAAGTCGAGTACCGCGTGTAGGTCACGAGGGTTGCCGAGTGGCCCAAATAAGGTACTAGATTTTAAGACCTAATTGTGTAAATATTGCATACAATTACATAAAACTACTACATACTATGTATTGCATAAAACTGTAAGCTTGCTATGTATTTTCATAATGAATAAATAAATAAATAAATAAATAAATACAATACTTTTTATACGAGCAAAACACAGAAAGTATTTTGTGTTTTTATTTGTTAGGTTATTCCTTTTAAAATGTTTTTTTTTTCATATTATGACAAATATATTGATAATTTGAACCAAAAGTTTAAAGTGAATAATACATTTCCCCGAGTTCTAGGTAGTAACATAGCTATTTCATGCTTTCATTGTGTGCAGTCGAAAATAAGTCGAAAAAACGAATTTTCCGCGTGAATTTTGTCAATTTCGAGTAGTTTTTGAAACAAAATTTATCAATGAAAAATTCCAACTGTAGGTTTCAAATATATACCAATAAATCCCAATAGCCCTCTTCTAGGTAGGTAGTAACATCAATAATATGTTAAGAAACATGTTTCATCATAGAGAAAAATGTCTAAACAATCAGCATTTTAAAAGGAATAAGGCCTCTTAAACTACAAATTTCCGCCTTTTCTCGAGCCACGTTTTAAATATGTAGTTCGAACTCTATACTATTTCATTATAGTTATCTTTGTTTGTTCTTAGGTATATGAACGTGAAGGCCTCAAATCAAATACTCTGGGAAGAGCCGCCGTCTTATCGCGGGAAGTAGAAGAAGATTTTGTAAAAAACTTGCGTGTGATGGAGAAGTATGGTTTTGGCTTAACCAGGCAAGAACTTTTAGAGACTGTGGGTCAGTACGTATCGGCTAATCTTATACAAAATCCGTTTAAAAATGGCGTGCCTGGGGAAGATTGGTTCCTTTTATTCAAGAAGAGGCATAATTTGTCAATTAAAAAGCCACAACCGGTGGAGTATGCTCGCAAACTCGCATGCAGTTCATACGTAATATACCCGTACTTTGATGTACTAGAAAACACAGTAAACGAGTTGGGGTTGAGCGACAAGCCATCTCACATTTGGAATGTGGATGAACCAGTTTCTCCAAAGACCCTTCCAAATCCAAAGTAGTGGGCTATAAAGGATTTACCTCCACGCGAACTATTGCATCCCCAGGAAAGGACAACACCACCGTCCCCGTAGGAGAGAAAACTCCTCCCATGATAGTGTTCAAGGGTAAAAATGTGTGGGACGAATGGACAACAAACGAAGGCTATCCTGGAAGAGCGTACGCTGCTACGAGTAACGGCCGGATGGAAACCGTGCTCCAAAAAAAAATTGGTTTACCAAACCTGCGATTAAATTTAACGTGATAAATGAATGCAACCAGCATAGCCCCCAGGAGCCGACTGGTCCATATCTTTTCACCAGCGGCACAATTTGTCAATAAAAAACCGCAACCTGTGGAATACCTCGGAAAAAGAATGACGGATACTTTTGTCATTCATGAAAAATTTTCTCTATTAGAAAAAAACGCTGCGCCGATTGAATCTTATTGATCCTGGGCGTATGTAACTTGGATGAAACCTCGGTTTGTTTAGATCCAACAAAAACAAAAGTTGGAGGTGGTACAGGCGAGCCTTACACACGAACATCATGTGAAGACGCTTAAGAAAATGTCACAGTTTTGATAACAGTTAATGCGGCTGGGGAGAGACTGGAGCCATTGACCGTATTTAAAGGCAAATATTTGTATAAACAATGGATCTTGGAGAATCCAAATGAATATGATTTCCGTTTACATATGCCGCCAGCAAACGAGGATTGATTACGACATGCTTAACGTAATTATTCCCAATTATATTGATGTATGATGGACATGTCAGCCATCTCGATGACATAGTAATGGCATTGACAATAGAAAACAACATCACTATTAAAAAGCTTCCTGCACACACGTCGCATCTGCTGCAGTCGCTAGATTTAGCTCTGTTTAAATCATTTAAAGCCATCTGGATTAAAAACTCGTGAAATGCCAGCGGCTAAACGTTGGGGTAAAGTTAAGAAAACAAGGTTTTGCCAAAATGTTTGCCGAAGCATGGACAGAAACAAAACCAGAGGTTATCCAAAATGGTTTAAAAAAGCAGATAACGAGGAGTCGACTGCTCAGGAATTGGAAGATTCATGCGCTACTTTGCCAACAGATGTGCAACCAGGAACATCAACATCACAGGATGACGAAGTTATTCAACTCGCCACACCTGAAATTTCCGAAGAGAAGAAACGTTCAAAGAAGCGAAGAACTTTTGAAGGTATCTCTGAAGATCTGCCGTCGTATACGAAAAAGCCTCGAATGACCGACAATTTTTTGCCACCAGGTGACGAAAGAAGAATCTTTATTCCGAGCAATTTAACAGCATTTGCAAAACTCGATACAGTGCACATGTTTTTGCATGTACTAAAGATTCCTAACGTGCCAATGTGGACAGGTTTTAACAGCCAGATAGTCAAAGATGACAATTCGAAACAAAATATTTCATATCTCACGCCTATCAACGATTCTCCGACAAATAATGTACTAAAGACAATGTAGGACAGCCAGAAAATTGGTGAGGAATGCGGTCAAAAATATGTTCAGGTTACATATGATTTGGCAATTTGCAGAATAGCGTTCCAAATTCATTCAACGGAATTTTCTGAAGAAAAAAATTTCAACAACATCTTCATTCACTTGGGTCAATTTCATATCGAGATGTCGTATTTCAAAGCCATCGGAAAATTTATTGACAACTGCGGTCTAACACACGCAATGGTTGACAGCGATCTCTTGGCCAGTGGTTCTGTGGCCGGCTTCATTACCGGCAAACATTTCAACAGATGTAAGAGATTAGTACACCCGATTGTTTCATTGGGATTGAAAATTTTGCATTTCGAAGCATTTCTTCGGCACGAAGGGATAGCAGTTTCCGAGTATGTTAAATTGCAACTCCAACGTGCACAAGAAAATTTCACTGAAATCGAAGAGGATACACTACTCGCTGATTTGATAAAAAAATATTCACAGTTTGCAGAGAGGACATTGAGGGGTGAATTTATGTTCTACACCAAAATGATCGATTATTATCACGTACTGTCCAGAAGTATAAGAACAGCAGATTTCGAGCTGTATCTATACATTCTGCCGAAAATCACAAATTTATTCTTCGCCATGAATCATCAAAACTACGCACGATGGACTGTGAAATACCATGACAATTTGTTAAGAGTCGATGAAACTCATCCAGGACTTATCGTTGAATTAAAAAAAGGCTCTTTCGGAGTGAAAAGAACTAATAAACCACTGAAATGAAATGAAATAATTTATTCAGTAAGTAGGCCACAGGGGCACTTACAAGTCAGATTGTGAATCTACCGGCATTTCGCAAGAGGAGACCGCTGTTGAGAAGAAAGCCGAAAGAAACTCAACAGTAAGTCATTTTTTCGTAAATAATTCTTAAAACAATTACATAATACATTTGTGTTATAACTAATTACACTGGTACACGTAAAGTGTCCCAAATCAATGTTAATTAGGAACATTAAAATGAAAATTTAACGATAAATTAAAAATATTAAATATACCCAGAGATGTATAAAGTCTCTGGGTGTCACAACATGCAATAAAATATAATTACTTAATTAATTAAATTCCTTAGAGATGTATAAGGTCTCTAGGCGTCAACGTGAATAATTTACAATAGATAATAATTATTAAACCTAAATTTCTTTGAGATGTATATGGTCTCTAAGCGTCAAAACATGCAATAAAATATTTTAAAATTATTTAATTTCCTCAGAGATGTATAAAGTCTCTGAGTGTCATACTATACTAAGCTGTTTCTTAGAGATGTATACAGTCTCTAAGAGTACAAAAAGTTAAAATCAACATTGAATAACTTCAATCGAGTACAGGATGAAGTTTCTCACGTTTGCTTAATTTAACACTAGTATGCGGTTCCTACATATTTAATTTGGCCCTTGCTAGCATGAACAGACCGGACCCCACAAACGGCACCCGTTCACGAGTATGACGCATATCTCAGCCATCGCCTCCCTCAACCATATTATAGGGAAGGCTGCGACCCGATCAACGACGCCACCGTAAGCAAAGACCTTTAAGCGAGCATGACATGCTCAAGCTGCCGGGCATACTTGACTAATACTATTTGCCCGGTGAGAAACAACAAATGTGCTCTCATGTTACTTTAAAAATTACCTACCAAAATAATGCTTATTTAAAAATTTACTATTGACTCACAACACTAAACTACTGGCTTAAAGGCATCACTGTCGTTTAGAAAGTCATTGACAGTATAATAAGCTTTATTCAATAAGTGACGTTTTATTTGCGCTTTAAATTTGCTACAGGGCAATTTTGCTACATCAATAGGTATTTTATTGTAGGCAGCACTTTCAAGGCAGCCCATTGACATAACCTTGGAACAGACCATCAATGCTGATGCTGGTGGGAAACTGACAGGAATAACACATTTCACAAATTCAATATCAGCGCGCCAACGATGGGCAAAAAGTCACAGTTTTCGATCGGCTATTATATCACATGTTTACGAGGTAACAGGGATAAAAAAAATGTGAAGAAATTACAGCAGATTTGGAACCGAGCAAAATGAATAAACAACTGAATTGTTTAAACAGTTTCATGAGTACGTTGAAAAAAAACATGAGTCCATTCCAGGAAAACCTCGACAAAAATTTGCTGTTCAATATTGCAACAGGTAAAGCAGCAAATGATTCAACTTCCGACTTTCTTTTAAATATCGAAGAAAAAGGAAATCGTTTACGTCAGGATTTTATTGCTGCATGCCACGAAAACCCTAAAAGATTTGAAACTGCAATCTCAAAGAACAAGATAAATAATTTCAACACTGAGGGTGTTAAGAACAAAATAAAATAATAACAAAGTTCAAGAACTGCGGATGCAGAGAGACCTCTTCGGACGAATGCTCGGTATTTCTATCGAGCATAATATCGACATTGCCAAAGTAATGAAATTTCCCCTTACACCAGTGCAAATGTCCATGTGCCACTTGCATGGGAAAATATTTAAAACTGCGAAAACTGTCTTGGTTTTTTAACCTTCTTGGAAAAAAAATGTATCGTTTCCTCTTTACTTGTTAATTTACGATTGACAGGAGGACCTTTACTGTATTTTAATCAGTGAAGTGTCAAAATTCACAGCCGACAACTTTATTACGGCACTTTAGTTAGTCTTACCTCGATAATTTACTACATTCTTCTGATTTACTGTAGGTATATGGAGGCTTCGATTTTTATATGTTCCCATCGCACGTGGACTATATACATGTGTGCGTCTTGACACGGTGGTCCACGATCAAGAAAAACAAAAAATTGCAAAAGTAGCTCTTACTGTTGTTTAAGTATTGCACGGCAGTAAGTGTTATCTGTATTTGTCTTTCTTTCTTCTTGAGGTGTGTAATACCTATTCGATTCTATTCTATTCTATTGTACGCTGTTTGATATAATTCATCATCGTTCCGCACAGGAGCTGCTTCAGCTGCTGCGCTGAGGCCGCGGATGATGCGGCGCCGGCGACGAGACGACCAAAAACGAAAAAAATCAAGATAGTCTAGAAATCATAAAAACGAATAAATTCTTTATTTAAAAACATATATACACGGTAAAAAAGGTCCATTACGTTAGAAAAAAAATAAGATGTACGACTAGGACCAGAGACATGATACTAATACCTAGACTGTGCGCCTTAAATTTGTTTAGCTAAAATGAGATCTATTTACTTACACTTACAGTAGCTATTTCGTTATAAGCGGTAGCTAGCTAAAAGTGGTCCTGGCGAGAGGGCTCCCGCTGGTAGTGTGTCCTTGTCTAACGTCTTGCCAGCTCAACTAATCATTGGGTTTGGTAGAAATGGTAGAAAATTATGTTTTTCTTTTTTAATATTTACTAAAATTAACTATTCATAAACTTTGTAAAAGGTGTTGAAAAGTACTTAATGATTTCCACAGTTAACAATTATTATTATTAACAATGAATTCGTTGTATTTTAAAAATAATTCATTATACCTACTGAGTAAAAGTAGTACTTAAATGTTTGGGCCTGGTAATACTAAATGCAAGATGGTGGTTTGCTCTCTTGGTTGTTCGGTTGATTCTCGTGCTTCAAAATTTCCGATTGTGTAAATTTTTTATATTAAACTGTTTGTTTTTCATGAAAAATTGTGAATTCATGTTGTGTGACAGGGTGCAACAATGTGTCTTATCCCGGTAGCCGCTTTTCTTTTCACGGGTAAGTAAAACAACAATCATATTATTTAGGGTGACAATGAATTTTGTTGAGCAAAGATTCTTTACAATTTCGTAGTAGTAGGTAGGTAGGTAGAGACGTACAGAATATTTATATCGTTACTATATCGCAGCACTCCGACTACTCAAAAATATCTATACACGCAAAATTAAAATAAAATCGCATGGAATCTGTTTAAATTTTGCGTGTAGTGTAGCGAACATATATTTTAAACGCTGACTGTATAGCAAAAGGGGCAAAACACGACACTTAGATTTTTTGTTATCGTGTCCTTCCACTTTGTACCACTGACCTGACGTTTATTGTAATTAATTATGTTTCTTGTGTTGTAGATTTCCAAAGAATGAAAGTCAGAAACTGAAGTGGGAAAATGCAATGCCCGGAAAAATATCAAAGTCGTCTGTTGTATGCAGTGCGCATTTTAAATGTGAAGACTTTATGCCTGGGTATACTAGGAAAATGCTGAAAGCTGATGCTGTTCCATCAATATTTCCTAAGGTAAGAATAAATTATCTAAGTGCGTAGGTATCTAATAACCTTGAGGGTTCAAATCTTACGACGCCTTTTGCACATAATTCTACTGAACCGATTTCCATAATATTTTGCCCACGTGGCAGCACTGTGTCTCAGTTACAACCTTAAGTAACTGAGACACAGTGCTGCCAGTTTTAATTCAATTACTCTGTAGTCTGTAGTTTTAATCGAAACTGTTGAGTTGTTTTAATCGGCGGGTATAGGGAGCTAAAAGGTATGTTTTGATAATTGTTTCGTAATCTTAGACCCAATAGGTAAGTTATTTATTTATAAAATGACCAGAAGTGGCGACTAATACATAATAACTTACCTATTGTGTCTGAGGTTATGAAAAAAATCAAAAATACCTTTTAGACTCTACCCGCCGATTCAAACAACTCAACAGTTTTGATTGAAACTACAGAGTAATTGAATTAAAACTGTTGGCGGCAGCACTGAGCCGCAGTTGCCGCCTTAAGATCACGTGCGTATCAATACAAACATCTTGGAGATGAGAGTCCAATAAGAAGGCCGATGTAATGATTTGTACCACGTTGCTCCAGTCTACTCCCGTCAACATCAAATTTCTTTACAGGTCGTGCCCTGCGAAAAAAGAGTACATGTTTTAAGCAATATATGTATAGAGGAAGGACCAGCACCAAAAATAACAAAACTGCAAGAAAGTATCACAAAGGAAATAATCACTACTACGGAAAGTGTTAGTACGCAAACAACATCTGCTGCAATTCCTGCCACGCCACGTACAAAAAAAATACGTCGAGAAGTCAAAGTCTTAAAGCAACGCTTGAAAAGACGTAATACAACTATTAATAACCTAAAGTGTTTGTTAGATATAATAAAAGAAAGTGTGATAACTATTCTGAAGTCGAACAGATGGTCCAACATAATTTCGAAAACATTCACACGAGTTTTGATACGACAAAATCCAACACATATAATAAATATTCAGATGAAATGAAATCATTGGCTTTATCATTGTATTATTATTCTGGTAAAGCCTATTTGTTTTTGAGGAATCATATCCCTTTACCTCACCCTGCAACTCTGCGAAGAATATTGGCGACGCATAAATACAACGTGGGTTTTATGGCAGAAGTGATGGAATTCCTGAAAGTTAAAGCTGAAAAGGGTGAAATGAACGTCGCTTTAATTTTTGATGCAATGGCCATCCAAACTGCCAAACAATATGATAAAGGGTCAGACAAGTATTGGGGTCACGTTGATTTAGGCGGTATATTGACAAGCGATTCTGAAACATTCGCTACAGAAGCCTTAGTGTTTTTCAAATAGTCTCTTTAAAAGAAAAATTCGTCTGCCCTATCGCTTATTTTTTGATAGATAAGATTACTGCGCACGTACAATCTCGGCTCGTCCTGACAGCGATTCGTATGCTGGGCGACATTAACATAGTGGTGAGGTCTTTGACAGCGGATGGGACAAACATAAAAACATTTGAAATTCTGGGGTGCAATTTTACCCTTCAAAATATAAAAACTTATTTTGATCACCCAATCAAATCTACAAAAGTATACTGCATACTTGACCCCGCTCATATGATTAAATTAGCCCGAAGTTTATTCACCGAAACTTGTTTGTCCTCCGAAAAAGGGGATATTAAGTTCGCATAGATACAGAAATTGCACGATTTGCAAGAGGAAGAGGGGCTGAAATTGAAAAATAAATTGACTAGGGTACATGTAAATTTTTTTGGCAAAAAAATGAACGTCAGACTAGCTGCCCAAGTACTCAGTTCCTCTGTGGCTGATGCTATTGATTATCTAAGGTCAATCGGTCATCCTAACTTTGCTGGAAGTGAAGCCACAGTGGAATACCTACGGTACTTGGACAGACTATTTGATATACTTAACGCCAAAAATCCTATAGGAATGGGTTTCAAATCCCCTTTGCGGCTTAACAATAGATAAACATGTCTGGACACACAAGACAATATTTAACTGAACTAAGTCGACGGGAAAAATATAATGGCCCATAGAAGGAAAACGCCGTTTTTGCCGTTTTGTTTTTGCCGTTTTGGGTTTGATAATAGACACGTGCAGTTTTGCTGAATTAGCAACTGATATGTTTGATGCTAATATGACCTACCTATTACCATACAAGGCCTCGCAAGACCACATCGAAATGTTTGTTTCGTGTGTGAGATCAAGAGGAGGAGCAAATGACAACCCTACAGCTCTTGAGTTTATGTTTGTCATGCGAAAGTTGCTATTTCGTAACAGCATCAGACCAAGCATTAATGCAAACTGCACAAATCCCGATTATGAGAATTCCGCAATACTAGAGTTCCGAAGTGCCAAAAGATCAATCGTAGAGGACAATAACACTACAGAAGAAAATAAGACAGATAAGAGTGATGTCCTTAGTCACTTGTCACTTACTAGACAGAACCGATTTATCAGGCTATAAAAACAATATATTGTACTACATATCTGGCTACATTGTAATGAAAATATTAGACAAACTAACATGTCAACATTGCCGAGCTTTGCTCATAACGCATCGTACACATAAAGATCATGACTACTTGATTGATGTTTGTGAATTTTCTTCTTTTACAGCCTTTGTAGACAGAGGAGGGCTAAAATATGCTTCAACATTTGTGTTCGATGTAGTAAAATACTTAGAAAAACTATTTTTGTTAATGTGTCCTGATTTACAAAGTTTGAATATGAAAAAGATGCTTAATATGGCATTACATCAATTCTCCCCAAAAATTAAGCATGTTTTACCTGCCCATCCAAGCTCTGACGAATCTAACGAATTGGAATTAATAAAATGTATTGGTCAAATATACTTAAACTGAAGACTTAAAAACTATGGGAAGTCCTTAACTCTCAAGCACGTAGGACATAAGGCTACATTACGGCAAAAATTGCGTAAAACTGTATCGTTCAGCAATGTATAAAACAAATCCATAAAGAAATAATTCAAATTTCAGTTTTTTTTTTGTCCAGAATATTGCATCACGTTCATTTGACCTAACACTAATTTAGCAATAGGCAACTTGCAGTGTTTCTAAACTTGCTTTCATAGTAAAGAATCATATTTAATATAGTCAAAATCAAACTTAAAAATGTTAGCATTTTACACGTAATAATCCATTTTGAAAGTCGTCATTTGAAGAAACGTGAAAAGGGGCTACGGCCTTGATGACGTCACTCGTGTAAATTTATATGAATTTATCAAGTTGACAAGCTGACACTGACAGGAGTGACGTCATTAAGCGCTATTTGGTGTTTCGTAACTTTATTGATTGCACATTTTTTGATAATATACAAAACTAAAAAATATTTTAATGATGCAGTAATCTTAGTTTAATAATATTTTAGGCTTTTGCATATAAAATGTTCATCAAAATCTGTAATGCAACTGGCATATTTGTCCCGTGTTCTGTTTGGTCATGGTCACCTCATTAGACAGAGACACACTACCAGCGGAAGCCCTCTCGCGCGGACCGGTTTTTGCGCCATAGTGCACAGTCTAGGTATTAGTATCATGTCTCTGACTAGGACACTTAATGTGCCCAACCCTGTATAACCATTTAAAAAAAATGGTTGCCTGTAAAGTCGGTTTTACGGGCGAAGGAAGATTTTACGTGACAACGTCTTTTTCTCGGTAGAATATTTATTTGTATCATATCCATTCACAATTTCCCTAACAACATTTTAAGTGTTACTTTCTGAACGCACCCATCACATGTGTCATTAATGTCAGTATAGTGTCTTCCCTCGTCCCTTCTCCCTCTTCCCTCCTCCCTCACCCTCCTCCCTCTTCCCTCTTCCCTCTTCCCACATTTTAAAGTTTGAGAATCTGTGAACAGCATGATGACGTAGTGTTGACTTGTGTATTGCTACAATGACGTCATGTCCACGGCGCTACAAAGTATTGCTACAATTACGTCATCTTAAAGTATCACTACAATGACGTCATGTTTTTCGTATGTGCGGCCGGCGTTCACCAATTTATTAGACGTTGTCACGTCAAAACATATACATACATATACACGGTAAAAAAGGTCCATTACGTTAGAAAAAAAATAAGATCCCACCAAAAACATTCTGTAAAAAACTAGCCAAGTCTCAATGGAGCTGCTTGTTTATCTCTAAAAAGTAATGAAATCTAGACAAAGTCGTACCAAGTCTAAAGGTTCCTTACTGCGATTTCTTTATTATTATAGTTAATGTTGTGTGACTTGGCCGTTGAAGGGTACACAAGGGTACAAAACCAGGTGCTCCATGACACCATTGCACCAATCTGTCCCCAGAACCGCAACAAGTCAATTTTGTTTACACGTAGGTAATGTTATATCTGTTGTAACTACCTATGTTTGTTAAGCGAGATAATAGCCCATACTGGTATTGGTAATTTGACGCTAGTGTCTCATTTTAGGCTGTTGTTGATTGTGCGACACATGCATTCAGCATTGACAATGCTGACTTCTGCTCTCTTCTTTTTGGAGCGTCAAATGGACCACCGATCTAACATAAAATAGACGTACAGATGGACTTCTATCAATGATTAGAGGTCCGTCTGTACTAGAAATATTTTTTATACTGTTTGTTTCAGGCTCGCCTATACATAAGTATTATTGAAATACGCAGCTTTATCAAGCCTACAATCGACTGGTTATTGAATCAACGTTTTCCAAGTGGCAATTTTCCATCGTCAATGGGTAGCGGTTCTGGCGACAGATTGGTGCAATGGTGTCATGGAGCACCTGGTTTTGTACCCTTGTGTACCCTTCAACGGCCAAGTCACACAACATTAACTATAATAATAAAGAAATCGCAGTAAGGAACCTTAGACTTGGTACGACTTTGTCTAGATTTCATTACTTTTTAGAGATAAACAAGCAGCTCCATTGAGACTTGGCTAGTTTTTTACAGAATGTTTTTGGTGGGATTTCACTTCTTTTTGTAGAAACGTGGGCATATTGTTTTATAACAACCTGCTAATTCACTTTAGCAAACCTCACGAAATAATAAGCGAAATCAACGAAATGCAAATCATCCCTCCTAATCCCTAGCAAACGTTTCCAAGCGCAGTAGAAGAATGTCGTAAACGACTGTAACGCGGCCGGTTGCCACTTCGCCATATAAGATTATCGGAAAAACAAACGTAGGCGCGTTTTAAAATACAGTCAGCGCCATCTAGCAACGTGTGCGGGTATCACCGCCACTCTTAGTCCAATGCATTATATTTTGACCAAATTTTGAGCGAAATTAATATTTTGATGTAATTTGTTTTTTTTATTTGTGTAATGTTCGAGTAGAATAAAGTTAATCGTTCGACTATTTCTTCTTGTAAATTTGTAAGTATAAGTATAAAAGCCAGTCTAGTCTTATCCAGAGTTTTCCTTTAATTTTATTCATATGCGTATTAAAAACAGAAGGGGAGGCATTCGCCCAGCGGGTACGTATTACAATGCCGAAGTTCAAAATACCGAATTTCATAAGACCTATGGACGGAAGGCCGAAAATTAAAATGTCGAATGTTTATTTGACCGAAAGTTTAAAATCCCGAAAGAACGTTTGATCGAAAGGATGAAATACCGAATATTATAATCCCGAAGACTGTAATCCCGAAGAATGTAATCCCGAAGACTATAATCCCGAAGATTATAATCCCGAAGACTATGATCCTGCCTGAAGGTTGTAATCCGGAATATTATTTAAACTCTCGAGAATTATATTTCTGTAGTCTTACAGATTCTAATGTTTATTTTATACAAAGAATATTAACCTAAATTACGTAACCTACTTGCCTACTACTATACTTACTATTTATAAGTGAACTCTTCTGTGGAACCGATCTGCTCCGGCGCTGCGGGATGTGCAGCCCCTCCGCCCTAGCGTAAGAAAGTGCGGGCATCAAGCGAGTCGCAGCGGCTGAGGCTGGTCGCTGAAGGTGACCAAAAAGCCGAAGCTGCGGAGGCGAGCGTTGACAGCTTCAGTTCCAGACAAGTTCGGTTCGGTTGGCAGTCCATGACAGAATATTTTATCATAATATCGAATATTTAGTGTCATAATTTCCCACTTTCCCGGACTCTTTCCTTTTCTTAATCGACTTGCCACAGAACCGAAGCTGTCAACCCCGATTCCACGTGGTCTTGTCTGCCCTACCCCTAGAGTGTATATAAAAGCCCGGAGGCGCGGAGGGAGGGCACTTTCTTACGCTAGGGCGGAGGGGCTGAACATCCCGCAGCGCCGGTTCCACGGAAAAGTCAGATTAGTTTAGTGTCCTGACACTTTTAAAGTGCTCATTGACTTTCGGGATTATAAAATTTCAAGATTTGAAAAATTTCGGGATTGTAAAATTTCGAGATTTTAAACTTTCGATTTTCTGAAAATAGGTAATTTAAGCTTCGGTTTATCGAATATCGGCTTTTTGAACTTTCGGTATTTTGATTTTCGGTATTTTGACCATCGATATTTCAACTGTAGGTATTATGAACTTTCGGGATTGTAATACGTAACCCGCCCAGCTGTGGGACGCTATAGGCTAGATTAAATTAGAAGATTTGTCCCACGCTGGATTTTTGCAATGACAGTCGATTTTTTTATGTACCAATAGTAGAAGGGGGCATTACTATATCTCTAATACAGCTGAGACCAGCTGAGGGTTCTTCATCAAATAAATAATAAATAAATAAATATCGGAAAACCTCACACAAATCGATCTAGTCCCAAATTAAGCTCTAGAAGGCTTACTAGACGACGATATACATACTTATATAGATAAATATATACTTAAATACATAGAACAACCATGACCCAAGCACAAATATTCGAGTTCATCACACAAATATTTGCCCTGGCCGGGACTCGAACCCGGGACCGCCGGCTCAGTAGGCAGGTGTCTACAAACCGAGCCAAACGCGTCGTCAAAATACTTCAGACCTTGGATTTTTGACATCAAATGAAGCGGCCCACCAAGTTGAATATTAAAATACTTAAACGGGTTTACTCACGTCGTAGAAGTCGAATAACGCTCGACATGTTTCGAATCGGTACGCGATCCATCATCAGGAGAGACGATCAGTCGCGATGGCGGCCAACCGAACACAACAACAAGTTGAATATTTTTTGTAAAGGCGGTATGTCGATTTCTAATAGTTTGGTTGGGCTCTTGTGTTTTCTAATCAGAGTACTCCAGATCTTCGATTATCCTAGTTTTTAGGGTTCCGTACCCAAAGGGTATAAACGATAGACCCTATTACTGAGACTTCGCTGTCCGTCCGTCCGTCCGTCCGTCCGTCCGTCCGTCTGTCACCAGGCTGTATATCAAGAACGGTGATAGCCAGACAGTTGAAATTTTCACAGATGATCTATTTCTATTGCCGCTATAACAACAAATACTAAAAATAAAATAAAATAAATATTTAAGGGCTCCCATACAACAAACTTGTTTTATGGTACGGAACCCTTCATGCGCGAGTCCGACTCACACTTGGCCAATTTTTATAGTTTTCGCTTTATGTGGCCATTAAACCCTAACTCTGTACCAAATTTCAGCTCTCTGAATTTATGGGAAGTACTAGTTCTTTACTGATGATCATGAGTGAGTGAGTGAGTGAGTGTCATAAATGCGAAACTTTGCTTTCGTTTAACTTCGGAACTAAATGACCTACAGACTTGAAATTTTGGATTTTAAGTATGTGATTATAGCTTACTGGATGACGAAAATTTCCACGTTCTGGTCTTATCCAGAGGTGCTCAAATAGGGGCCTGAAAATGCGGCGAAATGGTTCCAGTAAAGGATGGTACGGCAGTGTTTGCTTCGCGCTCGACTTGGCGGGGGCACTACCGTGCCCCCCGATGTACGACTAGGACACTGAATGTGCCCAACCCTGTATAACCATTAGAATTTTTGTAATTTCGGGAATGTAAAAATCGGATTTATGAAATATCGGAATAATCATATTCGGAATGTTGATCCATTCGGAAATGAAAAAATCGTTATTTTGAAATTCGTGATTATAAACATCGGAATTAAGTTTTTCGTATTTATGTAGTGTACCCATACCATCCATTGGTCGCCCAAAAAAAGGGCGCAAGCGAAAACATCAGGAACATACATTAGCTCAGGCAAAAAAAAAAGAAAATATGCTAATTTACCTTATCACGGAAAGAAAAAATATAATGAATCCAAAAAGTTTCGCAATTATAAATGTTCCTGTAATCGCCTGTGTTACTGTGGCAAAAAGAGTTTGAAAAGTTCTCCACTCTGGGATCTTACGAAGCTCAATTATTGTATATTCTGAATTGTGTGACACAAAGTACGATCAGAAGGGCGTACACTACTCTCAAAACAAAAAAAATAAACCAAGACAATTCTCTAGAAAATACACCATCTCAGGTATAACCGTTTGCAGGGACATGTTTATCAACAATTTTCAAATTACAACTAAGAAAGTTGACATGGCTTTAAAAAAAAGTCAAATCAAATCAATGAGGACAAAGAGGACAGTCACGTGGAGGATGGAATAAAATGGCACCAGAACACATCCAAATTATCACTGACGTGATAGATTCTTTGCCTAAATATGAATCACATTACAGGCGAGAACCGGACAGCGATCGTTTGTTCCTAAAACCTGGAATGACAGTACAGAAAATATATGATTTATATTTAGAAAAGCTATAAAATACTATAATTTACATTGCAAGAGCCTTATACTTGCAGCAAATGCGACAAATTAGCGAATAAAATAAACACTTCTTCGGAAGCAGAACGAGTTGTGCTAAAACAAGAACAAGAGGAGCACTTAAGACGTGCAGAAGATTTGAGGAACCTAATGAAAGATGATTTCGACGGTGGAAAGGAGAAACCCCTTAAGCGACATTTTGAATGAGATTGAGTTATATATACCGTTGGAATCAGCTTTTTTTCTGCGTCTTTCACGCCGGGTTACGTAGCGTCGATCTGATGACTTTGTTGTCGGTTAAGGTAGCTTATAAATAGTGGACACATTAAAAAAACACCCCTTTATGCGACACATAATTTGATTTAAATTTGAACTAAGGTGCTTTGGGGTAAAGTCGAAAATGGGGAAAAGTCGAAAATCACACATTTCTACTAAACTGGGAACAAATTCTACGCTTGCAACGCTTGTCAAAACGCCATGTTTATCTCCTCCCCCGCTTCAGTTCACTTCACATCGCTAGTCGTGAGGGCACGTGTGTTGCAGTCGATTAAATAAAAGCAGTGCGATTTTTGGATCTTTGCGGGGGTAAATTAGAACTAAAAAGAAATATGATTCTTAAACTCATATTGCATAAAAACCAGCTTCGAAATTACCCCACTTGCTTTCGAAATTACCCCCTCCTTAAAAAATGGTATTCAAAATATTTTATTTTTTTATTTACATTTATTTCCAAATTCAAGCAACATATTACAACGCTATTTTCACAAAGCGTTGATGAATATATCCAATTTCGTAAAGATCTCATTACTTGGAAGGAATACTTCTTAGGTTCTAACTTACGAGCCCAAACCCTAACATACTCTACACTCGCCTAAAAATATGTCGAATTTACCCCAAAGCACCTTACGTCACTTAAACTACTCATTATTTTATACGTGATCGTTTAGTGTTTTTAAAAATTGCTTGAATTCGTAGTAATGGCGTTAAAGTTTTTATTACAAATACTAATTATATAAGGTTAGGTGCTAAATTTAGTTATTTGCTTATATATCCACATTTATCGTAATCTTAGTAACTATTTTTCACTTTTATTAGCTGTATAATGTTCTGTTAAATGTAAACGAGCTGTACACATTTCGGCATTGCATTCATAGATTCTTTTCTTTTCTCTTACTCCGCTAACGGTCTGCATTGACATTGACAGCTCTGTCGCTTGTCAATGTCATTGTCTTGGCGTTGAAAGCGCTTACGCTGCATTCAGACTAAAAGTGCAGTCGTGTGTGTGCGGTTCACCGTGGCGTCACCTATAGGTTTCACCGGAAGACCAGCGCTAGTTCCCGGGCCAGCATTTATGCTGAGGTGTGACCTTTTCGTGGCATACGCAACAACGATTTTATTTTATTTTATTTCTTATATTTGTTGTCCACTTTGTGTATGAACGAATAAATTATCATTCTATTCTATTCTATTCACTCTATTCTATTCTATTCATCTACTTCGAAGAACATCATACCACTCTCAAGCCATTCCCAAAAGCAGACATGCAAATTAAACGAAGAAAGGACAAGAAGACTATAATTGCTACTGATAGTCCCTACAAAACAGAATTAGTAAAGAAACAAAAAGAATCGGAGGAGAAAATTGCCACTTGCACAATAGGCCACGATTAAACCAAGGATCGAATAAGACTGATAATAATAAGACTAAAACTGCAAAGAGTAAGACTGTGAAAAAGGCACAAAATCTACTTCAAATAAAGAGCCAGTAGACGAAAACGATTACTATTGCCCCTTTTGTAATGTCAAATATGAAGATCCACCTACAGAAGACTGCTATAAATAGATATATGTTGAGTGTTTAGCAAAACTCTATTAACGTTAATGACATATTTACTTAGATTTGCTCCTAGATAAAGGGAATGTTTAAGTTTTGTTAAAAATTGTATTGAATACATTTGTATTTGATTCTGCTGTGATTTATTATATTGCGTATGCTTAACCCCACTGATGCGCACTTCTACCCCTATATGCGGGTAAGTGTCCGCATTTTGACTGTTCTAGAATTTCGTTTATTGCCAACAATGAGTGCCATGTAGGATGTCAGTTCTCTATGTTAATCATAGATTAATAAACGCTGTGACAAATCAGAAAGTTTTATTAATTTTATTTGATTATATTGGTAATTATTATGTAGATGTTATAACGGATCAAACCTCAAGTGTGTATACTTGGAACACACGACCCTATGTGGCGGTTTTTATCAATCTAAAATGGTTTTATCGACGTAGTGGTGGTTCCCTGTTCAAGGTCCAGCTATATCGCAAATGGCTCTGTCCTGTGTAAAGGAGATAGAGTCGATGTCGTAAATAGAGTTTTCGTCGAGTCATCTAAAATACTACGGTCCTAAATAATGATCTTGATGAGAAGCAAGTTCATGTTGGCAAGGAGGTTTTGGAGGATATTAAGCAACGTCTATTAGGATTCTAAATCAGTATTTAAGCATTGTTTTGCAACTTCACTCAAGGATTTCTAAGAAGGTTTCTGAGTACGCTAGTCCAATTTTGCTTGTTCGGAAAAGGGAGGAAGATTTTACTGGATTCTCCGCTCATACCACCCGTTCTGTTTTGTAGTTCAAAGCAAAATCTATGCACGAGGCCTTACGATTTTAAATTAAGGTGTGTATAATTGTATCTATCAAAATTTTTATGAAACTACATCACTATTTACCTATGGTACAGCACGTCTCCCTAACACAAACAAAGTCTTACTTACCTAAAGGGTTCAAAAACATCAGAAACTTATATCAAATATACCTAAAAACAGGCAGGGAAGAGAAGCAGCCACAGTTCATTGTGAGAAGGTTTTTAGGAATTATATTTGCAGGCGACTATAACATAGGTTTCCATGTGCCCAAAAATTACAAGTGTGTTTTATGCACTAAGTTTGAAAATTTGTAAAGTAGTTCGACTGAAAAGGAAACAATATTGAAAAAGAAGCAAAACATACTAAAAAGGAAAGCAAAAAAGAGAAGAGGAAGGAAAAACGACGGAGGAACATATTGTGGTGAGGTATAGTACATGAATATAAATGTATGTGTTAGAATAAGTTGATTAGTATTAAACGTATCGCCGAACAGTATGGTTGTTTGTACTCACTACAGCCCCCCGCGTTCGCCCCACATCAGATGGCGACCCTGCCGCTAGCGCGTTGTGCTTGGTGCTGATTAAGGACTTTTGACATGCACGTGTAATAAAACGAAATCATGAGGCAATCGCGATCAGAGACTCGTCCAGCGGTGTCACGTACGATTTGTGAATACGATTTTAATAATAAACTTTCTATCTTTAAAAATAACAATGGGCAAGGAGTGTTCCAAGTGTGTCTGCGATAACAAGGAGGTGGTTATTAACCAGCACGGAGCAACAAATGACACAGGAGCCGATATAAGCAGTCACACAAGTATAAACAATATTTTACTTTCGGTTGTACTGGCTTTATGTGGGGCAGGAGTCCTATTTATCATATATAAGAAATACAACCATTGCAATAGAAATCTCGTTAGAAATGAGATACGAGAGAATGCATTTCGAAGAATTCGTCTGAGGCTGTCGGGACGCGGTGACCGTGACCGTGACCGTGCCATCGGTGATCGTGACCACATCGAGGACCAGGAGATACCGGCGGCATAAGCGGCATGTACGGAAATACTCGGCGATATAATAGTATGTAATTTGTTGTAAGTATTTAGAATAATATTAGTAGTCCTTTCAATAATTTCAAAAAATATTTTTTTATGGAAGATCTAGCCAGTGTATTAGAAAACTTACAGAAAATACAAGTGGCATTAAGAAAATTAGGTAAAAAAAGGCATTTGTACCCATTGAATGTAAGTGAAAAAATTAAAAATGCCAAGGCCACTTACAACAAGGTTCTTGTAAACTTAAGTAAAGCAGACTTTAAGTTAGAATATGCAGAATATACTATAGAAAATATAATAGATAATATAGAACGTACTTATAAAAAGATCTTGCGTTATCAATGTAACGAAACACCTGAGTGTTCTAAAAATAGCTGTACAATAACCACTACCATGGACAAGTTCGAGTTAAGAACGGCTGCTACTTTGTTACCTATAATGGATGGATCGGAGGACAAAACAAATACATTAATAGATGCAATTAGTATGTACGAAACTTGTTTAAAGGAAACGGCTTGCAAACAATTATTAATAAAATTTGTGCTAGCCACTAGACTAACAAAATCTGCAAAATTAAAACTTAAATCACAATATAACACGTGAGGATTTAATTGCGGACATGAAAAAATATTTTCATCACATTTGCTCGTAAAAGATGGTATTACATGCAGGTGTACTGAAGGACAAAGGCCTATATAGTTCCCGCGGGAGTTATAAATTGTTATAACTCCCGAGGGAGTTATGGTTTTAGTTTTAAAAATATAGTACGCACTCGTACATTGCTTCAGACTAAGGAGGTTTCAACCCAGCCAAGGTTTTTTGTTGTATCAACAAAACTTGCCTACCAGCAAATTTTATTGTGTATTGAATTAATATGGTATATGAATTGCATTAATATTTATGTATTACAATTATTTAAGTGTATTTTGCAATTGTTTTATTAAATTTAATTTTGAATTATCGTTACAATCTGGCAGTATAGCCTGTCAAGTTTCTAAACTAAACGCAGTTCTTAGCATTATCTGTGGTAGACGACACAAAAAAAAAGAAAAAAAGTTAAATATTTTTGGTTAGATACTATTTAGTTTTGTAACAAAAATACTGTTCGTATTTAAGTTTTATAATATTACGGTGTTAATAATTGCTGCATAATATTGTTAATTGTTATTTGTTTAATGATAAATAGTAAGATTCTGTGTACATTTGTTTTCTTTTTTAAGCTGATGGCCGTTTTGCCAGTGCTTATGGTAAATTAAAAAAATATATAGGTACAGAAAAAAGTTAGTTGTCAATCGTTATCGTTTAATGTTTATTTTTTACTTATTTATTTGTTATTTACTCTCAAATGTGATGAAAAATATTGTGTGTAAGGCGGGAAGTAAGGGGATTACAAACTCAGGACATTAATAATAGTCCTTCGTTAGTAATTCCCTACTTACTACCCTTATGACACAATATACTATTGTTAACAAAAAAATCTGCTAATGCATTACTTATCAAACTCAACAATGTTTCACAGGGTGAGATGTCCATTTCGCAATACGCAAACCAAATAGAAGATATTTTTGTTAATCTAACTATATCACAGGCCAACAACAATGAAAGTGCTTCTGAAATTCTAAAACCAATAAATGAGCAACTAGCTATAAAAAAGTTTGCTGACGGATTGCGTAATAGACGTCTCAGTACAATTATAGCTGCTCGAGATTATACGGATTTCAAGGATGCGGTGCGTGCAGCACAGGATGAGGAGTCAGCACAACCAGGAACTAACACGATGCTGAATTTAAGAGGTAGGTCATCCAACAGGAATCCGCACTATGGCAACGGCTACCGAGGAAACAGACCCTACAGAGGTAATTTTAATACCTCGGGTCGAGGGCACCAGTATAGAGGTAATTATAACAATCCAACTAGGGGATACCATCAGTACAGAGGTAGCTATAACATGCCATCATATTATAATAGATACCAATCTCGTGGAAACTATTCGAGATCGCGTTCGAATCGCGGTCAAGGTACCCGTGGTAGGGGACAATTACTTGCAGCCACGGAAATAAACAATGAGACGACTAATAATACTACACAGCCGAATACAAGTGAGTTTTTTCGTGCCTAAACAACATATATTAACTTGCGACAACAATATCGGGTATGTATTTTTAGACACAAATCATACGCAATATTCATTTTTAATTGACAGCGGCGCTTCATTATCCGCTATTAAGTCGAAGGCGTTATCGGAACATGCTGTTATATACAATCAATATAATTCAGTACGCGGCGTAGGCGGTACATTACAATCCTATGGATATACGTACATTACATTATATACTCAGGATGGTTATTCTTTTAACCATAAGTTTCATGTTTTTGACTATTTACCTATACAATCGGATGGAATTATTGGGTTCGATTTATTAAAGAAAAACAAAGCTAACATTGACTTGGATACCTTTAAATTATCATTAAAAAATCAAGAAAAATTAACCACAGTACCAATTTATGGATCAACAAAAGTTAGTCGAAATTATTTATCGATTCCCGCTCGAAGTGAATCAATCCATACTAATCCATACTAATATTATAAATGCGAAAGTGTGTCTGTCTGTCTGTCTGTCTGTCTGTTACCTCTTCACGCTTAAACCGCTGAATCCATTTTGATGAAATTTGGCATGGAGATAGTTTAAGATCCGAGGAAGGACATAAAGTGTGGACATGAAAAAATCTGGTCGGTTTGAATTCGATCTCTTTGCGTTCTTTTGTTTTTAAAATTAATAATTTTATGTCAAACAATGCTGCCAAAAATCTATTTTAACAAGACGTATCAGAATTTTCATGATATTCGATATATTAAAAAAAATGTCGTCCAAAGAACTTCAAATACGAAGAAAAATCGTGAACATTTTTCTAGAAATACCCGGATTTCACAAAACGACATTGCTAAGTGCCTTAAAATCAATAAATCGACGGTGCAATCTGTACTTTCCAAGTACAAAAGGGACCTGACTGTGGAACGGAAGCAAGGAAGTGGTAGGAAAAGTGGACCTGTGGACAAAAAAAAGGCTAAAAAGGTAATCGAGTGTTTTACAAGAAATCCGAGCATATCTATCAGAGACGTTGCAAAAAAGTTAAAAGTGTCCAAATCATACGTCCAAAAAATTAAAAGTTGCGAAGGCTTAAAGACATACAAAGCTGTAATCAGACCTAACAGATCAGAAAAACAAGAAAATGCTGCCAAATCACGCTGTAGAAAATTGTACGACCAGTTTCTGACAAAATATGATTGCCTAATCATGGATGACGAAACATACGTCAAAGCTGATTTTAATCAGCTACCTGGGCAACAGTTTTATGTGGCAAAAAATAAGGAGACTATTCCTGACAAATATAAAAAAATTTAATTATCAAAGTTTCCAAAACGTCACATGGTTTGGCAAGCGATATGCTCCTGCGGTAAGAGGAGCAAAGCTTTTGTCGCTTCGGGGACAATCAATGGAAAAGTTTACAAGAAGGAGTGTCTGCAAAAGAGATTGCTGCCTTTCATTCAACAACACACGGGCTCTGTACTGTTTTGGCCGGATTTGGCGACGTGCCATTACAGTGAGACTGTCAAGGAGTGGTACAAACTTAATAACGTGACTGTAGTACCAAAACAGGCAAATCCTCCTAACTGCCCAGAACTAAGACCCATTGAGAAATATTGGGCAATAGTGAAAAAAAACCTAAAAAAATATAGAACAGACTGCATAGATGTAAAAACCTTTAAGGCGAAGTGGCAAAAAGCTAGTAAAGAAGTGTCTGATTATGTTGTTCAGCAAATGATGAAGAAGGTGAACTCTAAAGTACGGAATGTTATACATACAAATAAATTTGAATAACGTTTCTAATGTATTATAATCGACTATAATGTGTATTATGAGTAAATCAAAATGATATTTAAGTTTCGTCTTTTTTTAATAAATTATATAAAAATATGTACGACCAAATTTTTTCGTGTCCACACTTTAGGATAGTTTTCATCCTGGAAATTATCCCTAAAAAGATTGAAAAGTGAGTAAGTAATTCATGATGACATTGATGACCCTGTAGAAAATGTAATGATAAACCCAAAAGCACAATTGCTCTTACATTTGCTTAGGCGCTCTTTTATTAATTAAGGTGATTAGGTGGATATCTATCGTGTTGTACCAGGTTGCTACCTTACTTCCAAGTTCCACGCGGACGTAGTCGCGGGCAAAAGCTAGTTCATTATATAAAGTTAAATAGACCTATACGAGAGGATTGTGTCGTATGCCCCCAAGAGATACAGGAAAATTTACTTTTAGCAGGATTAATAGTGAAACCAAATAAAAATATAATTCCTATTAAACTTCTCAATACTAGTGATATAATAATACCTACGTTTGAACCAACAATGTATTTATTATAGTCCATTGAATGAGTCCCTCCAAGGGGGGTCTAGAGTGCGTGAGTTAGTAACGTAAGATGTTTCTTCGGAAACATGTCAAGAGTCCCTAGGTAATAAACATACTAAAACCCCGGGACACTAGGAGGAGCCCCGGAGTGGGGGGAGGGGGGAAAGGGTCCATTTTTTCATTTTTCGCTTAAATCTCAAAAACGGTACATGTTAGAGAAAAACTTTCAAGGAAAAGTTGAAAGGCCATAAAATTATCTACAAGTTGTACCTAAATATTTTTTTTCTATTCGCAGCCGTTTTCGAGCTACATCCCATGAAAGGTGAAAAATAAAAAGGTCAAGTTGCGTAACTACCCTAATATAATATTTTGACAATCAATTCCTCCTAAAGGCTTCCATGGAGGAATGTGTTTTTTTTACCAACGATAGACCTAATTAAGAGCAATCTATCAGTACCGGTCACAAGTTGCACTTTTGAGCTTTTTGGAAGAAAAAAAATAAAAAGTTCAAGTATCGTAACTACCCTAATAAAATTCAATTCCCCGTAAACGCCTCCGTGGTGGAATCTGGTATTTTTATCAATGATAGACCTAATTATGAGCAATCTATCTGTACCGGTCACAAGTTGCACTTTTGAGTTTTTTTGGAAGAAAAAATAAAAAGATCAAGTTCAGTAACTCAAACTACCCTAATATAATATTTTGACAATCGATTCCTCCTAAAGGCTTCCATGGAGGAATGTGTTTACTTTACCAATTATAGACCTAATTAAGAGCAATCTATCAGTACCGGTCACAAGTTGCACATTTGAGTTTTTTGGAAGAAAGAAATATTTTTTGATCGATTGATCTGATAAACATGGGTATGTAGTATGGGGAAATTGTTTGAGCCAAAATCATTTTTTACTGCGTGTAACTCAAACGGTAGGAAATAGGAAAAAATTATTTAGGTACAACTTGTAGATAATTTTATGGCCTTTCAACTTTTCCTTGAAAGTTTTTCTCTAACATGTACCGTTTTTGAGATTTAAGCGAAAAATGAAAAAATTGACCCTTTCCCCGCCTCCCCCCACTCCGGGGCTCCTCCTAGTGTCCCGGGGTTTTAGTATGTTTATTACCTAGGGACTCTTGACATGTTTCCGAAGAAACATCTTACGTTACTAACTCACGCACTCTAGAACTTTTTATTCAATGGACTATTAAGCGACTATCAAATGTGCTCATTTAGCAGGTGCGGCTCAAGTTCCGTTCGCGCTAAAGAGTTGTTATCGTTATTGAAACTCGACCACTTGCAACATAACCAGCGTGGAAACATTGAAGCTATTTGTTCCAAGTATGCTGATATATTTCATTTGCCCGGTGATAAACTTACAACTACTTCTGTGTGTGACCATACTATAACGGTTAAAGAAAATTGCAGTCCAGTGTATGTAAAACCTTATAGAGTACCTAAAAGTCAACAACAAGAAATACAAAAACAAATAAAACGGATGATTGATGATGACATAATCGAAGAAACGCGAAGCGAATGGTCAAGTCCGATTTTATTAGTGCCAAAAAAGGGAGAAAATAAAGATAAAAAAGACTGGAGATTAGTTATCGATTATAGAAAACTCAATGAAAAGTTAGAAGACGATAAATTTCCTTTACCGAATGTGACAGAGATCTTGGACTCACTATCTGGAGCCATATATTTTTCACATTTAGATCTTAGTCAATCATATTATCAAATTAATCTTACACCAGAGTGTCGTAAATACACAAGTTTTACAACAAATACAGGACAAAACGCTATGAAACGATTACCAATGGGGTTGCGAACTAGTCCTAGTACATTCTCGAGAATAATGACAGTAGCAATGTCCGGTCTCAATTTTGAAAAATGTTTCGTTTACCTTGATGATCTCGTTGTATTTGGACGAAATTTAGAAATTCATAATAAAAACCTTTTAGACATTTTTGAACGGCTAAGACAAGTCAATTTAAAATTAAATCCTACCAAATGTCAATTCTTAAAAACAGAACTTCTTTACTTGGGTCACGTGGTGTCAGCAAAAGGAGTTTCACCGGATCCTGAAAAAATTAAAGTTGTAAAAAATTACCCAATACCAACTAATGCCGATGAAGTAAGACGGTTTATAGCATTCTGTAACTACTATAGAAAATTTATAAAAGATTTTGCTGAAATAACGGTACCATTAACAAATTTGTGTAAAAAGAACGTTCCCTTTAACTTCACCAAAGAATGTCAACAAAGTTTCGAATACTTAAAAATAAACTTATTAACCCACCTATATTGCAATATCCGGATTTTAGTGAAGATAAACAATTTGTTTTGCAAACAGACGCATCAGGAACAGCCATAGCAGCAATTTTGTGTAATTACGATATGAGACCAGTGGCTTACGCCAGTAGGCCATTAAATCAAGCTGAAAAAAATTATCCCACAATACAAAAAGAGTTACTCGCCATAGTCTGGGGAATAAAATATTTCAGACCCTACCTTTTCGGCAAGCAATTTACCATTTTTAGTGACCATAAACCCCTCATTTATCTATTCGGCATGAAAGACCCTTCAAGTAGATTAATTAAATTCAGACTGCTACTAGAAGAATATGATTTCAACGTTTGTTATGTAAAAGGTAAAGATAACGTCGTAGCAGACGCGTTATCACGTATAATAATAACATCTAGCGAACTAAAGGACATGACTAATCAAATAGTGACGGTAATGACTAGAGCTCAGGCTAAAAGGATGAGAGGAAAGTGATATTCCTAGTATCGACACAAATGGGCGGCCTGATCAACCGCGCGTTGTAGAGATATTAAGAATACCAGAAATGATGTTAGTAAGAGGCGAGGAAGTAAGGAAATTGGAAAATAAAGGATATTTAACAAGAAAAAACGAATGTTTTAGTTATGATAAAAATAAGAATATAATATACGTAAATCTCGATTTTAGATTACACTTTACGCGAGTCGAATTTGTAACTAAATTGAGCGAATATTGTAAACAAATTGACGTCAAACAAATATGTATTATAAAAAATGATGAAAACGAGATTTTCATTAAACAAATAATACAAGAAATAAATAATCGTAAACAGTGGTCCGGACCACACATATGCATTTTAAGAGGAATAAAGAGAATACACGACGATGACGAAAAAAAATTCATTTTTAGTGACTACCATTTACTGCCCACGAGTGGCCACGCAGGGGTACGTAGAATGGTTAACAATATTAAAAGAAGGTTTTATTGGCCTTCCATAGAAAATGATGTAAAAGAATTCGTTAGGAAATGCGAATCTTGTCAAAGACATAATCATTCTCGAAATACAGTGGAACCGATGGTAGTGACGACTACGGGTAAGTAATATAAGATATAAGAACTTATACTATAATATTCATATTATATACGCTCATATTGTATAAGCTTGTTTTGTATACCGTTCAAGGTGTATAACGAACGTTAGATATAGCATCAAAATATCTATTTTTGTTAAGTATAACGTTATTTAAGTATAATATCATTGTATACAACGATCATAACGTATAACGTTCATAATATCTCAGATTTATTATGTATATTACTCAATACATCTAACATCAAAATGCATAATGCTCATATAGAATAACCGCCTGCACATATCATTCCAACCCCACATTTCCGCCGCTTTACTTTCTCCATTATTCATAGACGCCAGCGATTTCAGCGTCGTAGTGACTCCGACATTTCTAATGCGATCAATTTCAATTCCATTCATTTCATATCTTATATCTTGAAAAAGGAATGATATAGCATTATTAGTTATGTTTACTTTTTTTATCTTTGAGGCGCCCGTTGTATGATCCTTTTCAGTCACTGTGAATGATCCTTCTATGTATATAGAGCTTGCCGAGGGCAAAACGTAAATATCTTGCTGGTGGATAGGTATCCGTATTTCATCGTTTTCATTGTAGCTATTATTGTAAGGATTATACGTATGGACTTCATAACTTTCAATAGAATTATCGAAGTGGAGGTCATCCGTTATATGGAGAATACTCATATTTTGAACCCGAGAGCGCAAAGGAACTCTTTGTTGCTTCTACTTATTTTGCCCGGCTTAATGCGTGTTATTCTTTTCACAGCTTGTTTATTAATGGCTTTATTTTTATTTTGCTTGAGCATTTTATTGCTAGAAATTCTATTTTTATTTGCATATATCTTGCGCGTGTAACGCAATGATGTTCCAGGTTTCTGAGGCACATTGTATAGCATCATTTTGATTTGCGTAAATGTATACTCAGATATATATTTTCGTTTTTAAAATTGATTGGCACACCATTTAAGTCTAATATTTTTACAATTATTGATGAAATGTGTTTTTTTGTTATAGGGAAATATATTATATTTTTAGGCACCTCAATAACCTGATGACTCGGAGGAACGTTCAGTACAAACTCATGAATTATATGGGTGGGTAATCCGTTTGTGTAGGAGCCTTGAACGAGATCACATTCGATTCGTATCACAGACGCCGGAATAATGTTAACAGGATAGACTGATTCATGCCATTTATTTGCTTCTAAAATTGTATGACCAAACCCTAAAAATGGAGCGATGCTATTCGAGGCTTGAAACTGGATTGGTTCAGAGCAAAATAACAAACACTTCGACGTATTATTATTCGATTTAATTTGCAATTCAACATCTTTCAGTTCGGTTTTTAAGTAATCATGTAAGTCAATCAAATCGTAAGTACCGCAAGGAATTTTAATTTGTTTATTTTTACCATAGGCGAAAATGTTATTATTTACATCAATATTTGGAATTGTATTAAATGTAGAGAAATAGAGTAAGCCCCCTTCATAATTATCATCTAATATCAAAGGAGGATTAAATTCCGTTTGAAGAACAGATTCGCATCCCGTGATTGTAAGTGTTATAGACATTGTAGCAAACTAAAGTTTTTTTTTTAAGTATTGGCTATTTATGTCGGTTCCAGAAGGATTTTAAAAACCGAATACATAAATGACCGCAATTATAGGGATGACCTTTTTGCACATTAGCATAATTATAAAAAAAGTTCGGTCCGATATAGCGTAAAAATTCTTCCGGTGGTTTTAAGTCACCATAACTGTCAAAATATTCGATATAATCATTTGATTTGGAGTAGGCTACCCAGTGACTGCCAGGGTTATCGGAACTATCGAGATTTATAATTCCGCATTCTTTTTTATAAGGGCTAACTGGTAGTTGATCTCTCATATACACTCCCCTAAAATATGGAATGACTTTCGCATATTTCAGTATATCGATATTAGTTAGCGCTCTTCTGGGTAGCCTTGGAATTAGTTTTTTTGTTTTTTTACATAAATGCCTAGACCATCGCCGTGCTCTTTGAGACAAAGCCCATTTCCTATACACAATTCTTCCATTTTTTGGTTGTGACGTTTAAGTTCTTGCAAGCGTTGCTTGGCTGATTTTATTGCTTGAACTGCCTTTGCGATTCCAGCTGCGCCGCCCGCCAAACCACCTGCGGCTGATAACCCCGCGAAAATTGGAATTAAGGGAAGAAATCCTCCAACTTTTGGAACTGGTATCACTCGTGGAATATTCACTGTTGAGTTAGAATCGGAAGCCAATTCACGAACAACGGCAACGGCTAACTCAATAGCCGCTTTTTTACATTTAGGTTTAAATTTGTTTATATGTTTCTTTGTAAGAGAAACAATATTTTTAAAAGTTTTTTTAAACCCTTTCCCGCTTTTTATTTTTTTTCTCGCAACAGTTGTTTTAACAGGCAGCGCTTTTGTTTTTCTACTAGAATTAAATTTCGGCATCATTAATTGCAGATTTAAATAATAAAAAATATATGGGAAGATGTAACACTGATCACTCTTTCTTTGCTCAAATACAAACTAAGAATGAAAATAAAAAAATTACGGACTGCTTATAAAACTTCCGACTTATCTATCCAACTGTTTTCCTGAGAAGGTAACCCTAACCATTTCACATATAACTTCGCGCCTTTCGTTTTTAATATTTTTTCAACCAGATAAATGTTCGGATATTTGGGTTTAAGTAATTCTTGAGAATAAAATGATCCCAAAATAGGACGATGCTTACTGTCTTCAATTGCATATGTAATAGGTTCGGTATTCTGAATTTTAGTAATTGTGAATATTTCCGTCGACCAATTTGGAGTATACCCTTTTTCGAATGTACCTTTATATTTACTTATGCGTACGGGATCTCCGACTTTAAATTTAGTTTTCGATGTTTTCGGTAAATCTGTTTTATTATAATTTTGAAGAATTTGCTGCTTATTTTCTGCATTAACTTCACATGGCTTAAAACCAATTGTTCTGTGTACCGAATCATTATACCGTTTAATTACATTAGAAAGAACGCCGCTAATCCATTTATAGTTTCCTTGCAAACTAAACTGTTTATATAATTTGTTTTTTAAGGTTCTTATAAATCTTTCTACTATGGAAGCTTTTTTCACAGAGTATGTTGAGTAGTGGTTTATATTATATTGTTTTAGTAAAAGTTTTAATTGTTTGTTATAAAATTCAGTTCCTAAATCAGTTTGCAAATTTTTTGGAACACGATGTTTTTTTAACAAATCTTCAAAGGCTCTAGTTACATGTTCTTTACTTTTTTGTTTCAATGGATATGCCCAAGCATACTTCGAAAATGTATCAATTATTGCTAGTATATATTTATAATTTGAGTTCACGCTCGAAATAGCCTGCATGTCAATAAGATCGGCTTGCCATAAATCGTCGATATCTCTCATAATTACATGTCTTCGAGGAAAATTCTTTCTAGCTTGTTTATGTATTTCGTCAACCACTACTTCCTTACTCATTTTTGGTACTTGCTTCTTTGAGACACAGATTCTATACTCTGCTTTAAGCTGTTAATTTCTATATCTAAATGCTCTAACGTTTGATTTATCGTTGAAATTTTTTTAAACATAACATCCCTCACATCGTCAACATACTGCTTTGTCACCCCATCAGCGGAATCAATTGGTTTTCCAAGGTGTTTAATAACCTTATTATTCGCATCAATAAAATGGTCATTAGCATTTACGAAAGCCATATAAGGTTCTATATATGAATTTACTTTTTGCCTTTTAAATACGTGATGCCCGAACTTATCAACGTTCATCTTCAACAAGCATTATAATACTAAGCCATAATGAGCCCTTGCTAGCCCTTTTATTCTTTGATAATGCCTGCTTCTCTCAGTTCTTCTATGATAGAAATTATTTCGTTGTCATGATTAGTATTGCCAGCATTTTTGGACGCAATCAATAATTTTAATCTATCAATTAACTCATTAGGATCGTCCCAGTATATGTAATCTGTATTACGTTTATATTTTTTTAATACTGGCAAGTTACCTCCATGTTTCTCATCAGATTCGGTAAATAATGGTTTAACAAATTGACAGTATTTCATGCCTGAGTTTCCTTGAATCTGACCGCTGAGACTGTATCCTCTCTTGTGAACATTAGTATGAATAAGGATATCTTTATAAATCAGTTTATCTTTTTCTTCGACGATGTTTGAATCGGGTTTAGCTTGGAATAAAAGTTCTCTTAGTCCTGGAGTCAGCTCATAACTTTTATCAGGTAAATTAACCATAGTCATTTTATTTGGCGAATTCTCTCCATGCGATTTTAATGTTACCGGCGAATTACCTATAAATAATTTCTCCCCATCATTTCTCACCCCAAATTTTACATTAAATGGCTCATTTGGGATTTGCAAATATTTACTATTGGCTTGAGGACTCTTTACTTTCGCAATATAGTTTTCCGCTTTAGCTGGAGTTTTTAATTCTTGCGATGCTAACTCATTAGATTCGCATTCTAATTCTAGATTAGCATCAGTCATAGTAGTATCTTTCTGATTATATTTCTCTTTATTTTCCTTGTCCATGCGAACGTTTTCAGATATATTGTTGAGTGATACTAGGCTTTCTAATGGCTCACTTAATGATTTAAATATTTTTTTATGCTGTAACTCGTAATGTTCATCTTTTTGGCGCATTTGTTTTAGCTTATTTTTTATATTTTTGACTGATTTTATTAACTGTGTTTTTAAATCGGCTTCCATGATATTGAAATATGAGACTTGTTCTATTAGCAAAAGCCTGTAACTAACTGTGTTATGATTGAATTAGTCATAGATATTTATACAAAGTATTTACTCAAACTTAACAAAAACATCAAATGATTTTCTATATCTGCCATTATTCAACTCGCAATCTTTATTGATTATTAAAGATGCAAACGGATCTTTCCATATATTTGTTGCTAATGATTTGAAGACTTCCCAGCTAACATCAGAATTCACATGCTCATGATATATGTGTTTCAAATTGACATCATCTTGTTTAAAAATGATTAGGAAGTTCACATTATCTCTAATTAATTGTTTGGGGATTTTGGAGTAAGTTTGAGATAAGTAGAAAACGTCTATTCCTTTATGCCTACCCATAGAAAAATAATTACGTATATTATTCTGATTTTCGCAAGTTATGTCATCAAATATAAAAACAGAATTGTCTAAGGCCTCATCAGGTGAAATCACATCTTTATCGTCCTGAAATATGCTCAGATTAATATCAGGTATTCTTGTAATGACGTCTTTTAGAAACCGGTATTTTGACTGGAAAGCTGTTTTAGAATAAAGGTATACATTTTGAAATTTTAACCCATTTTCGTGAAGCAATAAACTTAACATTGTATTGGTTTTACCGCAATTTGAGGGTCCACAGATTATGCATCGAATAGAGTTGGGTAAAAGCACACTGTGTTTATTATTAATTGAACACGATTCTACAATAATTTTATTAATTTCAAGCGACACTTGCTGTTTCATTAGTTTCATTTTACGTTCTGTTAAATGATTGTAGAAAACAGGTCTTAAATATGTGCCTATACTACCAATCTAATTATGTTGGTTCAGAAATCAAAGAAAAAGCGCTACTTAAAAAGGATTTCTGTATTACTCATAACTATATATAATATCTTGCATGTCTCAACCGGTGATGAATTCCTTAAATATGCAGGCTTAGCACCAATCTAATTGGAGAGAGTATTTTGTTTCAGAAATGTGAGAGCGCTACTTTACCTAGTCGTAATATCATGCGCGCCTGACACTGCAAGGCGAATCTCTAGCATTAGCTTCATTTCATACTTCGCATCGATCGGAAGCAGTCACAGCGAGACCTTATATTCATATAAGTCACAGGTATTGTTTTCAATACTAAATATTTTATCTTTATCTAAATATAGTTATTTATAACGTACTTAATTTGTTATTGCGTTAACGTTTTTTTTCTTTTTCTTTCAGATAATGGAGTCGAGCATGATCGCCACTCAAAACCAATGCGATGATTTATCGGACATATTTAACGCGAGCCCCCCAAATTCATGACGTCGGACCGGAAGATCCATTATATTACGTTCAAGATGTTGATGGATGGCTTGAAAAGGTCGAAAAACGGCGTCAGGAAGCAGTACGCAAGATGGCGAAAAATAAGTCAAAGAAAACTATTAGCAAAGATCAGACAAAGAAATTGTCGTCTTTTGTTATAAAAAATGACTATCGCAAAGGTCGATATTTAATAAAAATTAGCGTCGAAGCTATGAACGATGGTGACTCCAATCGCAATTTTAGTGCTCAGTACCTAGTTTGTGACCCCTGCGATGAAGTGTTAGACTCGACTGAATATGTGTTAACAAGAATATTAAAAAAACTGGAGGAAAAGTGAATAAGTTTTAGTATAGCTTTAGCGATAGACATGGTAAATAATAAGCACTTGTAATTTGTTAGCTCTTGCACTCTTTATTTTAATGTTTACTTGGCAACGATCACTGTATGTTTATTGAAACCTCAATAAAGAAAATAATTCCGAATAGATTGTTTCAATAGATCATTCAAAATAGTAACCCTTAAGAGCTGTAACTGCTATTATCAGCTGACTGTAATTAAACTTCCTAACTATATTATAAATAGCATGGTTTACAATAAAAATGAAAAGAATTATTAAAAAAATAAAAAATAAAACGTAATAAAAAAAAAAAACAATTAACGCTATTTGATTAATGTGGAATGTTTACATAACGTTTTCAATCACCATCCCTACGTAAGACGGGTTTAAATGTTTGACCCCGTTACGTAAGAAGCTTTAAGGTTTATTAATACTAGTAAATTATGATTTTATGATCGATAGGGAACTGAGGTGTTCTTGAGAACTCGAAATATAAGAAACTAGCAGTGTTACTGGGTTCCTTTTTATATTTTCACGATGCAGAAATATTATAGCGTTACAAATTATGTCAACATTTTATTTGTAACACTATACTGTCAATGGAGAAATATAAATAAAACAAGTGATTTAAATCATTAATATGCTTTATTTCATTATAAACTTAACACTAAGTAGTAATACAAACTGAAGTAATATATGATCAAGTAAAGTATTGCTAATAAATCTGTAATATTGTACAAACTACGTACTAATATCAATAACGTTACATTATACATATTTAAACTTATGCATGCATTGTCTTAATATAAATGCTCCTAATTTTAAACATAGCTTAATTTAGTGGGAGGGGGGTATAATGAACACTTTCCCCTCCCAGAAATAATTGGCAAACAAAGATAGGAAGTACAAACGAAGTTACAGGGTTTTATGATAGTTAGCATAATGTTTTATAGTGCCCCCAGGGCAACGATGTAATATTATCTTTACTTACACATCTTTTATCGTCATCTCGGGAGAGAACTAGTTTGTTTACTTTTTGCGTATAAAGTTTATGACATTTGGATCTAATAATACACATTTCATCCCTCAAAGTTTCATTATAAAATAGAGCACTCTTATATTTATTAATATCTAGTTTTTTGGTAATACATTTTTTTATTCCCTTTGCTTTTTTTACAACTGTGTTTTGCGTAGTGATGCAATATGATTTTGCTCTTAAACCTGCATATTCTGTAATAATTTCGCCGCCCATCTCATCTTTAAAGTATCCGGGTATCTTACTGTTCATGCAAGGAATGTGAAATATATTAGCAGTTTGATAATTGCTAGTATCGAAATATCGTATATTTTCTTTTAAATCTTGATAAAAGTCTTTGGTGTATATAAGATATAAGAGACTGTCGGTGTCAGTGTAACAGAGATGTATTTTGTTTGCATAAATGCGTTTCATCACCCTGTAATGAAATCTGTATAAATGACTTTTCGCAAGTTCCAAAATAGAAAAACCAATATAGATCGGACGGTCAAGTAGAACTTTTGTCTGGTTCAATTGAATGGCTACTAATGAGTCAGAAATTATTGCTACGTTTTTAAAATTAGGAGCATTTATATATTTCTCCGCTCCACAACATTTGTTCGTTTTATTCCCATTATCGTTCCACACATTAACAAGTTTAACATCGACCTGTTTACGCTTATTCTCAATCGTTTTACCAAATATTGAGTTATTCTGTTTTTTAAAAAAATCTCTTTCGAATTCGGAAGTTGCTGTTTGTCTAAGCGAAGTATTCAGAGATATGTATGGTTCTAAAAAGTTACTTTGTTCAAAGGCTAAAATCTTATATATTTTTAACAAAAGTAGCCCATTTTTCAAGCATTCCTTCAAATGAATGTAATGAATAATATATCGATGTTTGTCATAAAGGTTAGCTATAAGTTTAGCATTTTTGCTTCCTGCAGGGATAAATTTTTCAGCCGCAAAGGGCATGTCCGAATGGTAGTCATGCAACTCGGATGGATAATGCAAGTCTACTTCCAAAATGAACCCTGTGTCAGAATCATGTCCTATACTTTCAACATCAAAACTTGCAATTTCAAAATCACTAAGAAATCTGAAGTTACTCTTAGGAAGACGCTGCATCATAGCGTATCCATATAAGTTAACACAATCTAAATATACTAAAAAGCTATCCGGTTCTGTACTGTTGTAATTTAAAAGATACTTGTTGTTAGATCGAGCATATCTTCGCGAACACTGTGCGAGACCTCCCCTTATACCCTTTTCCACCATTTGATACATCTCTATATCAGTCAATAAGTCTAACTTAACTTTAGTGTACAGGAGCATTGCCTGCCAGCTGAGAGATGATGATGATACATAATAGCAAGGATCGAGATTATAATAGTTAAGACTCATGTTTCTAAATTTTTCAAAACAATCGCACAGAAGTAATACGTCGCATTTCAAATACAAATCAGTGTATTCTCCAAGATTTTTAATGTTGAAAGTATTCCATACACGCATGGCATGTTTATAATCGTCTGAGGATACAGATTCTGATGTCAATCTGTTAAAAAAATTAGAGGGCTCTGGTAAACATGTTTCCTCATATCGTTCCCAAGAGTCAACGTAATCGTAACAATATATGCCTTTTTTACGAGCAAGGTTAAATTTTTCACCTTCCCCGAAAAATGATTTTAAATGTTGAAAATCGTTTTCTTTCATCGTCCTCACTAAACTATCTAAACTTGAACTTAAAAAGTTAAACGAATCGATAAATTTTAATTGGGCTACATTTTCGCGATCCATAGGAATGAATTTAGTGAATGAAATGAATTTTTCTTTATTTTTTGGTATAAGGTTAATCCGCCCGCATACGTTCGATAGCTCGCTAATAAACAGATGGCTGTCGTATCCAGTCAAATTGTGGAAAATTATGGGAATAAAAGGACAAGTTTTTGCTTTTAAATTACATGTTGTATGAGCGGCCCCTCTATAACGACCCGTAAAATGATTATGATCTATCACAATTTTGTCGTCAGAGGAGAATCGTTCCTTACATATATGACACGTAGTACTTGTCATAAATGACTGCTGTTCAACTGGGGTTAGCGGAATCATAGGTTTACTATTAGACAGAATAGCATGTAATCTGGCTACATCGCTGCATATTGATTCGACAAACTTTCTTGCGCAGTCAGGACCTCGATAAGATACGAAGTCATTTAATTCAGGATTGCTTTTACAACAAATATAATAGGCGAAACACGAAGCCTCATGAATTTGCATATTTTCTACGTACGCTGACTTATTTTTATCCGAAAACTCTAGTAACAAGCTTTCAAAGTCACCATAAATAACGATAGGTATAGCTTGAGTTCTTTCAAAATTACAGAAAAATATTTTGGTACCTTTTTAGGTAACACAGTTTGGATTCCCGCACAATTATGCTGGATTTGTTTTTCTTTTGTTGAAAAGTATAAAAAACACTCTTCGCACAAATGTATCTTTGATTTATGTTTCGTAAGTTGATTGTGAACAAGTTTTCCCAAATCTTTTATCAAACAAAAATGAGCCTTTCTTTTACACCTTAATAGTAGTAAATTTACATGATGTAATTTCCTTGTAGACGTTTTATACAAAGGACCCGTAATTTCGCCTTTTTTTGTCAAACCATAGATATTTAAACTAATATCGGCATTGTTACTTTCAAACCATTTGATATCGTTTAAATTTGGAGGAAATGTCATACCATTTGTTTTTAATATATCAGAATAATCGGGATATGAGGTTACTCTATGAACATTTTTTTTTGCGGGATATAAATGGGCCATTATACACCATAAAAAGCAGCGATTGTCTGTATTATTTATATTCAAGCAAGCTTTCTTATTTGCTAAGTGTCGAGGCAAGGGTATATAGGACCCCGCCCTTAAAGGGTTGTACTTCATAATATTGACCTCTAAATGGTTAACTGTTTCAATTGTCCACCCGGACTCCGAAAGTTCAAATTCTGAGCATTTAGAGACTAATGTTTCAGCAAATGTTCGATACAATGATGTAATATCGCTGTTTTGAAATACTGCGGCATATTTAGTATTAAATGATTTCATCGACTTCTCATCATTTTTCGTCAATACATATGTGACAAAGAGTTCGAAATTAACTTTCAGTGTCGTATGTTTATGCAAATACTCTCTAATAAGCTGATTCGTTACATCGACAATTTCGGATAAAAATAATTCCGGAGAGATCGTAAAATTTGTCGAATTTATTTTATAGCTAGCTATTCTATCGCGAAATGCGTTTGCAATCAAGTATACATTTTTATATTTTGTATTAAGTAAACAATTAGATTTATGCAAGTTTGTTTTCTTATGAGTTGTTAGCTTGGGAACATGAATGTTACAAGCTTGACAAAAAAACATGATGATATTATATAAATTTGCCTATAAATCGATACTAAATTTCTTGTATACCGGAGGACTTAAATTGAATAAAAAATGCTAATATCTAATAAATGGAAGTTTAAAATATTGTAATAAAGCAGAGAGAATAACGTCATACCTTAAACATTTACAGGTGTTGTAAGTTATAATCAACTAGCGAATGCTTTTTATCAAAGCTGACTTCACCATCGAATTTTGAGATGATTTGACTGCTCCCAAGTATACCTCGAAGCACTTCTTCTCAGGTGGTTTTCATAATCCTGAAATAACAAATAACAATAACATTATAAGTAAGCCAGGATATATAAAAATAATAAGAACCCTTCAATCATGACTCTGCCTAAAGTAATCTAGTAATATAATAATCCGTTAAGAATAATTGCCGGTCTCAAATTGTAGGCGCTATAAAGGTCTACTACGGTATGAAGACAATTATTCAATTAAGGTCATGACATGAACGCAAATTGTAATTAGGAATGAATAGTATATTCTATAATAATAAAGTCAGAGTAAAAAGAAATAGGCATACCTTATATATTAAAAGGTGTTTGAAGGATACAATACAGGCTGAATACCCTTGTATTCTTCCTTAATCGACTTCACAACATCGCAAACCGAAGAAAATATCGGCTTAGTTTCGTCGATAGCTCCCTTAAATGTGATGAACGCTTTTTTCCAGCGTTCTGTCTCATTCGGTATCGGCTCCAAATCTCTCATACGATATACACGAAGCTCGGCGTAATATTCTCCTCTGGCTGAATGATTTGTTTGAAAAGTATATCCCGACGGAGTTTTTCGGGAAAAAAAATTTCGCAAAGCTGAAGCTCGTATAGGAGCAGTTTCATAATCCTGAAATAATTAAAAACAATGACTCAGTAAAACTATTAAAGTAAAAAAAAAAAATATATAAAATATAAAATAATAAATCATAACGCGTTGGCATTTCGAAACATTATAATACTTAATTGTGGAGGACTAAACAAAAAAGTTACTGTGCTAAAATATGTTTGTTTTTTTTTTACTTAATCAGGATAGGCGGCATGCTTACCTCAGAATCCAGCTCTCGTTTTTGAAGCTTTTTCCTAGAAGATGGCGGGGAACCCTCGCCGTCGGTTTCTGACTCTGAATAAGTGCTTTTAGGCCCCCTGCGCACTGGCGTTTTCTTCACTCGACTGACTTTGGATTTCGACGCTTTGGCCTTCGATTTTTTTACTACATTTGGGACGACATCTTCACCCATCTGGGTTAAAACTTCTTCGTCGGAATCAAACGGATTATTAGTTGCCCTGCAAATCACATTATAAATAACAAACACATAACACTAAAATCAAATCACAAAGTACACCTTGTAAATACATACATACTTGCTCCAATTGGTTTTCACTTTAATAAAATATTTTTTGAGCGTCCGTCAGATCGAATGCCTCAATAGATACAAGCTGAGCAAATATCAATTATTTAACAAGAAACCTTTCATTGTAAAGGTGCGTAGATATTGGAGTGTCGATACAACGTACAGCTGTCTATTTAATTTCTAATATGATTTTATATGCATAATTAAACTTTACATCACTAGAAGATAAGATCTATTTTAATAGACAGCTTCAAACTATATGGGTGAACAAGGTTTTATGTAGAATCTAATTTAGGTAACGGCGCCAGATTGTCGACGCTATTTGATACGTAAATCAAAAAAGGGCATCGCATGTACTTACCTTTCAGCATACAATTTGTCGGATAAAAACAATGCGATTGAGCTATAGAGGTAAATAAATCTATCTGTAAGCAGGCAGGCATAAGTTTATTACTTTATTTTTAATTTTAATGATTTACCTCCTAGTAACGCGCGTGTTAACAAAACTAAAATTTATTTTTATGCCATCTAACGGCTATGGCATGAAACTTTATAAAACCAGTCTCTTAACAATCGTACTTCATGCTGTAAATAAAGTTTACTATAAGTTATTAAATCTTGAGAAGATAAATAAATGTATTCAATATATAATATAAGTAGGTTATCCATAAACTTATAATTAATAATGTAAATACTTTCGACTGACTTAAGCCAGATAAAATGCTCGTTTTATGACATCTAGCGGCTACGGTATGAAGTTTTATTAAACCTCTAAACACAAGCTTCACTCGACAAGTTTACTTCGCGCTGGCTAAGTATTGATTCATTGCAGCACGTGATAATAGATGGCGTTTAAATCAAGTTGGTATATTGCTTATCAATATCGTATTGAATCTTAGGTAAGTAAATGTATCCGTAGGCAGGTTGACTATAAGACTATTAATTTAAAATCTTAGTCTTACCTCAATCAAGGTTTGGAAAGTTTCATCCATTCCTTCCCATTCGATTTGTCGCCATTAATTGCTGAGTATCCGATAGATGGCGACACCAATGCTGTATAATATTGTTTACGCATAAAAACACTGAATTGAGCATAATAATTTACTTTACAACTTACAACGAAACATAATATTGGATCAATAAGTGTAATCTTTGCTCAAGCATTAAACGACTTTATTTATTCTTTAGAATAAAAATTTAAACGTTCATAATTCTGCAACGCGCTATCAAAGTTTTTTTAAGAAAAAGCATATATACTTAAGCTCGCCAATCTTAAGGGAATAAGTAAATGTATCCGTAGACAGGTTGACTAAGACTATTAATTCAAAATCTTAGTCTTACACCAATCAAGATTATCGTACTATGTCTGTGTAGGACGATGAAAACATTTTCAACTTTTTTAATTTTTAAGCTACAGAAAAATCTATTTTTTCTTAGAATGAGGAATAAGCGGTTATTCCCACCGATTAACAAATTAAGGCTTTGAAAAGTTTCATGTTTTAGGTATAACATGTTGCTCATTTTAATTTATGATTTCCCCTAAATTATTTAATTGTTCTAGGTGAAACTAAAATTAATTTTCATGACATCTAACGACTACGATATGAAGTTTTATTAAATCTCTACAACTACTTTGCGCTGGCTTAAGTATTGATTCATTGCAACCCATGATGATAGGTGGCGCTGAAATCATGTTGATATATTATTTATCAATAACTTATTGAATCTTAGGTAAGTAAATGTATCCGTAGGCAGGTTGACTATAAGACTATTAATTTAAAATCTTAGTCTTACCTCAATCAAGGTTTTGAAAAGTTTCATCCATTCCTCCCATTCGATTTATCGCCATTAATTACTGAGTATCCGATAGATGGCGACACCAATGTTGTATAACATTGTTTACGCATAAAAAACACTGAATTGAGCGTAATAATTTACTTTTACAACTTACGACGAAACATAATATTGAATCAATAAGTGTAATCTTTGCTCAAGCATTAAACGACTATTTATTCTTTAGAATAACAATTTAAACGTTCATAATTCTACAACGCGCTATCAAAGTTTTTTTAAGGAAAAGTATATATACTTAAGCTCCCCTTATTACTTCGGCGAGCTCAGAGCAATCTGGGCGGACCGCAAGTTCAAACGATTACATGGAACGGATCTGGCCAATCTGTTAATGAAATTGAATGAACCACTCAGAACTTCAAACTCAAACATGAACTTCAAACTCAAACATGAACTTCAAACATTGAAATCTGAAAATCATCAAGACCTTTAGTCTAGTCAAACCGATGTTTAGTACAGAACTGGCCATTCTGGAAAAATAGTCGGAATGATGGGATAATCGGTCGGCAAGTTGACTACGAGTCTGGCCAGCTCGGAAATCTTGTTTGCTACATTTGGCTGCAACCGGGTGTCAGGAGATGGACAATAATTTCAGCAAAATACCTGACACCCGGGGAGGCCTTTTGCTGCTCCGGCCCCCCACAGCCGGTTGAAGACAGCTGCAAGACCGAGTCTTTTTACTTCAACTTAGCATGATTTATGTAGCGGACTTCGACTTCGATTGACTTAGCAAGCTGAGAGAAAAAAATACTTATTGCTAAATTAATCTTATCAATCGAGCGCAATTGCTGTAGCGCGATATAAACAACAGCAGGAAAACTGAAATTTTAACTGTTAGAATTGGAGGCTGGCTTACTCTGATCGCTATAACTCCTGTTAAAATTGGGGGGCTGGTGCGCCGAGCGAGCGAAGCGAGCGAAAGTGAGCCAGCCCCCCCAATTTTAACCTACTAGCAAAAGTTTATTATATCTTGTGAACGTTATTAATATGAAATTATATATTATGTAGTTATATCTCATGGGACGCACCCGGCACGTCGGCATTTGAAAAGGTATTTCTTGATTTAATGGGCCCAATCGAACAAGACGATGAAAACTACAAATATATACTCACTATACAGTGTGAGTTAAGTAAGTTTGTGGAAGCTTATCCACTAAGAAATAAAGATACGGTAAGTGTAGCACGTAGTTTAGTTAATAATTTTATACTTAGATACGGTCCTCCGAAGGCGATTGTTACGGATAGGGGTACGGAATTCATCTCCTCTACAATGATCGAGGTATGTAAACTCTTAAAAATAAATAAACTCCAATCAACATCATATCACCATGAAACCATAGGATCCCTTGAAAATTCTCACAAGAATTTAGGTTAATATCTAAGGGTACAAAGTAATAAATACCCAGAAACATGGAGCCATTGGCTACCGTATTGGTGCTTTACATATAATAACTCTGTCCATACAGTAACAAAGTATACCCCGTACGAACTCGTTTTTGGTAAAACGTGTGAACTACCTAGTAGAGTAAGTGGTGCAATTGAACCATTGTATAACCCTGATAATTATAGTTTAGAATTAAGGTATAGATTACAAACAGCGCACAAAGACGCGCGTGCAAACTTGATAAAGTGTAAACAACTTAGGAAGTGTACTTACGATGCAAAAGTGAACACAGTGAGTTATAAAAAAGACGATCTCGTCTTAGTGAAGAGTGAAACCGGTAACAAACTAAATACGTTATACAAAGGACCATATAGAGTGATTAGATTAGAAAAACCTAATATTGTAATTTCTATCAACGGAAAAGAGGATATTGTTCATATTAATAGAACTAAGTTGTTCATTCCAGACATTTAACGTGTCTTAACTGTTATAACTATACTTATTTCTAGTATGGAAATCTATTACTATGTGTAAGAGCTACTTATAAACACTTATCTAAAAAATATTTTGTAAAAAATAATATCAAATAATTGAAACAACTTTATTTGTGATACTTAAGTATATTGTCTACATGTATCAAAAAAGCAACATTTTTTTTTCTTTTTCATCAACCCCGGTGGTGTGGTGAGGTATAGTACATGAATATAAATGTATGTGTTAGAATAAGTTGATTAGTATTAAACGTATCGCCGAACAGTATGGTTGTTTGTATACTCACTACAGCCCCCCGCGTTCGCCCCACATCAGAAGAAAAGAAAGAAAAGAAGGCAAGTTATGCTCGGTTTAAATTGCATCAAAATATGAATGACCCTGAAACGATAACAGCAAGTTTTGACTTGCAAAAAGTATTGAACACGCCGCACGGCGAAACCATGCTCTTTTATTATTCTAGGAAGTATGTTATGTATAACCTAACATTATACGCAAGTGGAACCCAAAAGTGGGGAGAAACAGAGGGAAAACGAGGAAGTCGAGAAACATCTAACTAAGGCAGCTACCTACACTTAAAGGATGTTGATAATAGAGGCATAAAAAATCTTTTACGACGAGTATACTGTGACTCATGCTTACCTAGGACGGAACAAAAATAAAGTGGTATCAGGGTCACTGCTACCTACACTTAAAGGATGTTGATAATAGAGGCATAAAAATCTTTTACTACGAGTATACTGTGACTCATGCTTACCTAGGACAGAATAAAAATAAAGTGGTATCAGGGTCACTTAATCATTTTCTGAAAACATCGCAGTCATAGACAGTGACACCAGTGGTGACAACTCAGATGACAATACTATCGTATACCCAACACCGCCTACAGCCAAATTAGGATCTCATACCAAAACTTCTAAATAATAATAATAATAAATCATTTATTTTCGACCAACTTGGATCAATAGTGTTAGTAGGATTACATTTTATATCACATTCACATTATATATCATATTAATACTAGTGTTAGTAAATAAACAAATAAGACATAACATTTTATAAAACACTATCTGCTGTGTCTAAACCAAGTGCTATATGGCGTGCAACTGCACTCTGCAGGTACTTAATTTTGTATGTGTACAATACAATATATCATTATTAGTATGCTATAATAATATGTTATTGACCAGCAATAAGTACTCTGTGCACGATACATAGTATTACTTGTTATGGACGGTTTTGGCCTGGAAGCTGCACTTTGTGATGGAAGCAAGCCGTTTTGCACAGTGATAATATAGACCAAAATAAACGATTTCACTCGAGGCGAAATTAGTTTCACCCCTTAGGAACAGAGATGGCGCCACTTATTCAAAAAAAGTTTAAAAAATTCTAAATCCTGAACGGATACTCCGATTTTGACGTAAGCGGTGCCAATCGGCAGATAATTACCCAATTTAAACCGAAAAAAATTAAAATCACGTAGAAAATAATTTTGGATACCTAAGAAATAATATTTTCTGAAAAAAATATTTAAAATTTGTGATTTTTGGAATTTTACTCGTAAAAATGTATGTACATGGTACTTTTTTTATTTATTTATATTAATACACAACTAATTTTACATTTACGAAAAAAAACCGCATATCATTAGCTCGTATAATTCCAAAGTTATTGAAGAATACAGACATGGCGCCGCTGGGTCAAAAAATCTTACAAAAAATCTAAAACCTCAACGGATATTCCTATTTTGATAATTAAGGTGGTAATCGACAGATAATTACTTAAATTAGTTTAAAAAAATAAAATAAAACTTCAAATAGGCAAAAAGTAATAATATTTCCAAAAAAAAACATACATTTTGAAAAAATATATTTTTTTTTGGGGCTTTTATGTAATTTCATATAAAAAAAATTATGAATATGGCTTTATTTTACTTATGTATATTATAACACTATTAGGTAATTGATCGTTTAATAAAAAACCGCATATCGAGAACTTGTACAGTTCCAACGGTATTGAAGATTTTACTATAGGGTGCCGGTGCGATGTTGCCGCCGCACGTGCAACTTATGTACATGTATATAGAAAAGTATTCTCCCGTTTCGAAGGTACTGATTACCCTGAAAATATAACCACAATTGAAAGTACAAATAATAATCATCCCAAGTAGCACACAACACACTTATATCCCTTTTACAGCTTAAATTAGAGTTTTAACGGGTGAATAGGCTCTTATACAACCAGTTTGCTAATATCACAAGTATATTCTGCCTATTTTCACTAAACTGTGCATTGTAACGTGCATGTTAGGCCGTTGCATCGGCTGCAACAACGCATTTTTCCATAGCTCGATTTGCACCCATACTAACTGTTCTATTGTGGATCGCACCTCCAACCTGCTTCCAACGCCATTCCATTCCCAAAAAGAAAGGACTTGGGACAGGATATATCCAAATTAAGACGTTTATTTCACATTTGGCTCGCTTGAAACGCTACACGCAGAACATGTTGTTCAATGGCAGCTGAAGTAGTCGGCGAAAGGCTTGTCGCCAGCTCTGTGAAAGCATCGAAGCATTCAAATTGCAGTCGTCAGTGCAACGGTCTACTAGTAGCAGTTTACAAAACAGTTATTACTTTAAGTAATGAAATGATGACTGCACTTCAAGGCTTTCACAGAGTATGACAAGACGTCTAATTTTAATACAATAAGAAAAGAGACCTGTTTTAAAACTTGCATGTTATACCCTGAAATAACTACTGCTTTTGCAAGTAACATCGCTATCTATAGAAATTCTCTCTCGATACGTAACGGCTCATGTGAAACGATTACTTAGGGCCATTTTTGTTTCTTTTTTTTAGGGTGTGTTTACATAATTAATGTCATTCATTATTATAACAAAACGGGATTTAACCGAGTTCAAAAATGTTTATTTACCGCAATTAAGTCCCGTTTTATTATTTTAATATAATGTGTGAAAATCGTGTAAGATTCAATCACTATATTAATGTCATTAATTGGTTCTCAATTAATCGTAACGTTGTTGGTCCCAGATTCACATGCAGGCTATACGATGCTCCAACAGAGCATATATTATTACTGAAAAGATATGTTTAAACTAAAAAACACTAAACTAATAAACAAGCTTGTGAGATACCTTCCATCTATTTCAGCTGCCATTGAATACCGTTTCGTGCAAACCAAATGTGGGTTCACGTTTTAATTTGGAAATATCGAGTCCCAAGCCCTTCTTTTTGGGAATGAAACGGCATCAAAGGTAGGTGGGGTCCACAATTGTTGAAGGTTAGTTCAATTTGGAAACTCCTTGAACATTATGGATACAAATTGGGCTGTGGCATAATGCGTTGTTGTTTTTATTTATGATGCGACGGCCTAACTTGCACGTTACAATGCAAAGCCTGCAAAGACTAAAGTGAAAATAAAACGTAAAGTAAGTAAAATATTGATTCAGAAATGCTATTTAGCATCTAATATACTTGTGATAAACATACTTGTGTGTGTGTGTGTGTGTGTGTGGCCGATGGGGCCGAAAAGTGCTCAAGATGGACAGATGACCTTATAAAGGTCGCCGGAAAGCGCTGGATGCAGGTCGCTTCCAACCGGTATATATGGAAGTTCAGCAGTGGACGTCCTATGGCTGAGATGATGATGATGATGATACTTGTGATATTAGCAAACAGGTTGTAGGTATAGGAGCCTATTCACCCGTTAAAACTCTAATTTAAGCTGTACAAGGGATATAAGTGTGTTGTGTGCTACTTGGGATGATTATTATTTGTACTTTCAATTGTGGTTATATTTTCAGGGTAATCAGTACCTTCGAAACGGGAGAATACTTTTCTATATATATGTACATAAGTTGCACGTGCGGCGGCAACATCGCACCGGCACCCTATAGTAAAATCTTCAATACCGTTGGAACTGTACAAATTCTCGATATGCGGTTTTTTATTAAACGATCAATTACCTAATAGTGTTATAATATACATAAGTAAAATAAAGCCATATTCATAATTTTTTTTATATGAAATTACATAAAAGCCCCAAAAAAAAATATATTTTTTCAAAATGTATGTTTTTTTTTGGAAATATTATTACTTTTTGCCTATTTGAAGTTTTATTTTATTTTTTTAAACTAATTTAAGTAAGTATCTGTCGATTACCACCTTAATTATCAAAATCGGAATATCCGTTGAGGTTTTAGATTTTTTGTAAGATTTTTTGACCCAGCGGCGCCATGTCTGTATTCTTCAATAACTTTGGAATTATACGAGCTAATGATATGCGGTTTTTTTTCGTAAATGTAAAATTAGTTGTGTATTAATATAAATAAATAAAAAAAGTACCATGTACATACATTTTTACGAGTAAAATTCCAAAAATCACAAATTTTAAATATTTTTTTCAGAAAATATTATTTCTTAGGTATCCAAAATTATTTTCTACGTGATTTTAATTTTTTTCATGTTAAATTGGGTAATTATCTGCTGATTGGCACCTCTTACGTCAAAATCGGAGTATCCGTTCAGGATTTAGAATTTTTTAAACTTTTTTTGAATAAGTGGCGCCATCTCTGTTCCTAAGGGGTGAAACTAATTTCGCCTCGAGTGAAATCGTTTATTTTGGTCTATATTATCACTGTGCAAAACGGCTTGCTTCCATCACAGAGTGCAGCTTTTTTTCATAACAAATAGGACTAACACCTTTTGCTTACTCTAGATCACTGATGGAGAATGCATCACTGAAAAAAGGTCAGAATTAAGTAGCTGCCACTAAAGTAAGTTTACATCGGGTATTTCTACGGATGAAGTATATATCTCTGCAAAATATCTGAAGCAAGTAGCTGTTACTAAAATACATTCTACCCGGGTACTTCTACTGATGAAGAATATTATCTCTGAAAAATATCTTTGATTTAACCTTAAAAGGTTATGGGCCCAGAAGCGCATTATAGAATCAGTGTTTATTGATTTATAGTTTCAACCCGAAGAAGCTAGCTTTTGCTTATATGAAAATAAGCCTAGCAACCAGTAACATACAGAAGTTGTTTACTTAGCAACTGTCTTCTCAAAACAAAGAAGAACAAGTATTTAAATGGAAATGATATTGATAACAGCGTAAGAATCGTGCATAGATTAATTTACGTGTTTCTTTTACAATAAATCTCGCGGTTGACGCACCGCAACATTATATTAATCTGTGCCGCAACGATATAAGAATTAAAACCAGTAGGTAACAAGGTACCTCAGAAAAAAAAATAAGTATTTCTTTTTTTTGTTGCAAGAGGACTTTAATGATACTTCTCGCGAATTCCGTTCTAGCGGATTTTGTTGTGGCGATCTTCGGGATACCACTGAGCTTCAGCTCTGCGGTAGCCCACCAATGGATCTGACCAAAAGCGATATGATAGAAATAGCACTTGGTTTGGCCAATTTAGTAATTAATGTTACGGACAGCACTGCAGACGAATTAATTTTAATCAAAATAAATAAATAAATAATATGATTATTTTAGAAATAAGAGCATCGCCCATAAAAGATATACGTATAGTGTGATGTGATACATGCGGTAAATACCAATGACATATATTTACTATTTTTCTAGAACAAGCATGTCGGGAGCGGGGTTCAAAGCCACGCCCAGCACGATGTCAGGCCAAATGTATGGCCTGACGGCGGCCGTGCTGGGGATTATAGAGGGCCTCGGATTATTTCTCAACCTACTTGCACTGACCTGGATCCTCGGAGAGATAAAAAAAAAAAACAGGTATGTTTAGGTATAGCTAAAATATGTAGGTTGGATTTGAATTTAAACCAGGGGAGTATATTGTTCAATTATATTTCTATCTCACGATTATTCTCATTGTATTGAGACAATACATATATATTTCACATAGCTCACTGTTACGGCCGTGAGCAACGTCCACATAAATACACTGGCGCCGTGCGATTTTTCTCTCTGCTTGACGATTATTAGTGGAAGCAGAGTTAAGAATAGCCACTCTTGCCACTGACATTATCCTACACGAATACACTTTACACCGTTTTCGGCTCAAAACTAGCAACAATAATAAAAAAAAACTATTCTTACTTATCGGAAATACTCAGTTACTTTTTATCTTTCAGAATACGTTTGAGCGACAATGGCATAATTTCACGAAAGGCGACTGCACGACAACTAGAGATGCAACTGAAGGCTGCTCACAAGGATTTGCAGGCATCTAAGGCCTTTAGTGATCAACTGCTGCAGGAAAGTTCTGATAATGAAGTAGAATTACAGAAAATCATCAACACATCACTGAAATCCCAGCTGGTGGATAATGATATTAAATTAGATGAAGCCGAGGGTGAGATGGTGCGACTGCGTCTATTACTGGACTCATTCAACCAGTGCGCCTCTACACATGAAGTGGCATTGCAACGCATCACCTTGAAGAGGAACTTGGTGCCGAAATTAGAAGAATTAAATTACTTAAGGAAAGAATATGTAAAGGATAATCCACCGTCTACTCAAAATATTTACCAAGAGATTGTTGGCGTTGAAAATTCCGAGGATTGTTAAAAAATATGTATGTTTAGGTATAGCTAAAATATGTAGGTACCAAATAAAATAACCAAGCCGAATTTATTTCTTAGTTATTTTTAGTATTTATTTACGTATATAACAGTGTATGTGATTCCCCAATCAACGCTAAACAGCTATGCTTTATCAATATTTAAATTTGAATTAATGGCAATGAAAAAAGAATTTCAACGAAAAAACTATATATCTTGAAGCCCGACGAAAGTGTCCCTAAAATTAAGGTGTCTACTTCTTTTATAGAAAAACACTTCACCGAATCAACCACGCTGCGCTCACAAACCAAGATAGTTGATGTACCTTGGAAAGCGGCCAAGTTGAAAGGGGACTATGCTGGTCACGTCTGTCGCATGCCGCACGACTTGTGGGCGAAAAAAAACCACAGAGTGAAAGCCCCACAACTCGAAACGGAGACGTGGCAGATCTCGTAGGCGATGGCGGAATGACATGGACTCATCTTTGAAGGACTGGCCAGATACAGCTCAAAACCGCGAAAGATGGAAAAAGAGGGGGACGCCTTTGCCCAGCAGTGGGACATAATAGGCTCATAATAATGATAAACCGATAGCGATGGAATGATAGCGATTCGTCGTGTCGGAGCCGGGGGATCGCAACCAGATCTGAGATCATTGAAGCTTACTGAACAGGAAACACAACTAAATAAATGGGATTCGATATTTTCTTATTGTTTGGTATTGGGCAAAAAACAACACTTATAATTTTGCAGATGTAGAGATTTTGTTACATCAAGCCGTCGTCATAAAATTAAATCATTCACGATATAACGCAAATCGTTTCATTTCATTAATCATTACCCATTTAAACTTTAGCTACGGTGCTATTTCATACGAGTTCAGTCCAAACTTATATCGATGTAACTTTGTGTATTATACATTATTATTTATTTAAAATCTCGAAGAACTCGTATGTTAGTCAACAGTGTTATTATTATCCTCATTAGTGCCGATCACTAAGTGTGCGATCAAACGGATGTTGATTTTTATCCTGCTGAGATCATTATACGGTCATGTGAAGCCGCAAGCGGGGTAAAATATTCGGTTCAATTTTTAAATATAAATACTTAGTTGATGCTATGCAGCCGACTGTCAAAGAACTTTTCCAGATTAAAAAACGTAACGAATTTCACGAATTCAAACTCGTATTAGGACTTAAAGCACGACAGAATGGAACTGATTGAAATTGGACAAGGCACGAGCGAAGACACTGATGAGCCAGGGAGTGGGCTCGGAAGAAAACGAAAATGATTGGGCGACCTCCAAAACGAATTCGGATGAAGAAAACGGAAATAGTGATAGAAGATTAAGAATCGCAATCCTTTCTGTGATACGTGCGCAAACACACACAACAACAAGAACCCGAATTTTCCTCCCTTCAGTGGGCAGTAGACAATTTTGCCTCCAACTGCATTTGTCCTTACAACAAGAACCCGAAGAAGCTAGCCTTTGCTTATATAAAAATAAGCCTAGCAACCAGTAACATACAGAAGTTGTTTACTTAGCAACTGTCTTCTCAAAACAAAGAAGAACAAGTATTTAAATGGAAATGATAACAGCGTAAGAATCATGCATAGATTAATTTACATGTTTCTTTTACAATCAATCTCGCGGTTGACACCGCAACGATATAAGAATTCAAACCAGTAGCAAGGTTATCAGTTATCAGTTTATTTATTGCTTTCATAGGTTACATACGATGGACGATACAGAATTTTATTTCGCTATGAAACCCTGCAGGGCACTGCAACTATTAATAAATATGTTTTCAATTTTAACAGAACATCACATTCACGAATTCAAATTCGTATTAGGACTTAAAGCACGACAGAATGGAACTGATTGAAATTGGACAAGGCACGAGCGAAGACACTGATGAGCCAGGGAGTGGGCTCGGAAGAAAACGAAAATGACTGGGCCACCTCCAAAACGAATTCGGATGAAGAAAACGGAAATAGTGATAGAAGATTAAGAATCGCAATCCTTTCTGTGATATTATATTTCTGAGTAAGAAGCGAGAGTCTTCAAGTGTATCTTTCAACAAAACCTAGCCGACAAACTACAAGACCTGACCCTAGAAAAGTTTTGTCCTCGTGAAGATTGCGCCATAAATCGGGCAGGAAGGAAGCCGAGACCTGCAATTATATTATTGAAGTTCCAGCTCTAATTCGCAAGGTACTACTTAGTCACAAATGACAGAGTTTTCGTGAACTGGTCGTCGTGCCCTGTAAAAGATTTTACTCTGGTCACAAGGTGCTACAAATGCCAGCAGTACGGTCATGCGGCGGAGACATGTATGATGGAAGTTAACATCTGTGGGCATTGCGGAGAGGTAGGGCACGCAATAAAGGACTGCACCAAGAAGGCCGAACCACCAAAGTGCGCGACATGCTTGCACTATAAGAAACCACGAAATCACGAAACTGACACTGCCAAATGCCCAGCAAGAAAACTAGCCGAAAAAAGGTTCCAAAACTCGATTACGAAGGCGCCTAAGAGCACCTTTTAGATTATAAGTCCATTTCCAGTTTTAGTATTACCCAAAACATACTCATCCTTTATTTCATAACTGCGTAATTTATTAAATATTGTTCTGATTTGTAATATACCTAAACAAATTAAACAAGCTGACGATTCATGCAATTCCGACTGTCCTAGTTTCAATTTGTGCTAACGGTGACCTACATAGGTGAACATATATTAATTAAGCATTATCAAATAAAATCAATTATATAGTATTATACAGAGAAGAGTAGAAGTGGATGGTGGAAGAATGGAATATGTCCATGAGTACATTTACCTGGGCCAAATAGTCTCCTTCCAGGCTCGACAAGATAAGGAGGTCGCAAGACGTACCGAGAATGCCTGGAGGAGCTATTGGTCTATGAAGGATCATATGAAGGGAAACCTCCCAATATCGTTAAAACGGAAACTCATGGACATGTGCATTCTTCCAATCCTGACCTACGGAGCACAGACTTGGTCTTTGACAAAAGTTCAGAAGTCCACCCTCAAGGTTTGTCAAAGAGCCATGGAACGCAGTATTCTGGGCGTAAAACTAACTGACAGAATCAAGAACACAGTACTGCGTTCCAAAACGCTGGTAGCTGATGTAGCCCAAGCGGCCGCAAAGCTTAAATGGGACTGGGCCGGACACGTATCGCGCATGCCGGACGACCTGTGGGCTAAAGTTACCACCGAGTGGGTCCCACAAAACAGCATCCGGCGTCGTGGTAGACCTCGAAGGAGATGGCGAGACGAACTTGACGCCTTTCACCGAGACTGGTGGGAGATTGCTCGGGACAGGGACGCGTGGAAGAATGAGAGGGAGGCCTTTGCCCAGCAGTGGGACAATATAGGCTCTTAATGCTGTGTAACTAATTTGAATAAATAAATAAATAAATATATATAGTATTATTATATTATGAATTGAATAAGCAGTATTGTATTAATTGTAAGTGATTATTCTCTGAAACTCTCAAAGCCTGAGATACAGGATTCTCCTAGTTCAGGCACCAGTATTATGAATGCTCTGTATAGATGTAAATCCTTTTATGCTAATTGTTATAACTATGATTTCATGAATAAAGATTATTATTATTATTTATTTATTTTATATTTACATTTTACAACATTTAATAATATTTCCTGTAGTCAATGGTTAATCAATTTAAATTATGAATATGGGCCCCGAAGGCCCAACAAGAAAGATTAGAAAAAGAGATTGAACAAATTGTGGTTCAGACAGAACTGACAAAGGGCCTTATTCAAGACGCTCCCTAAATAAATCACAACCTAAACCTAACTAAATCACAACAACATTAAAACTGATTCAGACCTTCAAACAACTGACTTATTCTTGTAAAACAATTGTTTTACATATTTACATTTTCAAACATTAATATTATTTCAATTACTTTTTGCAGTAAAAATATACATTTTGAATACAAGGCCCAAAAGCCAAACTATGTGGAAAGAGATTAAATTGGTTAGAACTGAAAATGCATTATTCAAGACACCAATAGAAATCACAACAATATTGGAACAATAATTACAGTTTTGATTTTAATGCAGACACCTCTAAACAACGGAATAATCCTTGTAAAACTTTTTTATTATATTCACATTTTCAAACACAAAATAATATTTTCAGTGACAACAAAAATGAGAGAAAGAGATGAAACTCACTGCGAGTCAGACAGAACTGACAAAGGACATGATTCATGAGTGAGGAACCTCGACATGAAAGAAGAAGGACACCACTAGAAACCACACCAACATTAAATCATTACATTTTAGATTTTGATTCAGCCGCTTACAAGCAACTGAACAAACTTAGTCATTTTGCATTTACTTTTTATAATATTGAACAATCCTTTCAATCTCCAATTTATAATCATTAGTAATTAATGACACAACTTTGGGAAAGAGCCTCCAAGGCAAAACAACGAATTAGATAGGAGGATGAAATTAGTTTCAGTTTTTTGGCAAACCCAGGAGGAAAATTGGTCATAGTTTTCTTTTGTTTCATTGATTGCATCGTATTTACGTTTCAGAAACCGCAATATCTCAATGCAATGCACATTCGCCTGCTTGTTCTCAATTTTAGTTTCGGCTTCACACTTTTTCGCAGCGCCGCGCCGCAGAGACGCCTTGCCAACGCCAAGCGCGACTGCGCCGCAAGCGCGCCGCCAATAACGGTAAGTCTCTCGTAGTCAGCCATGTTTGTTTAATAATGGGAACAATTTAAACGGTCACCAAAATGGCTTTTATACCCTAAAACTAAATTCCAAATAAAATGAATTGCCTCCATATAAATTAAACCCACTCTATACAGTGCTCCCCAAATTAAATCATTTTGGATTTTTTGCTCACCAAATATTGTTTTCATAAAACATCAAAATTATTACCAAAAATTGCAATCTATTTTGCTTTAGTGTAATCAAATTATCTAACCTTTAGTCAAAACATATTACTGTCTATCTAAAATTACAATCGCTTCCCTTTATTCTTCTAAGAGAGAGGATATAACGAGTATAATAAAATTATACGTTTTTTTTTTTACAGAAGGACTGGGGGATGTCAAAGAAGTCGATATTGTCAAAAACACTGTAGAAAAGTTATGTGAATTGGCAAATAATAAAATTTTAAGAACCCAAGTACTGTGGAACGCTTTGCCGCTAGATTTGAGACGCGCAAAATCTCTTCCAATTTTCAAAAGTCATCTTAAACAGTATTATTTGTTACTTCCCTAGGCCGCTTTTATGTACGTCGTCGTATTTATGTATATATTTGTATGTATTATGTATTTATACTATTTTAAAGTATATATTTTTTATTTTTGGATTTAAGTTTAAGTATTTTCATAACAATTTTTTGTTTACTCTTTACCCTAAGGTTGTCCGGAAGAGATCGCTTTTTAGCGAGAAGACCGCCTGTTGTTACCAACTGTAATGCATTTTTATTTATTTTGTTTTTTGTTTGTAATTTTGTGGTGCACAATAAAGAGTATTATTATTATTTATTCATCAGTTGAAATAGAACTTCCAAGCTTTGCTAGATTTAACAACGAAGAGGATTTTAGACGGATTATCAATCGACAAGGAGTTGACGCTGGTATCTAAATGGGGGTTTGATAGTGCATCCAGTCAAAGCAGATATAAGCAAAACATTGAAGGTGAAAACGACGACTCCAGCATATTTATGACATCATTAGTACCACTCAAAATGGTTTGTGGAGAGGACGTTGTATGGACCAATCCGAAACCTTGTTCGCCTTCATATTGTCGCCCATTGAAGGTAAGTTTCGTGAAAGAAAGTGAAGCAGTCGTTCTAGATCCTAAATCAAAAATTGATGATGAGATTAAAGCTCTACACCCAACGAAATACAAGACCAGTAAAATAAACCACCTGCTGAATGACAATGATTGATTGAATGATTGATGGAAAAATTTGTACGTATCTTTCTAAAGCGAGGTCAAATGCTACATGTTACTTGTGTTTAGCTAACCCTGAAGAAATGAACAAGATAGATTCCATTACAGTGAAGCAGAGTTCTTCTGACATGTACGAATTTGGATTATCTTCGCTACATGCTCGTATCAATTCAATGGAATGCCTTCTACATATTTCATATAGGCTGGTGTTCAAGAGCGATCGATGATCATAAGAAGATTATGAACGAGACGAAAAAAATGATTCAAGATCGGTTTAAAGAAGAGTTAAACCTTATTATTGATAATGTGAAACAAGGATCGAGTACCACGAACGACGGAAACACAGCAAGACGCTTCTTCGAGTCTCCTGAAAAAACTGCAGCGATAACAGGATTAGACGAAGAGCTCATTCGCAGATTTGCTGTAATACTTCAGGCCATAACATCTGGAGAAGAGATTGATGTGCCTAAATTTAAAGAATATGCTTATAAGACTGTTCAAAAGTATGTTGATTTATACAACTGGTACTATATGCCATCAACTGTACGTAAGCTATTGATGCATGGAGCAGACATCATCGCCAGCGCCAGCAATGCCATCGTCCCTATAGGAAGTCTGTCAGAAGAAGCATCTGAAGCCAGAAACAAAGATTTTAGAAGGTTCAGGGAACATAATTCAAGGAAGAAAAGTAGGCAAGCTACCAATGAGGACATTTTACATATGCTTCTATTGTCCTACGATTCCCATATAACAGCTACAAGAAAAGAAAAGTCAAGATTTTTTTACCGAAACGGTGGCTTTGTTTATTTCTTAAGAACCGCCACAAGAGGCTGTAACAGAGTTTAATGGTTAGTTAAGTTGTTATGTAGTTAGTTAAGTAGTTTTAAATCATAATGTTTGACTTTTTTACTGTAACTGATTTGAAATATACGGATTTTTGTTATTTATATTGGCTCTGTTGGCTGAATAAGTGGTATTAACGTACGTAGGTATATATAGTTCGCCGATGCCCTATTTATCGCATGTATATTTTTTTTTCTTTCAGTAAATTAGACAGATAGACTCATAATAAGTACTTTTATTTACTAATTTAGACGCCTCGAACGAAAAATACATAAAACGATTTAAACAAAAAACCGTAGCTGTGACCGATATATGTAGTATGCCAAAAAATCAGTAATGATTCATTGTATAACCATCTGCGAGGATATAACGGTTAATCTTGCGGTTCCAGAGATATTTCGATTTTTGTATCAGCTCAATACAAGTATTTCGGAAAAAATTATAACTCATTAATTTTCCAAAAAAATTGTGCCAAAATCATATTTTAGTAATTAAACAACAGGTAAAAGCGATTCCAATAAAAAAACCCGAATATCACAACTTTGATTTCTATGTCTATGAAAGCCGATTTTCGTCCCACTGTGGCGCGGTCCAAAAGTTTCTGGCTGCGGAAATTTGGCGGCTTAAAAAAAAATAAAAAATATATCATCGCGATAGTCATTTATTCTGCTTTTTCGTGTATGTAAGCTGTTTCGTTTAAGTTATAAGTATAGTACCTATTGTAATGTATGTATCATATTAAATTAAATGAATACCTAATTTAAAAGTAAACCAATGTTTCATTTTTACTTCCAGCTATGTAAACATCGAATAATATTTGTATTCCATAAAATAATCATTAAAATTAGAGCAAAAAATATGTTTGTTAAATAAAAATCGTACATAACGCCATCCAATATAACCGCGCATCGCTGAGCCACTGAGCGACGACACAATGACGGCGCGCCGTACATGCTTCTAGAGTTCGGACGTCGCAGTGAATGGGTTAAAACCTGACGGTGAAACTGAGACTGATTCTGAGGATGACGCTAATGTAAGCTTGAGAGAAAGTTCTTGCTCCCCCATCGAAGAGATGTCTGGGGAAGTGGATGGGTGAACATCAAAGAAGGATCTTTTGTTCTAGTACAATTCCAGAAAAAAAGGTCTTATATATTATGTAGGGCAGGTGCTTGAAAAATATAATCCCAATGAATTGAAAGTGTCATTTCTAAGGAAGAAGCCTGGTACCTGGAAATTTGTGTTCGCCACTACCAAAGATGAGGGGACTGTTGACATATCAGATGTTGTACACATACTGTCGCCAGCAAAATCTGCTTTAACAGCGAGATCAGCCCGCATATTTAGTTTCGAAAGGGACTTATCTCTGTATAATGTTGGATAGTACATCTACATATTTATCCTAAGACTAAGACTTGGTACTGCTGTGGTACAATTTCTAATGTTGATTAATTAGTTATTCTAATAATAAGAAATAAAATATGACAAGAGTTAAAGTTACTATGAATAAATAGTTATTATTTGTACTCAAGTACTTATAAACAGTAGGTAAGTGTTAATTATTAACTACATATAGGCTGATTCTTAGTTAACTTTCTTAGTCATCTCAATAAATTATTTATTTATTTAAACTTTATTGCACAAAACAAAAGTCAGCACAAATGGCGGACTTAATGCCAAATGGCATTCTCTACCAGTCAACCAATTATTGTATAATATGTTGATGATAATTTAAGTTAAGGTTAATAAGTTAGACCTTTTAATGCCTGATACACAGGAAATCCTAGTTCAGGCGCAAGTATTTTATTAGAATGTCCTAGTTTATAGTTATTATTACTGTAAAATAAGTTATTCTTTAATAAATATATTTAATCTTTTTATTAAATTATGAAGGCACTCTGACATCTCACTCAATAGTAAAGAGAGTTTTATGGAGCAAACTGATTAGTGACCTCCGCTGTTAATGTGATATTCATCAAGCAGCAAGAACAATGCTTATCTGAAGAATTATTGAAAAACAAATAAACATATAATTCCTTGGTATCATAATGTCCTTAATTTTATTAAAGCTACAAATATACCTAAAACAATATAACAATATACCAAATAACAGATAATATTGACAATCCAGACTCCCACACAGCACTGACAAGACTTCCCTTTGAGACTCAAGATATCTGTCTAGTCCAGGAACGACTATCTCACCAGAATGATCAAATCTAAACAATAAAAAATCTATAAATACTGTATTTAAACAAAAACATAATGCCAATGGTAGGCCTCAAATTATTAGTGCCCCAAAAACCTAGGGGTATGGTTATCAGACATGACAATCAATAAAACCAAACTGGCATAAGTTTCCATGTTGTAATTAAAGAAATTTGGGGAAAAACATATTAAATGACACCTAGCAAATCCATCAGATCCAAAATATCTTTATGGCCTACTTAGAATTAATAAAAATTTCATTATCTAGTATGAAAAATATCAAATATTGTATTACTTAGATTTTACTAGGGTTTGCAGTCTCGGAATTCCTTGCAATGCCACACAAAAATTTCTAGGAACCTAGATAGCTCAACCTAGATCATTTAGAACCAACTCTTTCATACTATAATTTCCCAGGGCTGTAGCTGCTAAGAAGGACTTTATTAAAAGAAATTAATTACAGACATTTAAATTAAGAGCAAGAACCTGAAGCCCCCCGAGCCAACAATACTGCTTTTAGGCAACCTTTTTATGTACAAAAAGGTCGCTTTTTACCTTAGCACAGCAGAATATGAAGTTATTAAGGATTTACATTTGACACACTATAAAAAATTTAGTATTGTATGATAACCAGAAATCATTTTACCTTTTAATATACCAGGCAAGTTAAAGTAGACATTATACAAGGTTATTTTAAAATAAAAGGACAAACAAACCACAACCAAGGTCAAATCTAGGCTAATGGTGAAAAATTGCTTAAAAACTGTCGGGTTGAATGTACACAATGTGTAAGTGACTCAAATAAAAACAATGCCATCACAATAATATTATACTATGACTTCAATAGTTTTGCTGACTAACATTCGAACATGACACCAAAAACAATGTACAATTAGGAACGATCCAGAAGACATCAACCATCTAACAACGCCTACAATATACACTATTTTGAATTTAAATAAATACACAAGGCAAATGAGAAACGGCTCATTCTACTATTTCAGCCAGTGATGCAAACTGCCACATTGCAAGGTAATTAAATAAATAATCAAGGTTATGGTAATGAAAAAGGAGGCAGTCAAATAAATCAGGACATTTTTAAAAGTAATGAGATCGAAGCAAATTAATTGGTTGACTTTTTAAGACACAAGACCACAAATTCCAGCATTTAAAAATGCGCAGATCTGTCAAGGAATGTGTATTTCTTGGTCGTGCTAATCGTTAATAATTCGAAATATGCACATTATGAAAATAGCTTTCAACAATCGATTACAATCCGAGAAAGAAAAAGGGCTCACACAATCAATAAATAAATCTATAATACAAAGTTAGGGCAGCACAGCTACCTTGATCACAGTTATTGCGACCCTTTCGGGTAATATTGGCCGCTGTATTTTTTTAAAGTATTGGGTAAAATATTGAATTTACGTATGAATTACTTTTTATAACGGGATACGCTCATGACCTACGGTGGAATCACTGTGCAGTGTGCACAGCACAGTAATTCATGTGCTCACGAATACAATGAAATTAAATAAAATAACCATGAAATGACAAAACGAATTGACAAGGAATGGATGCCGAGTTTTTATGCAATTGTCTTAATGTTTTGACAAATAGGGCCTTATCACACTTGCGATTTGCGAGCGAGTTTTCTATACAAATAGGCGTCGCGGCGAACTCGCTGCGTGATCGCTTTCATACAAAATTCGCTCGCAAATCGCAAGTGTGATAAGGCCCTTACTCTGCATAGTAAACAGTTTTTTTTTTTTTTTTTTTTTTTTCAATTATGATATCTATTTGCGATCAGCCTTAAGCCATAATCAAATTTGTTTATCGCGTTAAATGACAGGTGGGAAGCACATCCAGTGATGTGACATCCTTAAATTGGCTCATATTGAAGCGAGACGTTTTCTTTTCAGCCGAAATTTACATTTTGATGTGTCAGTCAGGTCCGAGGCTAACATGTTTGTGTGGTGTTCTAGTCTGTATTTGTACTTTTCACAGAATCTTTGTATCTCCTCTCTTACTGTTGGCATTTCCAAATATTCATGGACTTCTGTATTTTTTATAAAATATGGAGCATTAGTAATTATTTTTAGGGCATTGTTCTGGAAACGTTGTAATACTTCTATATTGGAGTGACTGGCTGAGCACCAGAGTTGGATGCCGTAAGTCCATATTGGTTTGATGATACACTTGTAAATGAGTACTTTATTTTCTAAACTTAATGACGTATTTCTTCCTATAAGCCAATACATATCTCTGAGTTTTTTGTTGGCCTGGTCTCTTTTAGTTTTAATGTGAGTTTTCCACGTTAGCCTTCTGTCTATGTGCATTCCAAGATATTTAACCGTATCTTGATGTGGTAAAACTGTATTGTCTAATTTAACTGGAGGGCAATTTCCTTTCCTGAGTGTGAAGGTTATGTGGTTTGATTTTGTAGCGCTTACTTTAATTCTCCACTGTTTCAACCAGCAATTAATATTGTCAAGGTGATTTTGTAGCTTTCTAGAAGCTTCGACGGAATCAACACTTGAGGCTAGCACAGCAGTATCATCAGCATATGTTGCAGTCATAACTTCGAGAGATTGTGGAATATCAGCAGTATACAATGTGTACAGAACAGGGCCAAGCACAGATCCTTGCGGGATGCCAGCTTTTATCTCCTTGAAGGATGACATATTGTCTTGAAATTTAACTTGAAATATCCTTTTGTCTAGGTAGGATTTTAGTAGCATATACATTGAGTTTGGGAGTTTTGTTTTTAACTTAAAGAGCACTTATGCAGCAGCATAGTATACAGTTGTACATATTCATTCATTAATTTCTTGTAAAGCATTGTTACTTCCTCATTGTGCATAAAATTTGTATCCACATTGTATGACGTCACACATACTCGTTAAGCCAAAGTGAAGTTGGCTACATAATCTTCAGGAGCAGTATGGTTATACGCTCATTAGCTTGGAACATGGTTAAATAGGCAGCAGATACAGCCAAGTATGCTTTCATGGCACTTCTTTCAGATTTTTGTCAGTCCAACGGGTTATACTGATCTTGAGCACTTTCATCTATTTCTGGGATTTGGATGATACATGTTGTCTCTGACACACAACCCTGGAACAAAAAGAACAGTATTGATCAAGCATGTTCTAAATTGATGAAGTAGAATTAACTCTTTAAATAAGGTCCACAAGCCAGCGCCTGATACTCAACCAGTATACCCTGTAGCCCTCCATACGCTAGGTAGCCAGACTGCAACAGCCACATATTATATGGGAATTCGTGGCTACGTCGCTCGCGGGCTCCCATACATGGTAATTTATGTTCGACTGTCTGCCACAACAAGTGTTCCTAGTAGGTGGGGGCTTAATTGTCTAAGGTAAAAATTTCCATTATGGACCATCGATTTATGGGGAGGGGGTGGGGGCTACCCCCCAGTACAACCCCCCACCCGCGGAACCCCATGGTTAAGGAGATATAAGTTAACTTAACTTACCAGTAAAACCAGAACTAAGTGTCACATCCAAACAACATTTTTGGCAACAGATAGGTAGAGGTTGGTCCAGAAAAACAGCAGAAACTTTCAGTGAATCTTCAGGACGAGGTTCTTCATTTCCAGCATGCACACCAGATATCAGAGAACTTTTCTCCATATTGGCCGGGGTTTGATATTATGAATTAATTGTTGTGTTATTGGTGTAGTGAGTATAGAAACTCGAACTTATATTTTCATCACAATCACAATTATAACGTCACGGTGACAAAGTCACAGTGAGTCGCCGTCAAAAGTTGTCACTGTGACTTTTCACAAAGTAACAACGTTACAAAATCACATACGTTCCTACCGTTCCTAGCGCAGTCTGTTACTCAAATCACGATCACGACAAACGCCGTGAGCGTGCCGTGGCGCGCCTGGTGCGTGAGTACTGTGACTCAACTCGGCTCTAATCGGGCTCAGTCGGGAGAGTTCGGAAGTAGCGAAAATCGGCTGACGCCTGCTGCCTGAGAGCGAGTGAAATAGCGTAAAAGGTATCAATGCTTTCTCGCTCAACACTCACCCGTAAGTAGGTACTAAACTGCACTTAGTGGCGTATCTGTTCTTAAAGTCTATCAATAATAATAGACAAGGGCTGACCTTGGCCGCTCCGAAACGAATAGCTACGAACTTTGTTTACATTTTTTGACCTTCACTAATTATTCACTTTCGTTCGGTGCAATACGTTTGCAATTTTCTATTTGCATAAAAATTTTTTTTGGACCTTTGGTGTGATAATTGTGGCGAAATTTGTGTCGTTTTTGTAAATAATATTAGTGTAAATATAAGTTAGTGTACAAAATAAATTGATAGGGGTTTTCGGTACGGGATGTTTGATATTAATAATTAGCCAAAACATACGTATTGACTAAAAAAAACAGAATGTACTCTAGCTGATCTCTACCTCATTTCTTATAGTTAAAAACCAGCGACAATATCATAAAGTGATATGAGTAACAGGCGCGACATAGTCACGTTGAAATAACAGTGTGAAAAAATAACGTTGATTACAGCACCGTAACTGACCGTTACCGGTCATAAATATCATACAGTGAAACGAGTAACAGGCGTGACAAAGTCACGATGACTTTTCACTGTGACATTTTTGGAACGGGATCGCCAGTCACTGATATCAAAAAGTAACGGTTTTCCCCATCTCTAAGACAGACAACCCCCACCCCCAGGTGATCTGTGATCAATAAAGAGTAAAACCCGCTCCAGACCTTCCGATCCGATCCGATCCGACTGATCGGAAGAAATTTCCTACCAACTGCACTACACATTATCCGATTTCTTCCGATAAATCGGACAACTGCACTACACATTATCCGATTGCTTCCGATCGGTCGGATCGGATCGGAAGGTCTGGAGCGGGTTTAAAGACGGAAAGGACAGGCAGGGTTGCCATTACATTACCATCATTGAAAGAGCGATGAATACACATGTCGTACTCTTCAGACAATAAAGAGGCATGCTGATGAACAGATATCGTGATGGATCTGATCAGATCGCCCAATATTTCAGATCATCTGGACACACATCCAAATCTAATCGGGTGCTTTCCCTCGACTTTATCGGGGTTGAAAATAAATATGAGTTGCGTCAGGAAGCCCGTCGGGCAATATTTCTTCTGTCAGAGCTTTTCGCGGTACACCGAGAAAATGAATGATATGCATGTTTCACCCTCAGACGAAGAAAAATTTTTTTTTTCGGCTGAGGGTTCTGTTTGGTTCTGTTTCACCAGCCAGGCCAGATCCGAAATCAATGTTGATTGATATATTTCTATATTAGACTGTTAGTCAATTTCAAATAAGTAAACCGCTACGTATTATTTCTTGATTAGGATTGTCAAGAGGGCGCTATTTATAAGATTTATATGGCAACAATTTTGCAACCAATCGTAACCCACTATAATGACATTAGTTTAAATACCTGTCAGTTCCACTATGTTAACCTCGTAATATCATTTAATTGAATGCACTCTTTTCCTAACTGTTTTTCGTGTAGTAAACGCGTGTACACTTTATTTATAATCTTACGTTCACAACTGTGAATGTTTTTCGGCATTTTCTTGGAACAATTTTAAATATTTTTCTTTTAAAGAAATCACCACGAATAACATTGACATTGTTGACAAACCATCATAAAATCATTGCCAGTGTAAGAAATTAGTTCCAGTGAAATTCCGCAATATGGCGCATCCTCATAAATTTCTGGTCAGGCTTTAAATATAAAGACTTTTGATAGCATAAGCGACTTTTTATAAGGTATAGTCTTAATGGTCGATTTCTATTTCGAATGAGGTGTATTACCTACTCGAAATCATTAAAAATGTAAATGTCCCTGTCCCTGTTGATATGTGTTAGTATTATTTCATCTAAAACGCAACTGGTCAAAAAGTAGCAAGTATAGGAAGTATTTGATGATGATTCTATGATGATGGCCAAAAAAAACAACCAATGGCGTAGGAATCAATTAATAAATCCTTGGGTACACGGAAAGAACATATGTAGTCTAACTTTTGAGTTGCATGCTGCAAATGAAAAAAGCAGCTTTTAGTTTAAAAAATGTTTTGTATTTTTTTGTGTGTAATTATCCATTATACATAATTTTCGTATTCATAATCTTATAAAGACGAAAGAAAATTAATTTACTCCAAGATTTATATCTGTAAATGAGTGGTTAATTATAGTCCATTGCACACTATATTTCAAGAATAAAATCTGATTTTCACAAAAAAAAGTGACTAAACGTGTTGTTTTCGTGTATGCTTAAAATTATGCCAATCACATCAGCTGTAAGCCGTTCTCTGCGCAGGCTATCTTCACATTGAAAAATGTGTGTGCTGCTCCTATACGTTGCGCATAAAACCGATTACAGTTGTGATTCTTCTTTGGCAAATACGTAGCAGGAGACATATCGAGGGTTGCCAGTGTCGACGATAATATACAGTCAGCACCAAAAGTAGCTAAGCATAACACGCTCAAAACTACCCTTATTCTCTAGATTAGGTCTGTGTGCATACCATTTTGTGCATAGAAACTTCTGCTGCTATCTGTACGAGACACCACAAGAAAACACACGTGATATAAATAGTATGTATACTTAATATCACAAAAAGAAAGCGATGTAAAACATACAGATTGCGCAGTATACTCGTATATAACATTACAACTACGGATGTAACACTTATTATATCCATATATGAAGCTCAATAGTCAGTAGTGTTCGGTCGTCGTTTTTAGTACATATCCACTATTCGACATGCCAATTTCTGTAATTTCATTCTTGCGTTCAACAGCTAAAGCCAACCTCTCTTGGGCAAACGATCTCTTCTCCAACGCTTCCATTTTCCTCTCCTCTAATGCGACTCTTCGTTCTTCCATTTTCAACCGTCGCTCTTCTATTCTGACTTTCTTCTCTTCTAGGATGGCCCTCCTTTCGTGTGCACTGGCCAACCTTAGTTCGCTTTTCGCTCTGTCTTTCTGAATTGCTACCAACTCTTTGAGATGATTGCGAATATCTGTTAAGATATCGTTTTTATCGTCATTTGTACTTGTTCTTACATTATTATCACTACTTTTATTGTTTGTACTTATCACAGTTCTACTTTCAAATGTCTCTGTTTTGGGTTCTGTCGTGGAATTTGAGTCATTCAAAAGTGAATCTATGAAGCTGTCCTGGTCTAGAAGGTTTAGTGTTTCGACTGAAAAAAAAAGTTAACATTAAAATATTGTAAGTAAACATATGAACACATAATAGATAACAGTGTAAAGACAGTACAAATGTACAATGATTTTCTAGCGTATGTTGTTGGGCATTGGATCTCGTTTTTATATTTCCATCTCAAGTTTCTCACCGAAGTTGATGGAGAAAGCGTGCTAAAACGATTTTTTCTGATAAAAAACGATGGAAAAAAAATATGCTCTATATCTTTACACTATTATTTCACTAAAATAAAAATGTAAGTAAACACTGGGAACACTGCGCCAGTTGCAATGAGGGTTGCTGTTTTTGTACTCAACAGATGGCACCACTCGCGAATGGAATACAAAAATCATAGGCAAAGCCAATCAATGCCATAGACGCCATACATTTGACAAATAAATGGTTATAAATTTTATAACGATTTACGTTTTCATATAAACAAAACGTTCATTTATTTTAAGTTATTATAATGAAAGGTTTGTTTATAAGATAACGTCAATATTTCTATACAAACGAAGTTTATAACAGTACGGTGTTTGATTATAGTGAAAATTAATTAATGATGTCATTAAAACCACTAAACATTCATTCAAAAATACACGGTACCTAATAAACTACCACAAACTTTTGAACATTTTACTATTTTTAATTAGACAAAAACTAAAAAGAAGACTTGTTTCTGATTTTTATGACGTAACAGGCCAAAACAAATCGTTTTTTACTTTTTATAAAGAGTAGCTGATTTGAGCTGTCATCAAATACCGTATTGATGTGTTCTGTCGATTCCTCGTTGATTCCATCTGAATACAACAGAGAATTGGTCCAGTCGAGTTCATTTATATCTACACACTTACGAGAACAAAAATATCTGAACACGATTTTATGCTCCTGACAATAGGGTCGTGTTTAGATATTTTTGTTCTCGTAAATGTGTAGATGTAAATGAACTCGACTGTCCATGTTTCGGAATTGGTCTATAAGTTATCCTCTCTTTTTACTCATGACCGCCCAGTTCGTTGAAGGAAAACGGTGTCTCAGACACCACGCTGACAGGAGATAGTATGGCATTGTATAGCGGCAAATGTCGTGGTGCCTAGGGCACAGCTTTCCGTCGCTGTGTCCTTGCGCTCAAAAGGTAAATTCAGTAAATACACCCAGGCCAAAAGTATGGAAACAATTTTTTTTTTTTTTATCTAGCCTATAGGACTGTCCCACTGCTGGGCAAAGGCCCAGATTTCCACAGGTCCTTGTCTGACGCTGCCTCCGCCCAGTTGCTGAGGAATGCGTCTATGTCATCCCGCCATCTCCGTCTGGGCCGGCCACGTCTACGTCGCCCGTTTTGGGGCACCCACAACAAAGTTTATAAGTTGGGAAAAAGTTTATTCTTTGAATATTTAAAGTTGCCAATAATTATTCCTTGAGTAGGTAAATGTTAGTAACCGTTAGGCCACCCCCAAAAGAAAGAAAAAAACAGCATATCCACTATTAAAACATTTGCATATCGTAAAATATATATATACTTACCTAGCTCCGGGACAAAGTGCATGACGTCGTTTTTATATTACCTTTCTACACTACAATGTTGCACTGGCAATTTTAAAATGTTTGTAATCATTTTTATATTGTGATTTTGTAAGTTATTCCGTAAGGAAATCACAGGTTTGTATAGTGATATAAGCTTGTTTCCATACTTTTGTCCTGGGGTGTAACTGGCGAAATATGAACTTTACAACAACAATATGGCCTGGGATTGGTGATCATTGGAGCGTTTTAACCATCCTATTCGGCTTATCCCATAATACTGCTAAAATTATTGCCTATCATTAAACATCACTTTAAACCTTACCATTTCTATCCCGCAGTTTCGATTGAACATCGTTAAGTGTAACTTCATTAACCAATGTCTCAAAGTTCACAGCTGGTCTCAAATCTGTAAGATTCGTCGTTTGGTCTTCGTCGCAGGAGTCTTCCAAGTATTCGACCCTGGAATTGATAAAATAAAGAATTGGTAAAATGACGACGCGGTTGGTGCAGTTTGTAGAGACCTGCCTACTAAGCCGGCGGTCTCGGGGTCGAATCCCCGGTCAGGTCACAAATTATTGTGTCATGAGCTTGGATTAATAGTTGTTCTATGTATTTAAGTATATATTTATCTATATAAGTATGTTATATCGTCGTCTTTTATCCATAACAGAAGCCTTCTTAAGCATAATTTGGGGCTAGATGGGTTTATGTGAGGTCTGATATTTATTTATTAAAGAATGTAAGCTCAGTCGGGCCAATCGCGCTACAATGGTACAGTACGTGGGGCTGTCAGAATGCCATTCCCTTTTTATACCGGTCTTGCTCGCTCTTACGAGATTCAGATAAGAACCTCGCAGTTTTCACCAGAACCCGAATCGCAATCTGAGAGCTCACAGATTGTACCTTATGGGGTAAGCACACATACAAATATCAAATCATACTTATACTAGGTACTAACGTCATTTTCAAAGGGCGGACAGTGGATGCAATATGTCAAAATCATGTCAAACGATATACGTAATATGGATATAACTACAAAAACTGCATACATAAAGGTTACTCAAAATGTAATAAAAGTCTCATCCATGTTATGCTTTCGTCAACATATTGCATCCACTGTCCGCCCTTTGGTCATTTTACAACCATGCAATAAACTTAGTTGCATGCAACTAACTGCGGGCCTAGCATATCTTGCCTCGACTTGGCATCTCATGTCTTGCTCGCACGGTATCGAAAGGCAAGTGACAGGAAGTATTGAGACGTATTGTACTTTTCAATATTTTATGGTACGTGCGGTTATCCCGTGGGGCGTTTGCCCCAACTGGATTTAATTCGGCACTGACACGCGCCACAAATACAGCCTGTCACTTTCCTTTCAATACCGTGCGAGCAAGACGCGAGACAAGCGAAATCGATGTAAGATATGCTAGCCCCGCTGATCATAACAAGCCCGGACCACTAAAAATTGTGGTTTGGTCCCAATAAGCATTACCAACTTAGTTTAAAAAGTGAAATAGGTATATGACTCACTCGTATTTATTCTGCTCATGGTCCGAATCAGTAGGAATCTGTAGGTAGCTGCACTGAAAAATACAAAGGCATGCTTAATGCGGATTAATAATAATTTTAACAAAACTACATTTTCTACTTTGTGTCCATCTGTGCCAACTCTTAGTTACATATGTATGCCTTAATACGTTCACTGTCCCAGTTTGACATGTGTAGGCTTATGTCTCTGTAATAGAGGCTTGCCATGACCCCACATATGGGACACGGACAGTGAACGTGTTAAATATTTGAGGCAGCATAGAGATTTTACGATTTTTATGATACAGACATTTTGACACTAACAAAATTAGTACTTAAAAGGTCAATGTTTCAATGCATCTAGGTTTTGTTGCTCTATAAATTGCAAACCTATTTCCGTAGCTAGCTATTAGATAAGTAGATTTAACTTTATGTTTATGTCCATTGTTCATATACATGGGATTATTTGAGCAATGGTATTCTTACTTACATCTTTTTCTTCAGTAACTTCAATTTTTCTGCGTCTGTTGACACACAGGTCCCTGTATATAATCTGCTCTATGCTGCTTAAGAATATCCTAGAATTACCCTTCATTTTCTTCATTGACTGGACTTTCTTCTTGATGCCGCTCTTGAGATCCTTCCAATACTGGAATCATGAGAATTTTCATGTAAATGAACAGTAATTGTAATTCGGATGGTTTTTGTTATTACAGGAGAGGATGAATGGCCAAAGTAGTAACATTATAGTACCCAAGAGGAGGCAAGAGAGACAAAGGAAAATCATTCAGGAGATGATTATTTAATTAAAACTTCTTTTTTGTAAAATTTAGTATTGAAAAGTTCAGTTTATATTACCCTATTCCATTCTCTTGGTGACTTATTCATGCCATGTTCTTGTGTGTTGAGTAAATCAGCCAATTCCGTCCACTTGGCGTCATGGTAATGCTTGCCAAATGCAGTTCTGTGGTTTACACCCCTGGCCAAGCAAGGGTTATCACTCATGAACTTTACAAGCAATTTCAACTGGGGGTAGGTTGCTCTTATTCGACGGCGGCGGGGTTCCATTGTGACCTAAAAATATTAGATTTTATCTGTAACAATTGTCGTCTATTATAATGTGGGCTATACTTGTGAGGACTGGGCTATAGCTGGGTAGTTTTACAGTACATTTAGTATTCTGGTAGACATACAAAAGTGCCCTTGTGGCCTACTTGCAGAATAAAGTTAATTATTATTTGTGTCAATATGGGCAATATTGGTCACTGAGTCATTGATAATCATCAGTTAAAATAAAGTACCAGTAAAAGTACCAGGGGTACAAAACGACTATCAGTAAAATACCTACAGTTCTAGTAAAATGATAAAAGCTTATAAATTCGAATTTATCCCCTTCTGTGGTATGTGAAAGAGATAAACGTTGACATGTCCTCATGGAGTACATACATACGAACCTAATGATGAACTATTGATAATAAAACAGGTCCATGAAACATGATTATACTAGGCAGTCTAGGTTATTAAAAACTGGGGAAAAAAAATGAAAAACTTGTATTTACCGGGTGCAAGCGTCAAGATACCATAAGGAACTTTCCTGAAGAAGTGCTAAAATGTATGTACACTTAGTAAATTAGTAACAAGCTGTTTATTATTTTAAATGTTCACTGCACTTTTGCTGCGGTTGTCACAATCACAATATTGACATGACATTTAATTTGACAGTTGACACAGCACTCGGAGCAGTCCGATTGTAAATGGAACAGCTGAACAAAATGGCTGCGGTTCGTTGTCGGTTTAATTTCGTTGTTGCCAGATAATATAAATTTACCTTGACACAATATCACTGGCAGGGATAGAAATATACAATAAGAAAATAAAATTTTGTCAAAAATCTTAAATACGTCAATCATGTCCATAATTTCATTAAGTTATTATTCTCTATTTTGATAAATATGGAAATATAGCTATAGTTTAAGTTTTATTACGTGTTAATAAATAGCGATAATTATGTTCAGTCGACGAAAAGAAATAAGGCAGCATGATGTCGTATACGACAATCATACCAGGGATTCTATTCCAAAGCGTGGATATTATTCCGAATTGGTATCGGATATGATGAAAGATAACCAAAACAAGGAAGTTTGTGGAAAAAAAAGAATGAAATTAATATTACAGGTATTAATGTATAATTCATTAACAGTTATTTCAAAATTGAACGGTAAATTTGAAGTTAGTTGTATAAGAAAATGGGAAATACTATTTATATATTAGTTGATGTCATGTTAGCGATGCTGGAAACCAAACCTACACGGTAGTGTGCGACGCTGACGGTGTGTTCAGGCTTGGATTGTTTGGCAATCCACAAGGTTTGTTCATAGGTAGGTAACTAACTCATCTGAAGGTCTTGTAACCATGGTCATGATCATGAATGAATTAAAAAAAAACATCATAGGTAACGCGCAAGGTCTTGACTTGATAGGTAGGTAAGGGTGAAGCCAGACGAGCGTAATTAGGGTTCCGTACCCAAAGGGTAAAAACGGGACCCTGTTACTGACCACAACTGACGAGACAGACAAGGCCATTTTTGCCTTTAGTAGTCATCTCAGCGCTGTTTTAAGCGAGGCCTCGAGGGAGATTCCGGCGGAGGATATCCGCCGCCGGGCCCTGCCTGAGGAACTGAGTGCACTCCTAAAGAGGAAAAACGCTCTTATTAGACATACATCTTGGTACCCTTCGCCCGCAAATCGAAAGAATCTCCGGCTGTTGCAACGCACTGTCCGCGAGAGGATCAGAGATTTCCGGGCGAACCAATTCGACGATCTACTTTCAGAGCTTACGCCCAGTCACATGGCCTACTGGAAACTAGCGAAAGCTCTGAAAATGGACACCGTACACTCGATGCCTCCCTTAGAAAGAGTAGGGAACACCACAGCATTCGAGGACATTGAAAAGGCTGAGTGCCTGGCCGATTGCCTCGAGGAACAGTGCTCCCCGAGCCGTCTCTTTATCAACTTAGATCATATTAAAGAGATAAATGATGACGTTGACAGACAGACAAGACGCGACATTTCAAATGAACCCCTAATAAAGCCAGTCACCGCAGGCGAGATCGCCAGCCTCATTAAAGGTTTAAAACCCCGCAAAGCCCCCGGCCCGGACGGGATACCAAACAGGCTTATTAAAATACTTCCAGACGATCACATAGAATTTCTCACCAAGATCTTCAACGCTGCCCTCGCTAACTCCCACTTCCCCAAGGAGTGGAAGCTGGCGACGGTTATTGGTATCCCGAAACCGGGAAAACCGTCAAACCAGCCCGCCTCATATAGGCCGATCAGTTTGCTCTCCACTTTGGGGAAACTGTATGAAAAAGTCATACTAGCCCGACTAAATCTTTTCATTAACGACAATAACATTTTGATCAATGAACAGTTCGGCTTTCGCCCAAATCATTCATGCGTCGAGCAAGTGCACCGCATCACGGAGCATGTGCTTGATGGTTTCACTAAAAGACAAGGTTACCTCCAGTGCAGTTGCCTTAAAACCGGGGCAGTTTTCCTGGATGTGGCCAAGGCCTTTGACAAGGTATGGCATGCCGGTCTGATACACAAGCTGTATCAGATGGGCATGCCGGCCCGCCTTGTCCGCCTCGTTCAGGATTTTCTCAGTCAGAGGATGTTCAGATATAAGGTCGAGGGCACACTTTCCACACCTCATCTCATAACGGCCGGTGTCCCCCAGGGCTCTGTCCTCTCGCCCACGCTATACTCCCTTTATACCAATGACATACCAAAAGCGCCCAATATTAAATTAGCTCTATTTGCTGACGATACGGCACTTTTCACCAGCGGCATGAGCCTCTTGAGGATCTGCGAAGAACTGCAGTCCTCCCTGGATGCACTAGGCCAATGGACTAACCGTTGGCGCATCCAGGTAAACCCGGAGAAAAGCGCCGCTATCCTCTTCCACCCGACCTCGTACAAGGACAAACTGACCGACCTCATACTACACGATGAGAAAATCCCATGGGTAAAGGAAGTCAAGTACCTCGGGGTGCACCTGGATACAAAGTTAAGCTTCAATAGACACATAAAGGCGGTTAAGGGCAAGGCCACCTACATACTAGGCAGATTAGGGGCGATGATATGCAGGCGGAGTAAAATGCGGCTTAGCAGTAAGCTCGCGTTGTACTCCACCTGCATTAGGCCTATAATAACATACGCAGGACCAGTGTTTTTTCATGTAGGGGAAAGGAAGCTCCGCCCCCTCCAAGCCATACAGAATAAATTCCTCAGACGAGCCACTGACGCACCCCTGCGTGGCGTCACCAACTTACAGCTCCACCACGATGTCATGTATCCCACCCTCACCGATTTTGTAAGAAAAAGCGCTAAGACCTACTACCAAAAAGCCGAAAACCACAAAAACCCGCTCGTCCGGGAGATGGTGGGATACGTGCCGATCCCAGACCCTGCACCAGCAGACTTCACCCTTCAGGTGCCGATAGTTGACCCCCTCCCTAACCAGGACATAGACAGAGACATGACCGACAGACTACAAGTACTGACACAACTCACAACCACTCAACTGGATATTATAGCTTTCCGACGCGCAAAAATACGACATATCAGACGACCCAGGAACCTTCTGACTGACCCCGATGACGTCATCACGGCTACAATCAAAGAATGGTACCCTGACGACTCGTCATCGGGTAGTGAGTCAGAACCTGATCCTGGCGCAAATCACGACGCCGACTATTACTTCAATAGGGACAATAGACGACAGGAACGACGCAGGAAAATACAAAACAGGAACACTCTTCGTGCACACCGTCGCCTCCGCCGGCGGGGACGGCCACCGCGATAAATACATTTGCCTACTACACGATATCTTAGAATCAACCTACAAGACCTACAACATACAGACTGACCTTCAGACGACGTTGTCAAGCTAGGTACACGTCCGCTGGTTCGAGTGCCCGTGCACGCCAGCACACACACGCTAGGCGCTGGGGCAGTGCGCTGCCTACAGCCTAGCAACACGATGTCGGTTACAGCCGTAAGGCTACCGAGTAAGCCACCATTTCTGATCTGATCTGAGACTTCGCTGTCCGTCCGTCCGTCCGTCCGTCCGTCCGTCTGTCTGTCACCAGGCTGTATCTCAAGAACGGTGATAGCTAGACAGTTGAAATTTTCACAGATGATGTATTTCTATTGCCGCTATAACAACAAATACTAAAAATAAAATAATATAAATATTTAAGGGGGGCTCCCATACAACAAACTTGTTATAAATTATATATATGTATAGGTACGGAACCCTTCATGCGCGAGTCGGGCTAGCACTTGCCCAATTTTTTTTTTGAGTTGTGAGTCGCGTAATTTCGGCCACGCCATACTTCATGTCATGTGATCACGTCACACGACCGACGACGAAGTACCTATGGCGCGACGGAAATTACGCTCGTCAGCACTAGGGAATGCAAATCGGTTTTAACCGAAACCGAAAAAAACGGTTATAATCGGTTATTTCAGTCATATCAATAACCGATTATTTCTATTTCGTAATCGGTTATAATCGGTTATTTAATATTTGTTTAAATCATTACATTTTCGTAATTTTCGTAGTATACCGCGAAACCAAACATCATTATAAGCTAAGTAACTTAGGTATTTGTACTTAAAACAAATTTACGACTACCGAAACTGCCGAGCCCGGAGCCGAGTTCCAAGGAAACTCTCGGAATGGTCGGAACCTCGGAACATGAAAATAATAATACATAAATGCAAATTATTACTTTTTTGCGTTTGTAGTATTATAGCAAATATATACCACGGTTCATTTTTCCCTTCTTTGGAGATAAACATCTCCCATCTCTTTCTTACTAATGCGCAGGTAGAGTAATGGATAAAGGAGGGGTGTCTTTATCCCGAAGTTGATTAAACTTGATTGTTGATTGAAAATATTGAAATTAGAAATGATCGTATTTTTTTTTATTAGAGAAATAGATAAGTACCAAACATCGTTTGTGTTTCATTTATAAGTCGTACGCAGCATAGCTTTCCACGTTTAGACCATATTTCTTCGATTTTCTTCAAAGTTTGTAATTTTCTGTTATAACCGCTACAATAATCGGTTATGAAATTTGGTCGGTTTTTGCATTCCCTAGTCAGCACCTCTAGCATAGCTGGCATACGTGACTATTTCTCGCGTAAGATAATTATCCGTCTCTTTCCTGTGCAGTAATGTGAGAAAGTGACGGGTACCGCTATGTCGCAAGACAAAAGTCGCAAAGTATAGTTATGCTAAACGGGTCTACAGTCTGAATAGGTAAACCGTAAGTTTTGTAACAGCAAATATTTACTTTGTCGTGGTATTTAGGCTAAAACATCAAATTTGGCGCCTATGTTGGTGTCTTTGCCGAAGCCACAGAAGCCTAAGATGCTGCTGCCGCCAGGGCGTTGGACCACTTACCAAGGCGATGAAAGTATTGTAAGTACAAGCGCCGAACATGATTTTAGGTTTTTTACCCGAAGCAAAAAAGGAGGGTTGTGATTTTGACCGTTATGTATGTATTCATCTGTTCCCTCATAACTAATTATCTAACAGGACTTCTTCTAGTTTACCTAACTGTGTCTACGAACATTTGAGTACCGCAACCTTTGTTTTTTATATTGTTATTGTTTATATGTAAACACTTTATTGTACACAAAAACAAGAAATACATTCCAAAAGAATAAATATGTACAAAGGCGAACTTATCCCTTTAATATTCTTCCTTACATTGTCTTTGATAAGGGTTTGTGTAAAGATTTTGCAGTGCGTTTTGAACATATGCGCCTGTTAAAAACTTAAAAAGGTATTAGCAATATTGCTGCGTAATTTCTTCTAGGCTCTTTAAAAAGTTTCACTAACAATAGTACATTAAATACCTAGAGCGGTGAATTTTCGAAAGTACACCAGATAGGTGTTTGTGTCCTGAACCGAAGATGAGGGCCATAAATATGCGATCTGGGGCTTTACGAATTACCGCCCGTGGTTTGTCTAAGGTTTTAGGTCTCGCCTTGGCTAGGAAGTGAGATTTTCTCAAGTGGGCATAAAATCCCACTTACGGCCCAGGGTGACGTAAATATTTTTACAAACTAGTGGCTTTGTGAGTTGTAGACCTCGTGAGTTTGTTTGTATAAATGTGCTTGTGGCCTACAAGAATAAAAATCATAATTTCATTGTTATTTTATTGCGTAGTTATCTCCACAATTTTAAATGCTTCGAAAAACTGAAAAAAAAATCTATACCTATACTTATGGCGACCGAGTCATCGACTTGTGAGATTCACTAGTTGTTATACCGCCTGCGGGCAGTCCCGCATGCCGAATATCTACCGAGTTATCGACCAATGAAACTGAGCCATTAACGACTTTTCACAAAAAAACATTTTTTTCAACGAAAGGCGACCTGTAGTTGAGAACATCCGAACATAATAAAATAATTTTTGGCCAAGCTGTAATGGAGACGCTTTGCATACGGTACAGTATACTAATAATAACAATAACTACAAAAAAAATTGTTTCTTACCAGCAATTCCCCTTCACAACATTTGTGCCGAAGTTGCAATTTCTGAACATCGTACTACCCAAGGAAATGCCCCGCTTGGTTAAAATCGAACGATTACGGCGAAAATTCTTGGCGGCGAATATGAAGGTAATTATTATATTTTCCCTGGTGAAAACCAAAAGTCACTAAAATTTATGTCACTGCTCTTCAAAACCTCGTATCTAGTTAGTAAATTGATACTGAGATACGAGCTTTGTTTCAAGTAGGTATTTGTTATTTAGAAACGATTTATAAATACTTATAAATCGTCGGTTGAAAAACAAAACTCACTAAATAACAAATACCTACTTGAAACAAAGCTCGTATCTCAGTATCGATTTATAAGTATTTATGTTTTTTTCGCATTCGTCTCATTTTAGTCAGACAATAAAGAAACTTGAATGTCAGTCCTCATTCAAGTTTCAAACTCCGAACCACGAATAAGAAGGGCTACCTACTCTACTCCGACGATCAAAATTCAAAGTTTGTACTGTATTTGAATGAGCGGGACGGCCGAAACGTTTTGGAATTTCGGACATCGAAGTATAACCCGCTTGACTTAACTTCAGAAACCAGCGATGGGTACGATTAAGTCGCGTACCAACCTAGAATCTCGTAGTATCGTGATTCGTCCATTATCACTCGAGTTGAGAGTGCTGGTGACTTCATGGCTTCTCCGGTTGATCCTTACGACAGGATTCCATGGAGTATTTGAGTCCTATTCAGGTTTTATTATGAGTTAGCGGCTTAGGCATCGTTCCTGTCGGACATTTAAAAGTGAATAGACTTGAAAGCCTAATTTTCTTGCTGGACTGTCTAGGCAAACAAACAAGCCCTTTAACCCTTGAAAGTTCTGTGATGAAAGCATAAGTACATTTTAAACAAATCGTTAACTAATGTTTCTGTCCACAGGGAAGACTGTTGTTTTTCCTATCGAGTATGATCCATTGCACTAACTTTCATTATGCATATGAATCTTACTGTACAGTCAACCAATTTGATTTCTAGGCCACTATAGAACCTTGTCACAATGACAATGATTATGAGATTTCAAGCGGCTTTCATATTGACGTTCACTGTGACAAGGTACGAAATGGCCTAGGAATCAAATTGGTTGACTGTACATGTTTGTCTACTTCGTAGAAAATGCTCCGTGACCTGGGTATTCAGTCATACTGGTTGTTGCCCCCGACGGAGTATCAGGTCCCAAGCCAGCAGCACTACGGTCTTTACAGCCCTTTCCCGAAGCTAGATCTGGAGATATTCGACAACACTGACTTCGACTGCAGGTGAGTCAATATTTGTTGTACACCTGAGTTCTGACCCTTGCCTATTTGACGGACGGTGGTTTACTTACTTAAGTTTTTTTTAATATTACGACGGAGGCAAACGAGCATGTTAAGCAGTTACCGCCGCCTATGGACGCTTTCGATGCCAGGATCATTGCTCGTTGCCGTCCATTTAAGAACCTATTTACTCCCCTCTTTAAGAACCGCATGCTGTAGCCCCCGGGGAAAACCGACAGTGAGCTCATTCCACATGCGGAGCGTTTGCGGTAGAAAATCCCTCTGGAACTGCACTGTTCTCGACCATTTAGACTCCAGTGTGTGAGGATGAACATCGTATAGTATAGTTTTGTATAGCGACGTATTATTCATTCCGACTTTGCTTATCATTATATGGGAGAATCCCTGCTCGACAACCCATCGACCACACACTCCCTAAAGTTTCTTCAGTCCGTTAGAATAGCAAAAGGCAGCATAATTCTAAATATGTCACTGGGTGAGTGGCGACCCTTAAAAGACATACGTATGTCTATAAGTTGTACGTTATTAAAGCGTATCTGTTGTTGTTGTTACAAATGTTTATTTTGGCTGCGCTCCTTTCAATCATATGCGATATCAATGCTTCAAACTTGGAATATCTCATTTCAGAACTCCGGAGGAGTGGCTTAGTCTGGGCAAGATTGAAGGCGAGCAATATCCCTGCCCGGGGATCGCGTACATACCCAAAATGGAAGGGAAGGCCAAAGCGGGGGGCGATCTCATCAATGTGCTCAACAACTTGTATGATGTTAGTGGTTACATTCATTTTTGATGTCCAACTGCGCGGTAAACCAGGTTCCCAAGCTGTGCGCCACGGTGTCCTGGGTTTTCTTTTCTCCAGAAACTAAGCTACCTACGCTGCTTCAAATAGCTTGGGCGCGGATCCAAAAGACTCAACCTATATGTATTATCCAATATTTACTTACTGTTGGGTGATATCAACTACATATCATGGGTTGAATAGACGTGCCAATGCAGTTTTAGATACGTTGCCTTCCTTAAATGATATGAAACAATATAATAATGTGACTTTCTTGCAGTGGACTAATGTGGCAGCCTTCAGTTACGACGAAAAAACTACACTGTGGCATGTCATGGCATTAGATGGAAGTAAAAGGAGATACAAGTAAATATAATTATTATATAACTAACTTCACAAACGTACGGGTTGAATGTATACACGAACTTCACGAAGTGGGCATTGTTCGACATTTCTCAAAATGATTTCGACTAGGTGGAAATTGCTTCATTCCTAAGGGTCTATGATGGTCACGTCTGTTACACGATAGACTGATAAAGTATCCGTCAAATTCTGGCAAGTGCAAGGGTGACGAATTCTTTACCATTTATCTAACGTGTGATAAACGTCCACTAATATCCACCACTCCTTAGTAGACAATATATGTCTTTTGGTTTGCAGTATTCCCAGAATCCGCCTTATGTTCAAAGCTGACGATCCTGAGACTTTCGCTATGAGGGTGAAATTCGCCATCGATCTACGGAACGAGGTTGAAAACAATATAAGGTTTGGTTTGTTTATACCTACCAAACAAATTCGATTTTTAAGATTTTCGGAACAAATGAGGCAGAACCAAATAGTCAAAGTTAATTAGCCATTTATTATTACAGGTTCTATTTATACCTGGACTGTCTAGCACTAGACGGGCTACCGTTAATGCCGTTGCAGTATATGCCGAATATCCTCAAATTGGTGCGGATCCATAGGCAGGCGCGGGAGTGTGATGAGATACATCTGCACGCGCTCAAGCAAGAGGTAATTCAGTGCCGGCCGGGCCACGACTACGCGTAACCGGCGGAGCGAAGAGCGGCGGCCACAGGAGTGAGCGAGACACACCTATGGCATCGCTCTTAGTATTTGTTGTTATAGCGGCAATAGAAATACATCATCTGTGAAAATTTCAACTGTCTAGCTACAGCCTGGTGACAGACGGACGGACGGACGGACGGACAGCGAAGTCTCAGTAATAGGGACGCGTTTTTACCCTTTGGGTACGGAACCCTAAAAAATTGGGCAAGTGCGAGTCCGACTCGCGCATGAAGGGTTCCGTACCTATAACAAGTTTGTTGTATGGGAGCCCCCCTTAAATATTTATTTTATTTGATTTTTACTATTTGCTGTTATAGCGGCAATAGAAATACATCATCTGTGAAAATTTCAACTGTCTAGCTATCACCGTTCTTGAGATACAGCCTGGTGACAGACGGACGGACGGACGGACGGACAGCGAAGTCTCAGTAATAGGGTCCCGTTTTTACCCTTTGGGTACGGAACCCTAACAACAAAAAAATTGGGCAAGTGCGAGCCCGACTCGCGCATGAAGGGTTCCGTACCTATACATATATATAATCTATAACAAGTTTGTTGTATGGGAGCCCCCCTTAAATATTTATTTTATTTTATTTTTAGTATTTGTTGTTATAGCGGCAATAGAAATACATCATCTGTGAAAATTTCAACTGTCTAGCTATCACCGTTGTTGAGATACAGCCTGGTGACAGACGGACGGACGGACGGACGGACGGACAGCGAAGTCTCAGTAATAGGGTCCCGTTTTTACCCTTTGGGTACGGAACCCTAAAAAGGCAAAAAGTATCCTGTAACCATTTTTGGCTATTTATTTAAATTTATTTAAATCCGTCCAGCGGTTTTGGCATGATGAGAGGACAAGTCGATTTTGACCAACTGACGGCTCGGTACGGCCGGCGCCACGAGCCTATACAAAACATATATTATCCTGCATCGCACTATTAAATTTAGTGTCCTGAAATTATGATTTTCAATACTTAATCTAGGATTTTATAATAGTATATAGATTATGCTTCTATAATAAAAAAAGTGTAAGTATTTGTATTATTCCAGGCGTATCTATTGTACAAAAAAATGGAAGGAAAAATGCAGATTATACACACTATAACGAAGTATCGAGACTTGTATAATTTCATAAACGTCCCAACAAAAGATTACGTGCCGCCGGTGCCTGATTATGGTACTGTATTCATAATTTGATACTTGCAAAAATCAAAAGATAATTATTAATCGACCATAGATAACACAGACAAAGTTAGAACGACAGGTCCAAAGCACCTAAATAGACGGAAAACGTAACGGATTTGCCACGACTATGCGCGACTAGCGGCGCGGCAAGCGGTTGAGCGAGACATCCGAGAGTGAGCGAATCACACATACCTACACCGCTGCCGCTACCGGAGCTCCGTTACATTTTCAACCCCTCCATATCTCAGCCATTTTGAAAATCGTCGAAAAAGTGAATCGACAAAATATCTATATTATTAACTAACCTACTCACAAAATTTCATGAGCATCGGTTGAGATCTGCGACCTCTAGACTAGACCTCTGAACATCTTAACATTTGGACTTACAAAAGACTTTTTAGCTGAACTGAAGCAGAGAAAGCTTCACTTGCCAATAAGTATGCCGCGTTGAAAGGTTTGGGAACTTCATGATTTTGAGTTGTAAAATTCATGACCCACGGACGACAATGATGGCATGAATCCAGTAATGTCTCCGATAGTCTTGTCCCCACACCTGCAATGCGCAGACCTTGCATAAACTGCTTCCATACTACGTATGTCGTTAAACTCTTTAACCGTACGGCGCAGGTGCAAGCGAATATACCTAAATCTCTATTTCAGGCCGCTACCCGTGTGTTATGGAGGACTTCAAAGGAAGAATTAAGTATAACCAGTGGTTTTCACTCTACGTACTCACAGAATCTGTCTCCTGCATACATTTAGTGGTCGATGAATGTTTGAAGGTAACTTATATTCTGGTTATTAACTATTTTGGAAGAAGTGGCAGTTGGTTTGACATTGCTCGTTAAGTCTGGCCCTATGGGACAGAAAGGTTATTATTATTACTTGACGACCACATACCGAAAAATGTAGCAGCAAATACTGTGCTAAGCTGTACGAGGGTAGTGGGTAGTGGTAGGGCCACAGCCAGACGTTGTGGAAATCGTTAGGATAGGCTTCGTCCAACAGTGCTGGATCTGAATAACCTACGGTATAGCTTATCTTTTAGTTTAACGCTTGAAGGCAGGGTATGAAGATTCCTCGAAGTCCTGATTGCTTCAGTTTGTGCATAGACTAAATACTTTTGTATGTAACAAAGAGGTGGCGAATGTAATATGAATATGGGTTGATGATTTCTAGGTGGAGTGCATGCTATTCTTCACTTCCAACTATGGAAGGAACGTTGGTTTACAAGAGTTCGATGCCGCTCAACAACACTGCACTTCCATGGTAGGTAATTTATAATATCAATAAATTGTATCAGAAAATTCACCAAATCATAATTTCACCAGTACGGACGGACAGTAAGGACGATTCTTCTAGATTATTTATTTTGTAGGTATACTAGTATTTGTAAAGCAATAATCTGAAATTTGTTATGCATAGATGCTGAAGTATTTAAACATAACATGGCTGAACAACACGGCTCATGCAATAAGAATGTCATTCAGAGATGTCGGAAAAGGGTTCGTTTTCTTGTTCATAAATTTGTAATGGTCACCTTAGTAATTCTAAGGTTTAAATAAGTATTAATAATATTTTATATCTGCAGCTGGTTTAACATTTATGAGAAGAAATGGGAGTTTTACGGAGTCAGCAAGCTTAACAGGTTCATGCAGCTTGTAAGGTTTCGCATGCAGGTAACACTCTTGTTTACTACGAGCGAGTTTTCGTCGGCGCAGGCCCGAAATATTTCTGATATATCCCATTTCCTATTACATCAGCATCGGCAATATCAGCATTATAATATTCCTCTAAAATTGCTATTCCAAAAGTGTCAGGATTCTTTTTTTATGAACAGTTTTGGGAATTTAGGTACCACTAATTGATACCGTTTCTATATTGCTACAGTATGCGCTACGGTACAGCATCGAACAGTCCATGGCAATGTACGTATACATGTGCGAGACGCCATGCCTCTGCACCTACTTCTGCGAAGACGACTGGGAATGGGACTCCTCGGACCTCATCAACACGCCCTTCCGTTCGCCCACTGTTACGCTCTTCTACTTCTTCCTGATGATGAACAACGACGGACCATATTACACTACAGATCCATCGCAGTTCGAGGTGAGTTTGGCCTACTCGTTCTTTGAGGCTCGTCTAGACGGCGTTCTTTAGAAACTAAAACAAAACAGTAAAGATCGCTCCAATGTGAAGTTGTAAGTAAGCAGAATGCGCATAATGGAAGGTTTTTGTACAGGCCATCTGAAGAAGTATGGCCCTTTTATATACGTCTAACACCAAACAAATGTACCATTGTTGTATTTCGTCTACCTCTGCATCTATATTCTGCGAAGACGCTTGGGGACACTTTAAACCTCATGAATACTCCTTTCCGTTCCGAATCAAGCACAGTTCGAGGCAAGTTTGGTATATTTCTTCTCAGCTCTTTGCTCCTGGCGTATGTGGTTTCAAAAGTGAGATAGAAAATGTGACAGACATTTGAAGGACGTCATCTTAGCTTCTCATTCTTAAGAATTATTTTTGCAGATAGTGATCCAGCGGCTATTCAGAGAGATGCTGTACAGGTGCCACTTCATCCCGCAAGTGCACCCCATGATCATGACCGGCCTGGTCTTCGACAAGGAGCTGTTCCTCACGTCCATTGGTACCTCTATTGGTATTTAAGATTATACTTGGATGTGATCGCAAATAATTGGAATATTTAATTCTTTCATTCTCCGACAAAAGAGGGGTGTTATAAATAAGTTTAACGTGCGTATCTGTAGCCTGTTTGTGTAGCGGTATAGCCGATATCTGATCTTATTTAAAACAGCTTATTTTTTATAAAAGGTGAAAATATTAAAAGCGTTCTTGGTTAAAAAATTCATCTAATCTACAAAGCGGGTATCGCCGTTAGCAGACCATAAGCTTGTGTGTGTGTAGTTTGGTAATTTATCGTTCCGGCGATAACTTGTTTATCTTCATAACTCACAACATAGTCATTCCCTAGCTCTTTGCTCTTTATCCCCCTATATTTGTTCCAGGTTTATTGGAACCTAATGTCGTGGAATACAGAGATCGCCTCCTCAAGGCATATCGAAAGTCTATTATACCACTAAAAGCATACTTGCGCCAATACGAATGCTACAGGGATATATTCGTGTTAGACATAGAAGAATACGTTGAGTAAGTAAATTATACCGAGGGTTAATATTTGCAGAAATATCACTGAAGAGGACAAGATCCCATTGTTTGGGTTTCCATAAGGACGTCAGGTAGACAGGATCACAGTTTTTTTTTACCCATAACCTGCCAACACGTCCGCAAACTAATTATCAGAGTTGGCACTCCTCCGCTCCTCCCCCCTGAGACCTAACAGATTTGTGTTTTCACACATTCAGTGTCCCAGTTTGACATGTGAACCTCATGTCTCTGTAATAGAGGCTTGCCGTGACCCCACATATGAGATTTAATATTTTTCGTTTACTTACATATCGCGAATCTAAGATTTTCCGTTCTAGAAACTTTCGCCAAGAAAAACACACAGCAAATGAGACCCGTGAAGAGGTACAAATGCATTACGACGCAAAGCAAGATCTGATCTGGCGGTTGCCGCAGTACATCAACATCGGCCCATTCGCTCTAAACGTCGACACTTTAAAGGTAAGGTGCGTTCATCTAAAATTGATCTGTGGAAGAATTCATAAGCTATGTAGGGTGTAATAAACCAATTAAGCCCTAATCTGAAATACTGTTAACTGAAACGGGGCTTTTTCTTATATGCTGTGTCAATTTTTGGCATTGTTTCTGTCACTTCTGGTCTGTTGAATGTAAAAGGTTTGATCCTTGGTGTACAAAGTTTTCTTTTTAGCTGACTAAACATCATTAAAAAACAACTGTATTGCCGATCGAAATGACTTGTATTATGAATGAACGTATCTTAGGCTGCTTGTCCACTGGAGCGAAGATGTGTAAAATTGACTAATCAAATTCCTCAGATTTAAATGCACTTTTTTTGGGCTTCACATAGACGCAGCCTGATTGGCTCATTTTCTCCGATTCGCTTCAGTGGACAGCTTTAAGGTAATTTGCGTGTGACGGTTAGGGCTCTGTTACATTTAAATTATTCTTCTTCGTATCCTCAACTCATTCTAAACATATAATTTTACAGCAAATTCTAGTAACCAAACGCTCAGATATCATCAAAGCTTTGTTAGCCATGTGGGCAGAAGAGGTGAGACTGGTGGTAGATGACGTGATTCAAGCCTATAAGAACATCATGAGGAAGCTAGGCGAGAAGCCAAACACGATAGAACATGTTTTTGAGATTCGAGAGTGGATGGAGTCGATACCTTTTGCTCTCAAGACCCAGGAAGATATCATGAAGAAAGTGCACACGGTAAGTGAAGAAGGCAAGGTATAGTTTTTATTTTTTAACTGGGCTAATCTAGTTATCTAGTTATCCATAGTAATATTATAAATGCGAAAGTGTGTCTGTCTGTCTGTTACCTCTTCACGCTTAAACCGCTGAACCGATTTAGATGAAATTTGGTATATAGATAGTTTCAGTCCCGGGGAAGGACATAGGATACTTTTCATCCCGAATAAATTTAGTGTTCCCGTGGGATGAGCGGGTAACACCGCGGGGCACAGCTAGTAAATTATAAATGCGAAAGTGTGTCTGTCTGTCTGTTACCTCTTCACGCTTAAACCGCTGAACCGAATTAGATGAAATTTGGAATGGAGATAGTTTGAGACCCGGGAAAGGACATAGGATACTTTTCATCCCGAATTCCCAGTGTTCCCATGGGATGAGCGGGTTACACCGCGGGGCACAGCTAGTCTAGTTATATAGTATAAACAGTAATGAAAAAATGTATTCTAATTATGATATTTTTATTTCATAGTTATATTAAAAGGTGCAACTTCCTACTTGTTTTTTATACCGTGGTCGGGTAAAATGTATCCTATAACCATCTTTGGATGTCCAGCTATCCCTGTCCGAAATTGGTAAAAATCTGTCTAGCCGTTTCGGCGTGATGAGAGGACAATGTAAATTATGACGACGCAAGAGTAATACTAATAACGCGTAAATATTGCAATTGTTTTAGGTAATATTGTATTTTCATGTACAGTATTGAAATAACTTAATGTATGTTAAGTGTAAACATGTAATAGAAATTTAATAATGTTGTTGCAGGACTACGAAGTTTTGGATGCGTTTCTGACACCTCTAGAAGACGAAGATTTCAGGGCCCTTTGGGAAGCTATCGGTTGGCCTTTGAATATTACAAAACAGGTAACTCACTCCATAGTCATTGCCCTGCAATTTTTTCGAATGTTTCGGAATCTAGAACTCTATCTATACTCTCAAACTGACCGGATCATGATTAAACATCCAGTTACCTCAATGTCAGGGTTTCAATTCCTTAAGATGTTTTCCGCTCCTGCACTATATCGTATACATTTGTATGATAATGCTGTCTCTTTTCTCTGGCCATCGACTCCAAGAACAACGTACATTTCTAAAGAAAAGAATGTTAATTAAGTATGATGACCTGGTTACTTAGATGGTGGTCACCAGCGACTTTCTGGAGGAGGAGCAGGAGAAGTTCTGGAAGCTCCACCTCCAGGACGAGCTGACGTTGTCAGACAAGATCGACATGTTTACTGCACAGTGTATGCAGCTCACCTTGCAGAGTGACTTTGCCAAGGTAAATTCCCAACTCGTCAAAATTTTCGTTTTTTGTTCCTTGTAGAAAGGTGACCAACGTCACGGCTATTTTCAGCTCCTTACTGCACTTCGGAACACCCCCACTAATGCTTTAACTTTGACCGAACCAGTCTCTCAATATTTGATCATTAATTATTATTATTTTTTCATATTTTTTATGGAATAGTTACCTGGTAAATTTTGCATTTAGGACTTGGGGAAAGTATTCCATGCTTCTAGATGTACCGAGTTAAGAGTTGTGCTTTTGTCTATTAATCACTATTGAATAATATTGATTCCTCGATGACCATAATTTTTCCAAGGTCCATGAGATAGCGAATGATATAAAAAAGGCGTGGAAGGCTATGAAAGAGGCGCAAGATTGGGGCCGCATACTGAACCAGCGACAAAAATTGTTTGGACAGCCGGTCAGGCCGTATTCCGATCTGAATCGCTTGGTGAAGGAGTTCGAGCCATATAGAAACCTTTGGGTTACTGCTTCAGGTTTGTACAAAGATTTTAATGATCCATTGATACAAAGATCAAAGCTCAAACCTTTGGGTTACTGCTTCAGGTTTGTACAAAGACTTTAATGATCCATTGATACAAAGATCAAAGCTCAAACCTTTGGGTTACTGCTTCAGGTTTGTACAAAGATTTTAATGATGAATGAATGATGATGAATGATGAAGGTCAAAGCTCAAAGAAATATTTAAATGCCTAACCTGAATAGGCTGAATAGCCTGTCCACCACCAGGTTATGCATTTAATTCTTTCTTTGAGCTTTGATCTTTGTATCAATAGTTTAATATAAAAAATTGTGGTGTGTACCCACATAAAAAAAAAGACATTACATGTTTCATAGATATTGATGATGCAAAGGAGGCGTGAAAATTCATGAACGCCTTAACGTCCCAATTCACCTCGTTGGCTTGCTATTTGTCCTTTTTGGAACTCTTAGTAGGCAGATCTTTCTGTCCAATTTGGTTTCATAATCACCACGTCTTGCTAACTGTCTGCCCCCGTTTCTGCGTCCTTGTTCCTGTTCCCAACTGGAATTCATTCGAATGCGACTCTGACCCTTTCTCAGTCCTGCACCTAATGTATATTATTCTTCTACTAGTCTAAGATCCCGATATAGTACGACCTTCACCGAGATGTTTATTTGATGAAATGTATTTTATATTTAATTTAATATGTCAATAAATATATTCCATATGGGTTGCCTAACAAATTTTAGTCCAGGGTATGTTTAATTGATAATTTAAAAAAATATTTTTTAAACATTTCTCCGGTTTGATTAATATTAGATAAATTCTATACCAATCGATAGTATGAAGCCCATAGAATATGCAAACGTTAGGTTGCCTATTCTTTTCCCGTCACAACTATCGGGTAGCCAGGTATAAACAGATAAATCTATACCTACTAGCATTTTGCAACGGTCTGATTCTTGAATTGAAATTAAATAAAATTAAGATTTTTTTATTATGAATTTATCTAATAATCAAACCGGTGAAATGTTTAATTTTTTTTTTAATTTTTAACTAAACATACCCTGGACTAAAATTTGTTAGGCAACCCATATGCAATATATTTATTGACATATTAAATTAAATATAAAATACATTTCATCAAATAACATCTCGGTGAAGGTCGTTCTATATCGGGATCCTCTACTATACACAGATTTCCTGAAAGCTAAAGAGGTTTGGTTTGACAACCCGCTGATGTACGTGGATGCTGATGCTATTGAGCCACTTGTCAACGAATACTATAAAACAATAGTCAAATGCACGAAGGTCTTCGCCGATTTACCTAAAGTACAATCCGTGGCGATTACAATTCGGGTGAGTTTTGAGATAATGAGAATTTAAGCATAGGTATCAACATTAGATGTAATGTTGTCTATAGAAGCGGAGCCAAAAGAACTGAATTTTAATCTGGGGAATGTGATTGGTTGATTTTACACATCTCGGCACCGCAGCCAAAGACTTGTTATACATTGACTTGATTTGAGATTACTTTATTATTCCACAGGACGATATTGATGAGTTTAGACCTCTTGTTCCTGTGTTACAAGCGGTGAGGAATCCCGGCATGAAAGAAAGACATTGGAACGAATTTATGGAAAAATCAGGTAGGTATTAAAATCTTGAAGAATTATCAGCGTTCAATCGGTTTGAGAGCAAAACAAGCAAAGCCGATGATGATGATGGATGTGATGTTCAAAGATGAGCCCGAGTAGAACAGCTTTACGTGCTGTAATGTCGTTTCTAACCGATACTGAACCAATGAGGTTCCGTTGTGACATACAATCAGGTATACTGATTACATCAGTCATCCAGTGGTAGTTAATTGTTGGTCAGTTTACGAACAAGAAAAAAATTCGCAAGCAATAATTTGAAAAAATACTTCTTACTTGAAATATGCGTACAAATGGGTTCTTTTAAACTTGCACTCCTCTCTATCAGGGACCACGGTAACCATGAACGAGAAACAGACCTTCCAGATGTGCCTAAAGCAAGGTGTGGCTGAGTGGGCTGAGCTGATCGCGGAGATCGGAGAACTGGCCAGTAAGGAGTACGTGATCGAGCAATCACTAGACAAGATGCAGGGTGAATGGGCCTCTAAGATCGTGGAGCTGACTCCCTATAAGACCACTGGTATGAACAGAACATAGGGGAGATAGGGGAGCATTGGGCAGTCGGGAGGTTCGGGCACCACCTTGTAAGTCGGGTCGTATGGAAGCTACTTAATTTTGTATACTGTGGTAGTTTAGCTTACTAACTGGAAACACCGCTCAGGCTAATGTTATCTGCTATTTTGAATAGTTGTCGGTGTCACATGCCGTCGACCGTTTCGTGCGTGCGAAAGTGAATATTTTGATGTAATTTCGAAGGAAATAACAACGTGATCTGTGTAAAGTCGTAAGTTTCTGTATTGTCATCTAGTTATGTATTTAGGAAAGCTAATATTAACGTATAAATGAAGGTAAAATATTAGGCCACAAAAAACTTATTTGAATTTATTTGTGAAATGAGGGGGTGGGGAGCATTGAGCACTAATTCTAAAGGGAGGTTTGGGTATGCCCAATGCTCCCGCCACTATTGTTTGTTTCGGCAATCGGTGTAAAAAGTAGGTTCTGTTACGAGAAAATTATTTCGACGTGTTTAAATTGCGTGTAGATATTGAATTTGAATACTAAATACTTTTGATGTGTCACTACTATTTGTGTTACTAATTATTATATTATTTTTTCTAAAATGCTGTTTGAATTTAAAAAGAAAAATAAGCGACGCGAAATCCCTAAAGAGAGAAAAGAGTGCCATAGAAGAAATTAAAACCGGCCAAGAGTATGTCGACTTGTCGAGCCACGCTCAGGGTAGGGTTCCGTAGGGCACAATAGACGCGCTTAAAACTGCGGTTTTCGGTCCAATAACTCAAAAAACGGCTCCATCGATTTTATCCAATATAGTTTTCATTGAAAGTACTTATAAGGCCTAATCTTTATGAATTTTTTCGCCCGCGGTTGAAAAGTTAGAGGCGGGGGACGCTATTTTTTGGATTTCCGGAGCGATTTTTATAAAAAAATAATGTTTGGAGACCCCGTATTATTTTTAAAAGACCTATTCAACGACACCCCATACACTAGTACTGGAATGAAACGTAGCTAAGCCGCGGACGGACAGACAGACATTGCGAAACTATAAGGTTTCCTAGTTGACTACGGAACCCTAAAAAGGGAGCAAAAATTGAATCGCCTGCAAATCTTAGCTAAAATGTATTACTTACTGAAGTAAGAATACTAAGTATTGAGTACTATATCTTTATTTTTATTTTTTTGAGTATTTATAGTTTAAAACAGTTGATCGTTTGTTGATTTTATTGAAAGTTTTTATGATTATATTATTTAATATTCAAATAATTTACCATTAAGAGGCGTATTTAATACAGTGCCCAAACCTCCCATTGAGGTGCCCAAACCACCCGACCATTGGGAGGTTTGGGCACTTTTGACAGTGTTCAGAAAATCTCTTGCAATTTGGAGACCGATTATTATTGTATAAGTGTTCTTGGTAATAATTGAAGCCAAATATATGTGCTACTAATATAAGGAGTAAAAAGTTGATTTTGTTAAAAAATTGCATTTTTATTAAGACTTAAGTAAAAAAGTGCCCAATGCTCCCCTACCTTCGTATTTATTCATTAATTATATTTTCTTGTAACTTTTTAACTAAACAAATCACATTTTATTACAATACAATACGATAATAATTTTCCACACCAAAAACAATTTACACAATACAATTGTAATAAAGGAAGACAGCAGACGGTTACTTAGTTTAGGGTAGTTTGAACCGTAAAATTTCGGTGAACTTACAAATAGAGGGGAATGTGACGTATTTTGGGGCTTCTCTGAAATTTAAAGAAGTTCTGTTTCAACATATTATCTATGCCGGCAATCAACAGAGATCATAAAAAACCAGTGACGGCCCTAGAAGGCACTTCAATGAATTTGGTCGCATTTTACGAACCCTGGATAATCAATATCAAAATGAATGCCTCGATGATAGCACCTCGAACCGTTATATGCCTAGATAAGCCCTCTGCTATAGTATATACCATGATAATCTTCTTTGATTCATTATTTTTCTTTGTCGCTACATTTTTGTAAACGTCATGTGCATTATGTTGAGCTGCTATGTAGATTACTACCCGGCGACATTTTTCTCTCATCATAATTTGCTTCGTTTTTCCAGGCACATTCATAATGAAAATAGCAGATGAAACGCTTCAAATGCTAGATGAGCACCAGTTGCAGACGCAGCAGCTCAGCTTCAGTCCCTTCAAGGCGGCTTTCGAGCTGAGGATCCAGGAGTGGGGAGACAAACTTCATCAGACTCAGAAGTTCATTGATGAATGGATAGAGTGTCAAAAGTGAGTAGATTACTTTATCCCTATAGGAATCATCATCTATAATTATCAGATGCGATTCTGTTACTTAATTTTTTATATTAATCTGCAAAACTAAAAGTTGTTGTTAAACTCACGTGAAGATTGTCAAGAGCGGCCCGACGTATTTAGTTCTTCCTTCGGGACAGCTAACCGTATAGCCCCAGGGGCAGCAAATCACTAAATTTAATTAAACCGTTAATAATAATTATTAGGGATGTCTCACAAAAGTTTTAATAAGCTTTGTTCAGAAAAGTATTTTCTTTCTCTGTTATCAGAGAATGGATGTATCTGGAGCCGATTTTCACGTCAGAGGATATATCACGCCAATTGCCATTGGAAGCGAAGAAGTATAATACCATGGAGAGAATTTGGAGGCGCGTCATGTCCACAGCCGTCGCTTGCAATAAGGTAAATCGTATTATGATACATATATGTTGTAACTTAAGAGTATTCAATGATTACTACACATTTACTCGCAGCAGAAACTTCTATGGACGTTTCTAAAATCTAAATTGTTTTTTGCCTAAGATTCAACTTGACCATGCTGTGTTACTTTTAAGGCACAGCCTTTATTAGTAAATTGATAAAATAAAACAATGTACAATTCGTGAGCTCTCAGATTGCGATTCGGGTTGGGGTGAAAACTGAGAGGTTCTTACCTGGATCGCCTAAGAGCGAGCGAGACAAGTATAAAACTCGAATCGCATTCTGTCGGCTCACGCACTGTATGTTTATCTCGTGACAGCTCGGCTAACTCTACGTTTCATGATAAGATCATTAGGTGTGGTGCGGAATCGTGGGTTCCTGACCCTTTTTTCCAAACGTCACTGGAAAGAGAATACAATATTATACTACTAGGACACCATCTAGCTCCCGCGAACTTCAGTCGTGCAGTAGAAAAAGTGAATTCTGACTTTTTTGGTTCTCCCTTGTCAAGTTAAAAGTACCTATCCTATAAATTATAGGCAATAGCTATAACCATCTGTGGGTGAATAGCTACTCGTGGATGAAAAAAAAGTGAGATTGCTTCTGCCGTTTAAGCGTGATGATTGCACAAAGACACCTACATACAAACTTAAATCCAATCGTGCGAAAAAAAAGTGACATTCAAATAGCCAATTTCACTTTTTATTTATACATTTGTTTTTCAGATCATGGTGATCTGTCCAGACACGCGTCTATACGACAGCGTGATCGAAGGCCGTCACCTGCTAGCCGTGGTGTCGCGAGGTCTCAACGAATACATGGAGCTGAAGCGCGTCCGGTTCCCGCGGTTCTTCTTCCTCAGTGACGATGAGCTGCTGGAGATCCTCTCGCAATCGCGGAACCCGAGAGCTGTGCAGCCTCATCTTAGAAAGTGCTTCGAGAATATTGCGAAGGTAATATCGTCTTACAACCAAAACTCACTAAAATTTCTGTCGCTACTCTTCAAAACCTCGTGTCTAGTTAGTAGATTGATACTGAGATACGAGCTTTGTTTTAATTAGGTATTTGTTACTTAGTGAGTTTTGGTTGTCAAGAGATGATATATATTAGCATCAAGCATACTGAACAATAGTAGGTAACGTTCTATCCTGTACTCTAAAAAGACCCAAATTGATTGTGCACAATCAAAGTTTTTTTAGTAGGTATATTTTACTGTGTTCAGGTCACATTTCAACCTGATCTCAAGATCACACATATGCATTCGAGTGAGGGTGAGATTGTGGAGCTCAAGTACCAATTCTATCCAAGCTCCAACGTCGAGCAGTGGCTTCTATTACTTGAAGACACCATGAGGCATTCCAGTAAGTATTCTCCGATTTACTCCCCCAAATCACCAATGTATTTACAATTTGATTGTCTAGTAAATTATGCTGTTCTCGTTCGTCGTAGTTTGGCTACTTTAGCTACTACACGCGTTACCGTACAGTATGCCTTCGATTGTGGTCACTTGTTTAAGAATTACATTATATTGTAGTCGTTTAACCCAATGTGACGTTATCTCGCTTCCTCATCTGTCGCAGTCCGACTTAAGTTGGTGGATGGTCTTGAGGAGTTGTGGAGGATTCCTCGTTCTGAGTGGGTGCTCCGCTGGCCGGGGCAGGTGGTGATCGCGGGTTCACAAACCGCCTGGACCGCAGGCGTAGAAGCGGGCATCAGCGAATACAGGATAGACCAATTTTGTGAAGAAAATTTGAGAATGGTATGTCATATAAGCTGGTGGTGACGCTGTGGTAGATTATTTGGTCAGAACAGGTATTGATTACAATATCGCAAATCGCATGGCTGGAAAGTGTTCAAGAGGGTATAAAAGATTATCCTGTAATCGTCCGCTGGTAGAGGCAGATGGTGCTCGTGATGATGCAATCGACTTGGACCGGAGGGTACAGCGAGGGCTGGATGGACGTGTTCTGTGAAGAGAATTGTCCATTGACCAGTCTTTTGTTTGTAGATACCACCGTTAATGTTTGATTGTAATATTTATTTTCAATTATACTTTGTTTTTACTTCTATGTTTGATGTAGCGTTCGATTGATACTCACATTCGGATTTTAGCTGGACAGTCTTCGCTCTCTAGTGAAGGGCGACCTAACCTTCTTCCAAAGAGAGGTTCTTTGTGCCCTGATCGTGATAGAAGTACATGCTCGAGACGTTACGCGCATGCTAGTCGACGAAAACGTCAAGAATGTTACGGACTTCCAGTGGATCTGTCAGCTCAGGTATATTCAGAAAAGTACATCTCTAAAAAAAAACTCCCAAAATAAATTGTATTTTTTTTTGTATGGTATGTTTGTCTATCACAATATGATTCGGCTGATAAGATTTTTACTAACTCTTTCTTTTGTCTTGTTCTTTGTTCGTAATCTTCATTAGGTGCCTATAATTATTGTTGTTAATCTCCTATTTATAGTACGTATCTACATATTTTTTTTGAAAACCAAATGGAGCAAACAAACCGATTTTGTATTTTGAACAAAGAATAAGAAGATGGGGAAAAAGTGTCTTATTTAAGTATTTTTAAATGATATTTTAATGACTTAATGGTATGATTGCTCTCTGCTATACTAAAAAAATACTAAACAAAAAAATCCTTTACTTCCATGTTTCATGCCTAACAGATATTACGAAGTGGTAAAACCACCCTATATTCGAGAAGAGGGTGAGTCCATAGAAATAATTCAAGACGAGACCTACCTGAACACTGACCCGTACTACAACCAGTTCAGCCAGAACCTCGAGCACGTGCGAGCACTCAACTCTTCGTTCGTTTACGCTAACGAATATCTGGGAAACAGGTGATTATAGCATACACAGGGTGATCAATCCAAATGCGTGAGTAGGGAGAAAACGAAAACTATAAGAGATAGGGAAGTCTGTTCTTAGGAACCATGGCGTCGATTTTAGATTTAATAGAAACTGCATCCATTTTTTTATAAATCTAATACATAACCGGAAATTGAACCTGGTTAAAATTCTGTAAGTAATCGCATGTCGTATTATGCAGCTTTTATCAAATCTAAAATCGACGCCATATGGTTCCTAAGAACAGATTTCCCTGTCTCTTATAGTTTGTGAGTTCTCTCTACTGACCCATTTGGATTGAGCACCCCAAGACGAACCTTTTCAGTCCGTGACTAATGTTTCGTAGTTGTATAGTCCACAGTCCACACAATAGGTACCTAATCTATGTAATATTAATAATCAGCAATGTCAACTGTATTGTACTAGTCTTGTAGTTGTATACAGTTGATATTAAAGTCATTTTTGTTATTTTTAGTGGGCGACTCGTGATTACTCCCCTAACTGACCGCTGCTACCTAACACTTATGTGTGCTATGCATTTGAAGTTCGGAGGAGCTCCCGCCGGGCCTGCTGGGACTGGCAAGACCGAAACTACTAAGGTACAGTCACCACAAGGATTACTAAACATTTTAATATTGGAAATAAATGTATGTATCCAACACACTATCATTACCGGTTCGGCACCGGGCACCATCCACGCCCAATCACCTTTCTACTGCTACATCGGTGCATTTTTTCCAGTTTTACTACAAGTTTGCGAAATCGTACACAGGGCGTAAATTCGCATGAGAGTTCTATTGCATTGCGGGCTTCTGACATACGACGACTCGACGAGTTCAATCTACCCCAGCATTTTTTTTTTATTTATTTACCAACAAAAACATACATAAAATACAAATTTAAGTAATTTCTCGCCAAAATGTATCGTTTATTGGCGAGAAGCGCTCAATTTTAACAAAATAACTTACAATTAGCGTATCTTATCAACAGAACTAGCTTGTGCCCGCGGCTTCGCTCGCGTTAAGAAGTATTATTATTAATTATGTATAGTTTTTGCGGCTTTACTTTTGTTTAGCGTGTGTAAAAAAATAGGGCCTACAAAACTTCTTTGTACACAATATTCTTGACTAATCTGTCATTAGGCGCTAAAACTATCAAGCTACTGGGTGAACTTACTCGAGAGCAAGCAACATAAAACTGTCCATGAGAGAAGCAATGTTCTCTCAAGTCAATACCCGTAAATTTGAGAGCTTTCCCCTGAGACTTGTTATTCAAGATTGGTTTAATGATTCTAAGCCATGTTATAAGTTACGTCATGTTCTATTGTAAGATATTGAGGTTATCTTCGTTGATGAATAAAAAATGTATTATTCTGAGCCAGATAAACGTAATTCAGAATTCTGAAATGACTTATTATTGAAAAGCTTGAATGTATTTATTACGGATGCAAGAAGTTTCCCGATCATTACTCATCCCGTCCCAACGCGCCGCCCGCCTATAGGTACCGATCGACGACGATCGAGATGCCACCAAATACTACTTTTTTAATCTATTAGGATAACACGGGTCTCTATCCATACCTCAAAAGCAAAAAAAAGAACCCCCTTATAGGATCACGTGTAGCTGTCTTTCAGTCCGTCTGTTACAATCGATTTGCTGCAAAACTACTGGACCTATTAAATTGCAATTTGGCGCAAATGCTTTCAAGAATTTTCATGACCACAAATAAAATTTCAAAATCGGTGGCATTTTCGTAATTAACGTCCCAACAAACCATAAAAATGACACCCGTACTCATATTTAGTTATTTCAACCCCATCGCACCCCAAAAGGCGACCCGACCCGATAAACCATTAAAGCATTACCAATGGTTTTTCAGACTTTGTCACCACATTTCTCCCTTTTAGGGGTTGAATTAAAAAAAACCTGAAACACGTGTTTACTCATTTATTGTTAGAAATACTCCTGTGAAGTTTCGAATAAAATAGTCTAACTAATCTTGTTTCCCCATACAAACTCTGGAACCCCATTTCACCCCTTTAGGGGGTGAGTTTTGAAAAATCCTTTCTTAGTGCACCGCTTCACCTTATAAGGAACCTACGTGCCAAATTTGAACTCTCTAGAACCAGCGGTTTAGTATTTAGACATTTCAATCCCATTTCACCCCAACAGGGGAGATGGTAACTCACGTTGGATTTTAAAATCGTTGTGGTTTTCGTAATCAGCGACCTGATAAACCATAAAAATAATACCCATGCTGATTTTCAGACTTTGTCACCACATTTCTCCCTTATAGGGGTTGAATTTTCAAAAAACCTGAAACACGTGTTTATTCATTTATCGTTAGAAATACTCCTGTAAAGTTTCGAATAAAATAGTCTAACTAATCTTCTTTCGCCATACAATCTTTGGACCCCCATTTCACCTCTTTAGGGGGTAAATTTTGGAAAATCCTAGTGCACCCCTACACCTTATAAGGAACCTACGTGCCAAATTTGAACTCTCTAGAACCAGCGGTTTATTATTTAGACATTTCAACCCCATTTCACCTCAACAGGGGAGATGGTAATTCACGTCCGCCACGTTGGATTTTAAAATCGTTGCGGTTTTCGTAATCAGCGACCCGATAAACCATAAAAACCATACCCATATTGATTTTCAGACTTTGTCACCACATTTCTCCCTTTTAGGGGTTGAATTTTCAAAAACCTGAAACACGTGTTTACTCATTTATCGTTAGAAATACCCCTGTGAAGTTTCAAATAAAATAATAATAACCAATCTTATTTCCCCATACAAACTTTGGAACCCCATTTCACCCCTTTAGGAGGTGAGTTTTGAAAAATCCTTTCTTAGCGGATGCCTACGTCATAACATCTACCTGCATGCCAAATTTCAGCCCGATCCGTCCAGTGGTTTGGGCTGTGCGTTGATAGATCACTATGTCAGTCAGTCAGTCACCTTTGAGTTTTATATATATAGATAAGCAATGATGTGGTATTTCCTTCTCGGCAACAACTTCCACAGGTGATTGTATTATAGGGTGGAATGAGTACTTTCAACGTGCAGACACCCTGTTATTGAGAAGGAAATCCCTAAGCTTTGATTTTCGTGTGTTTCTTAATTTTGATTCTTAATGAAAATAAAACTCGTGTACAAGTTAAGAACCAGCGCACACTACGGCTTCTTGTGGCCGCGACAGTACATCTCTCTTTTTCTCAGTTTTAGCGTGTAAAAGAGACATATGTACTGTCGTGACCACAAGAAGCCGTAGTGTGCGGAGCCAGAGGCCTCGTCCAAACGAGCATTTAAGACCAGCGGATTTCGGGTGAAGGCCAAATTACCTAGAACTGTGTGGTAGGCTAGGCTAGCTTAGGTTACTGTTTTAGTGTCATTCACTGCAGCCCTGAGTTTGAAATCTCTTCAAATAAATAAGCATTTCTACGAATCATCCGTATAAATGTTGAATTTTTTTCAGGACTTGGCTAAAGCGTTAGCTGTTCAATGCGTTGTCTTTAACTGTTCTGATCAACTTGACTACAGGGCTATGGGCAAATTCTTTAAAGGATTGGCAGCGTGAGTTTCTTACTTGGTTTATATTTGTTAAGTTTTCACAACACACGGGAATGTTCAGGCCTGAGCCTTACATATTTATATGTAACCTCTACCGTTATAATACTCTAAAATTTTATTGAAAACCTATTAAAACTAGAGAGGGCTCATTTAGGAAAGATCTTAATATAGCGCTATACAGCTGGTTTTGCAAGGGCATTGACTGCATTACATCGCCCTCGGTTAGTCGAAAGATCTTTGTGCACTCATCATATCAAAACAACCGGACGGATTTTAACCAGTTTTGGCACAGGGCTAGCTGGACATCCACAGATTGTTTAAATATACTTCTTATCAGATCAGGGTAAAGAATAAAGAGTTTCGCGAACGAAGTTGCGGGCATCTTCTAATTTGTAATATAAACATATTCTACGGTTGTTGGTTCTAGCTCTGGTGCCTGGGCTTGCTTCGACGAATTCAATCGTATTGATATTGAAGTGCTTTCCGTCGTTGCGCAACAGGTATGTAATGGTTTTCATCTAACGGTCTGATTAGGTACTTAAATAGCAAGTTGTAAATGTGACGAATTGTGTGCCTGATGGAAAACGATTAGCATCGCCCATAGACATCTGCAACACCAGAGGAGTTACAAGTCCGTTGCTGGCCTTTCAGGTGGGAGTGCGCTCTTTTCTTGAAGGTTTGAAGGTCGTATCGGTCCTAAAATACCGCAAGCGACAATACATTCCACAAAGCAGTCGTGCGTGGCAGGAAATTTCTAGAAAAACGCACAGTTGTGGACTGCCAACTATCTAAGTGGTGATATGCATCTAGGGTTAATAAATATCTGTATTACAGGTAATAACAATCCAAAAAGCACAAATGGCAAAGATGGAGAAGTTCTGGTTCGAAGGAGTAGAGCTACCGTTGAAGCAGTCATGTTCTGTGTTTATCACTATGAACCCTGGATACGCAGGTTGATATCGCCCTTTTATTTGTCCTGTGATACGAAAAGCACAACATTGATCTAATGTCCAATTATTTTGATCTTTATTGCACAAAAGAGAACTATATCATACAAAAGACGGACTGGGGTCTATATATGGCTCTACCACTAGGTATACTTATTAAAACTCTCATGACAATGTACATCTATAATGAAATGTAAAAATTACAGTTTTACATACGGTAATGTGACAGGACAACCCGACAATTTTCTTTTGTTTGTGTGTTGGACCGTCCGTCGCGAACCAGATCGCATCGACATGTCCTTGTACATTAACTTCATTTGAATTTGAAAGACGATGAAACGATAAATAAATAAAAAAAAAAAAATTGTAAGGGACAATCATACACAAATCGACCTAGTCCCAAACTAAGCAAAGCTTGTACTATGGGTACTAGACGACGATATACATACTATATAAATACATATATAGAACAAAAAAAGGCCCAAGAACAAATATTTGCCCCGGCCGGGATTCGAACCCGGGACCGTCGACTCAGTAGGCAGGTGTCTACAAACCGAGCCAAACGCGTCGTCAAAACGACGATGTCACTATGTTACCTGCATAAGACTCTATACATTATATGTGTGATTTTTTTACAAGGTCTACTTTGTTGGAGATCACCCACAGGGTATTAGGGTGCAATGTTATCCGTATTTGTCCTTGTGAGGGTTAGGGCTTGTGCACAAATCACGCGAGATTTTTTCGGCTACTTTTTGACCCCACCCCCTCTCCCTGGTGATATGGTGAAGTTCTTGGCCCTATCCGTCACAACCCCACGCTTATTAACGAAATCGACAAAAAGTATCTACGCATGTGGTAATTTTTTTTTCTTAGTTCGTTCACTGTAGAAATATAATGATTTTTCCGAGACCTTCTCCCCCCCAATCGAACCGCGCGTCATTTGTGCACAAGCCCGATCGTTGTGGAGAACTTTGGACAAAGCCAGCAATGGACGTCTGTCAGCTGATACGATGATGATGATGATGATGATGATTATGTATTTGTATTGTGATCTCCAGGACGAACCGAGCTACCAGACAACTTGAAAGCGCTGTTCCGGCCTATATCCATGATGGTTCCCGACTACGCATTGATTGCTGAGATCTCACTGTTCTCATTCGGATTTGGTGAGGCTAAGATCCTGGCAGGGAAGATTACGACCACGTTCAGGTTGAGCTCCGAGCAGTTGTCGGCACAGGTATTTTATTTAAATAATCTTACTCAAAAGCAAAGCAAATATCAGAAAAAATAACTCTGTTCGGACTTAAAATAACCGACTAGGTACTAAGCTCCGGTTCTTTTAGAAGTCTGATCGTTAGGCTGCGTTTCCACCAGAGATGTGTAGCGATGGATGTGTTTTTGTTAACCAATGGATTAACTTAATTTACTCATCTTCGCTCAGCGCAGCTGGTTCTATTGGTTAACAAAAACACATCCCTCGCTATACACCTCTGGTAGAAACGCAGCCTTAATCGATGCAACTCACTCAAATACATATAACCATAGTTTTCGTTTTTATCCATTATTTCACACGGTACGGAAAATGTCAGTGTTGTCAAATAATTTGAAGCGAAATGTTGCATGCAATTTATGAACTGACCTAGCCTATCCGACAGTTTACATTATGATTAGTTAGTTCATAAACTAACGGTAGTCACATACGGTGTCATTAAAAGACAAACGCTATACCGAGGACTTCAAATATACTTAATCTCTAACTGGACAGAATACCGTCCAATAATTTTGGTTTTTAGGACCACTACGACTTCGGTATGCGAGCAGTAAAGACGGTGATCACCGTGGCTGGTAATCTAATCCGACAAATGCCGAATGGCGACGAGCGGCAGATCGTACTCCGGTCTTTGAGAGATGTAAATGTACCCAAGTTTCTTGCGGATGACCTGGTTCTGTTCAACGGTACGATTATTAGAATTTTCTTTTTTGTATATGTATAAGAAGAGGCTACTGGTACAGTCCGTGATTTAGATTGGGATTCAGATTTTGGGTGAAATCGGAGAGTAAAGATGTGTATATAGCTCGCGAGTGAGTGATTCAAACGAGTTATATCATTTGGTTTAGCTCACTAGCTCTTTCGCTAACTAAAGATTCAAGTAGCTCAGTAACACGAGTATGTCGTACGTTTTGAGTGACTATATTTGTGCCTAAACTTAACGCATTTTCTTATAAAAGAATACTTGTCAACAGGGATTATATCAGATCTGTTCCCACGCGTGGATATCCCAATAGTGGATTATGGTATCATGGAACAGTCCATCAGGAGTATGCTAATCAAGAGAGGCTACGATGACTTATACAGTACGTGTCTAATAATAAGTCTCACTTTTTAAGTCTGCGGCTATCAAGCCACAGACTTAAAAAGTGAGACATCGATTTTTTTGTGACAGTTTTGAGATTATAATTGGCTTAAAAGTTTGCTTCAATGTTTAAAATAAGTTATTGTTCCGTGAGATAATTTATCACATGGATGGATATTCATATGGACGTCAATTAATACAATTTTGCACTTGCAGCGTTCATTTTCAAAATCATACAGTTGTATGAGACGACAGTAGTGCGACACGGGCTTATGTTGGTGGGGCCGGCTGGAGCCGGTAAAACAAAGGTAGCTATTGCAATCTGTCTCTCTCTTTCTTTCTATAGCACTCTCATCACCAATCCTAGTTTTCTTTCTTTTCTTAGTGCTACGAGATCCTTCGAGATGCTCTGACCGCGATCAAGGGCAAGCTAGCGCCAGACGGTTTCCCCTTCACCCCTGTTCACACATTCGTCGTTAATCCCAAATCCATAACTATGGGACAGCTGTACGGCGAGTTTGACTTGAACACTCATGAATGGTAAGTCGTCTATAACAGTGCAGTACCTAAAGCCACTGTCAGCAGGTATTTGCCATCCGGGTATGCCGCCGGCGCGCGGCGGCGTTATCAGGCCGTATTATAAGGTATTACATACCTAGGAAGGTGAATTCGTAAATGTCCAAGATGTTTTCATAAATATGCGATCTGGGGCTTTACCAATTACCGCCCGTAGTTTTTCCAAACTTATACATATGTTTTACCTTGGCCAGGAACGGCACTTACGGCCTAGGCTGACGTAAAAGTACTGATGACACATTTGTGCGGCAAGGCTTGGTGCCGGCATAGTGTGTAGATCAACTATCAAGTTGGTCTGACAAGAGGACTTAATAGTTACGAAAGAAGATAAGTATGTCTATCTCATCATCAGCCTATAACTGTGCATCGTTGGATGTGGCTGGTCGATCCTAGGAGTGCGCTGCTGATTGACAACGGTCAGATTAGGACGCTGAAAACTATAGGCTCGTGTCTATAGTTTTCAGCGTGTTTTGAATTACGCTAACAAGTAATTCAATGATTCCAAAGGACATAATGATATTGTTTTCAGGACTGATGGAATCCTCTCAAGCTTGGTGCGAGCGGGCATAGCGGTGGAGGACATGGACAAGCGCTGGTACATCTTTGACGGGCCGGTAGACGCCGTTTGGATCGAGAATATGAACACCGTACGTAATTAATTTTTAATAAAGCAGTAAGGTCTGATAGTGTAAAACAAAACGTACGTAAGCCAACGCGTGGAGACAACTCGGCAATCGAAAGCAGTGACAGCACTGACAGCATCCGCTTAATGTACAGATGCTCGTAACTAAGGTTTCTAAGGTGTTGGTAAACAGTAATTCAAATCCTTAATTACTGTTTACCAACGGTGTTATGTATAGAGAAACGACTTTTATGTGCTTTGTGACTTGTCGCACAACACTGAAATATGCTTTCTAAAACGTAACGCTCACTCCCACTGTTGGTGATTGGCAGGCTACATCTTACCTTTATTTATTATCGTTTCTATTACCTTTACTCATTATGGTCTTTTAGACAAAGAACTTATATTTGGCAGGTATTGGATCTCATTTCGTATTGGCATAGTATACAACAGACTTAAATTGGCATTGCTATCGTTTGATTCATATTCACAGGTATTAGATGACAATAAAAAGCTCTGTCTCTCCAGCGGTGAGATCATGAAACTGACAGATAGACAGCGCATGATCTTCGAAGTGGCGGACCTGGCAGTGGCCTCGCCGGCGACGGTGTCTAGATGTGGCATGGTCTATTTGGACTCCATGGTGGTGGGCCTGCCGCCATTGGTGAACGCTTGGATGAAGTCCAATCTTCCATCACCGGTAAGATGGTTTCAGGCAGAGAGGAAGTACTGTTGAAATATATTTGACGACGCGTTTGGCTCAGTTTGTAGACACCTGCCTACTGAGCCGGCGGTCCCGGGTTCGAATCCCGGCCAGGGCAAATATTTGTGTGATGAACTGGAATATTTGTGCTTAGGTCATGGTTGTTCTATGTATTTAAGTATATATTTATCTATATAAGTATGTATATCTTCGTCTAGTACCCATAACACAAGCCTTCTTGAGCTTAATTTGGGACTAGATCGATTTGGTTTGTCCGATATTTATTATTTATTTAATTTATATCAAGTAATGTCAGAGCACGAATATTTTAGCCGATTTGAAGTTCTCACATCTTAATCCAGATTTCAGATTGCTGGCTGTCACTGAATTAGCCAACTGCGTATTTACCATCAAGTGGCATGGGTCACTTGCTCTCGTCTGTTAGTACGTTGGCGTTATAATAATTGCAATAACATTTAGGAAACAATATATTGTTCAACCGGTAACATTTGTGTAGTAGGTTAGGTTGGGTATCCTTATGGTATTGAAATAAAATCAACACACATCATCTCTGAAATTTTCCACCTTCACTTCATTCAATTTCACAGTTGGCTGATAATATCCGAAAAATGCTGCCAAATCTCATCAACGCGTACCTGTACCCATGTCTGGAGCTGCTCCGCTCGCGGCTCGTGGAGATTGTGACTTCCATCGACTGTTCGCTGGTGCTGAAGTTTCTGGAGTTACTGGACTACAGGTTGCGTCCGCTGACTGGAAAAGATGACAGACCGCCGCCGGGCCCGCCGTTCTTGGCTATGATGCGTTAGTTCAACCACTTCTTCTTCTTTCGTGTCGAGGTCCCGCAAATATTTAATACGCAAAATTTACCACTTTTACCACAGCATTTTTGTTGGAGTACGCACTTCCCTGGAATGCTCACAGTTATTGTACTATCGAAGACACTGATAGAAGTGATTGATGTACATTTGTAAACTATTATAAACCTTATACTATACTATGGGAGTATAGTTAACTGGTGTCTTCGTTTGTACAGAGGAGCGAGTTTAGATGTCACCATTCTTACGTAACAGGCATTAATGAACGCGATTTTGTACTACACCTCTCGATACATTTTTTCAGCGAAACTGGCGCCATGCTGGGTAGTGTGGGCGGTGATCTGGTCGGTGGGCGCCACGTGCGATCACAACGGACGCGCCATATTCTCTGATTTCATGCGACAACTGTCGGACCAACAGGGTCTAAAGCCGGCGTTCCCTAAAGAAGGAAGGGTTTATGATTATACGTGAGTTTGCACCTTCAAAGATAGTTTGGATCAGATCATTATATAGCGGTAACTCTTTAAGGTGTAATCTCTTTTGGTCATGATCATACTCGTTGTTTTATCTGACTTCAGCTTACATGACGGTGGTTTCACCGACTTAACGGAAGACGGTGAGCCGGCAAATCCTTACTGGTACAACTGGATGGCAAATTTAGAGCCGTACGAAGTCGATCCGGAGTGGCAATATGCTGGTAAGTATGTGGTTTCTTTTTGTGTTTAATAATCATAAGGCAATTCTTGAGGAAAATCTATGTCCAGCAATGGATGATTTCAGTTAATAAGATAAAATATATTGTTTTTCAGACATTGAGGTCCCGACCTTGGATAGCGTACGCAGCGCTGCCATTCTGGGCTACAAGGTAGCCAACTACAACCACGTGATCTGTGTTGGACCTACTGGCACCGGCAAAACGGTCACCATTACATCGAAACTGTCAAGAGGACTGCATAAGAAGTTTATATGCGAGTTCATCGTCTTTTCTGCTAGGACATCTTCTAATCAGACTCAGGTTTGAATTAAATAAGCAGAATAACAGATTTGAATGTAAAATTAACGAAAATTACTCTGTGCTTGTCAAGAGCATCTAATTGAATTGTTGTTGCTTTAGTCGTTTAGTCCAACGAGCCAAAGTGTGTTTGGCCTCAAATACCACGCATGCCATGTTTTCTATTTTGTATGACTTTTCTACATATTTAGAGGACAGAGAGCCCAAGTTCGTCTGGGTATTATTTTGTTACATAATGATTTATTGGAAGATCAAATTTTCTGGAATTTTCATGAATTTCATACAAATTTGGCATGTCTTCCAGGACGTAATCGACAGCAAACTGGACCGTCGTCGCCGCGGGGTGTTCGGCCCACCGCCGACCAGGAGACAGGTGTTCTTCATTGATGATCTCAACATGCCGGCGCTAGAAGTCTACGGCGCTCAACCACCTATTGAGCTAATTAGGCAGTTCATGGATTTCTCCGGTGAATATATTTCTTCTTTATTCCTATCCTGAACTTCCTTACACTTACGCTTTAAGTTAATTTAGATTTTGACGTGATAACGTCTTATAAATCGATTAACACCGGCTGGACGCACGAAAAAGCATGACTCATTGTCACGTTCCGTTTGAGCCGAGCGTGCAAGCGAGAGCCCGGAACAAGCGATAATTAGAGAGGCACGATCGGCCTAAGCCTTCGGCTAGTGACGCATCTATCTCTTTTCCACTACATCGGCCGATATACGTTATCACGTAAAATTATCGTCTGTAAACCGACTTTACGGACACCCAATATTTTTTTTTGGATATTTAAGGCTCGCTTCTTAGCTCGAGCTTTCTACGTGGGATAGGTTACGAAACAATTGTTATACAAATGGAACTGGTCATTCTACATCATCCCGATTCAAATTTTCAGTCGATGTTCATAAATATGGGTTGGCAGTCTACTCTCCTTATGTGCAGCTGTGGACAATCCATACGAATATTATTAATGCGAAAGTGTGTCTGTCTGTCTGTTACCTCTTCACGCTTAAACCGCTGAATCGATTTTGATGAAATTTGGCATGGAGATAGTTTAAGATCCGAGGACGGACATAGGATAGTTTTCATCCTGGAAACTATCCCTAAAAAGATTGAAAAGTGAGTAAGTAATTCATGATGACATTGATGACCCTGTAGGAAATGTAATTATTAGACCAAAAGCACAATTGCTCTTACATTTGCTTAGGCGCTTTTAATAATCCCTTTTATTAATTAAGGTGATTAGGTGGATACCTATCGTCTTGTACGAGGTTGCTTCCACACTTCCAAGTTCCACGCGGACGTAGTCGCGGGCAAAAGCTAGTGATGAATAATCAGTTTATATTAACCATAACCATCAGGTTGGTACGACCGCATCAACATCGGTGAATTCAAGACGCTAGTAGACGTGGGCATTGTCGCCGCCATGGGTCCCCCGGGTGGCGGCCGCAACCCAGTCACCATGCGGTTGATGAGGCACTTCCACTATATCTCTTTCACTGAAATGGAATATGATAGCAAGGTACTCGTATAGATAGTAACAACTTATATAGGACTGTTCATCGCGGCAACGTTTCGTTTTTCAGATATTTTCTTCAAATTCTGCAGGAATTCGCCGTTTCCTGTAAAAAATAACAAATTTCATCGTCTCGGAAATCGAGAATTCTGTAATTATGCTGAATTTAATCTAAAATCAAGTTTGGGTTAATATATGTAATTATTTATTTGGATTCTGCAGTAGGTAATTCAAACCACTGGACTGCGTGCTAAGTCTATTAATTAATGAAATTGCTGAATGGATATTTTGAACTACCACACCTCACAATATGTCGTTAAAAATGCGCATTAATATCCTACACTTAAAATTCAACCGCTGTTAACACAACAACTAAATACATTTTATTTCACTAATAATAATATTTTTTTTTTTAATAAACTTTCATGAACTAAATTGTTGTCCACAATTACACGGCGACTAAGCAATATTTGTTTTCAGTACGGAATATTCAGTGTAATCCTCAACTCTTGGGCCTTGAACATCAACAAAGATGTCGTGGTACGCCAAGCTCCGTTCCTAAAGAGCTCGTTGGACATCTTCAACTCGCTGGTAGCGGAGCTGCTACCCACCCCTACGAAGTCACACTATACCTTCAATATGAGGGATTTGAGTAAAGTTTTCCAAGGCATTCTGATGCTGGATCCGCATTCCGTAAAGGTGGGATTTTTGTATTTCGTGTGGTCACATGCTAATTGTAACAAACCTTACACATACAATTATGATGCTGTAGGTAAATTATCAAGCTGTTCTTGGGTAAATTGAAGACTATTATTTTTGATAGAGGATAATGCTGCTAAAATTTTACCAGAACAAAAAGTTCAATACATACCCGCTTTGAAGTAGCGAATCGGATGTAATTTTAAAACCAACCGTGTCGTTAAGGTGGTTGCAGAGGAAACAAAACTAGATATTCCACGCTAGATGGCGCTGGGAAGCAAGATTTGTAGTTTTTGTGTATTATTTCGTATGTTACTTTAGTTTGAAGTAAAATTTGTATAGTGGCGAGTCCGCGTATTAGTCTTTTATTCATGTAGTATTAGTAGCACGTCATAAATTGTTTTATTCTCCCATGTGTTGGCAATTTGTGAAAAATCAGCAAGTACTCACACAAATAGACACTAATTGTGAGTGTGTGCGGGTGATTCATTCATTAAAGGGTCGCGTATCATCTGTCAGTTTGATAGTAAGCGCTGAATAAATAAGCAGGCATGATATTTGATTTTGATGATGAAGTAAAGATGCACCTCTAGCACAACTGCGACACGCAACTCTTTCTCGCGCGAAAAATATTTCCTATCTCTTTCTTTGCGGTACGGTAGGAGACTGACGGGCGATGCTATGTCGCGTGACAAGAATCGTGAAGCCTAGTTGTATTAGACGGGCTGGATTGTCAAAATAAATAATACGAAGAAATTACAAATCTTTCGCAGTTCCACATTTTTTAAGTACCTATGTGGTGAAATTAAATGAGTTTTTTTGTTGGGTTTCTGTTCTGATATATTGTGATTCTGATTTGTGATGTTATTGAGTTTGTCCTAAGTTTTACTGAATGATAGATTGGGTTACAGCAAAAAGGGGCCAATTTTAGGACACATATTTTGTTGAAAAATATTTTTCTCATTTTTGTTACTTTTTGATTAGAACTAAAGAATACATTAAAATAAGTATCTTTTATAAATTACAATTGTTTGATTAACTTGCCCGTTTAAGAACTAGAGTGGTCCTAAGTTGCCATAGAATTGCTACGTAGCCTGGGACTACTTGTACTATCATCCATTCTGTGCTGGGACTTAGAAATTTACGATGAAAATAAAACACAAGTATACCTCTGTTTTTTATTACTTAATGACAAGATCGGGCCCTTTTTCTATACTATGACCTGATATACAAAAACCCGACATTCAAGTATAGTAGGTACTGATTAGGGTTGGGATTTTCGTGGTTCTAAATCGTGGTTCCATGGAGTCTCTAATTGTAAAAATGTTCAGTCTAAAAATATATAACTACTAAAACTACCTACTACTAACTGAGCGCAGCACCAGTTGTTTGCGCCACGCTTCACGACCCCGGGCTAGCTCGCGCCATATAAAAATATATGACAATATATTGTTATTATGTACATATATGGATTTTAGAACCACCAACCACTAAATAAAATAAAACAATTTTTGTTACGTGTAGGTTTTATTATAATACTAGTGTTTGCGTGAGTTGTAGACGTCGCTTTAATTCGAAATGGTGTATACGTTGTAATATTATTTTAGGCAACACGCATGTTTTGTAGAAAATTATAAGTTTCTGCAGCTTTTCTTGGATGAAGCCTTCATCTGTTTGAACTTTAATTGACATTATTTTTGTTGGGAAGGAAATCATATTGCAGTAATCCCTTTTGATGAAGCTCTAAGCTGGTCTTGAATCTGTAATGAAATTATTTATTACGTCACAAAAATGCCGGCAATGGAAACGGCTGTATGCATGTCCTATCTTACAGGGTGTTAGGGTAATTAGTGTTTTTAGTGTCCTTCAAGGAGGAAACTTAGTCACTGAATCGATAATTCCCAAAAGGATTTGGTTTCCCACACCTATTGAAAAACATGGGTAGGTCTTGGTATCAATTCAGTCAGAGAGAAGAAACTACCTATATGAACCCACTATGAACAGCTTTGTTTTTTTTTTCGTCACCCAAAGCGAGCGATTGCGTTCAGTTTTTGTGGTTGGTTACGGTTGTCATCACGCCATTCTTGTCTTCGCCTAAAAAGAAAATAGCGCGAGACACCTCTTTCACGGCAGGACGCTTCGATTTGTAATGTTTTCAAACACAATACTTTCCCCGCAATTTCTGACCCATGATATCGCAATATCGTTTAGGGATCACTATGTCCTGAGTTCACATGTTTATTATTATTATATGCACGTTTCATTATTCACACTTTGCATAAAGTAAAAACTCACGAAACGAAAAAAATTTAAACCAAACATGATTCATTTTATACGAATTTCCACAATTGACATGACAGTATTGACACAATTCATTATAATTTCATTCATAAGATTTAGTGCGTTCGAAATCTGTTCCACTTTATTGTTATGAGCAAATAAACACAATAGGTATCTTTAAAATCCAAATGTTTCCAATTATTTGTTACATGTTTAATGAAAGCTGTAATCATTTAAAAATAAACTGTTATGCATTCATATCGAAACATCAATTTAAATTTATTATCCCAAATCATAAGTTAAGTAGTATTATATTTCAGAACGCACTGTTCATGAATAGCTTTACGTGCGCTTACGTTTGTATGTGTGTAAAAGCAACGCACACATGCATATATGGACAATATTTCAACGGGTTTTAAAGCTTTAATAACTTTATAATTGTATGATTTATAGCAAAACTGATTTCCTTGGCGAGTATAAGATCGCTTAAAGATTTTTTTAAGAATGTTTAATAACCTAAAGCCATAACCGCCTAAGTTTGTATTGATCAAACGATTTGTATGAAAGTGACATCTCTGCAACCACCTTAAATAATGCAGACTAAATAGAAGAGACGTGGCTCACTTTTTTTTCAAGAACATATAGTTGTGGCGCATGCGTTGTTATTGTACTCTAATATCGTTTATTGAATGGAACAATTCATAAAAAAGCCTGTTCAATATTGAAAACCTCCCGTCTTGGTTCAAAATCTCTACCGAGATAAAAGCTGTGGTCCTCTTAGAATACAAAGTAAGGAATTTTGTACTCGGTGTGTTATTAGATGTTTTTTTTTGTCTAATAGGATGAAGATGAGGTGATAAGGTTGTGGTACCACGAGCACCAGCGGGTATATCAAGACCGTCTGGTCAACAACGATGATCGCCAGTGGTTTGTGAAGTAAGCCTTATTTTTCATACACGATTCAGTTGTTTTTCATTCAGTCTGGTAGCTACAGATAGTGGCTGTCTGTTACGGCCCGTCTATGAATGATATGGGCAAGCGGTGGCCATACGAGGTGAAAGCGAAAGCGAAATTAAATACCGCGCTCCGCCATCTCGCTTCCATATATGGTTACCATTCGCGGCTGCCTCTTGCCGTCGATTTCGTGGCCACGTGTCGTTATGTGGGCTGTTTTAAACCGCGCTCTCCACTTCTTTACATTTCGATTCCTAACGGTGTTTTTGTCCATGCACTTAAATGTCAAATGTTGCAGGTTTGACCCACTTCACGGTTATTGATTGATATGGCGTCAACGTCACGTCAGCGTGACGCCAGCGGCCTCTATCAGTTGTTAATTTGCTAATTGTTCGGCGTAATTTAATGTGAATCTCGTGTTGTAGCTAGTAGGTCGCTGGTGAGACCCTGATACTCAATAGACGTCATGCACGACTGTTCCGTTGCGTCGCCGCTGCGCGGGCGCTGGCAAAACGCTGATGCTCAAAAAAGGCTATTCGGATAGGGTACTATTTAATACCTACGTATCATTTTAACAGCCAGAGATGGCCCGTCCCGCTAACAGCCTCTTAGTTTTCGGCACCCGTATAATTGATTCCTTTCAGTTTGTTACACAAGAAGATCAGAGACAATTTCAAGAAGAAACCTGCGGACCTGCTCAGTGGAAGGTTAATGCTATTTGGCGACTTCATGGATTTAGGCACTGACGATAAGAAATACGTCGAAATTACGGACCAGGCCGAGGTATACATTATTACATATATATAAAGGGTACACGGAAGGAACATGTCTAGTCACATTATTAATTTTTTAAGTAATCGCGATGTGAAAGTTTCTACGTCTGTTTCACTTTTGGCAGAGTGGTCGTGGTCATCATTTCAGATGTTGGTGGCAAGCTTCACAACACGCCGACATTCTTCCCTGATAGCGGCATTCCTCGTGCATACGTGTAGTGACGATGAGCCATGGTACCCTCAACCGTTCCCTGGGCCTGCGAAAGTTTAGAACGATGTAATTCAAATAATATTCATATACATTTTTTTTATGTGAAAAATAATGAGTTACATAAAGATTTGTCTCTGTAACTACGTTTTTATTCACCTGATAATAAGTGGAGGATGTATCTCGCTGGTTCAGCAGTAGCCTATTCACCTTTGCCTTGAAGATACCCAAATTATAATTTTCAGGAAATAGGTACGCGATGGGAGCGAGTTCCATTCCTTAGCGGTTCGCACTATAAATGTTGAAGTAAATCGCTTCGGGCGAATAAGTGCTGACAACATAAGGCTGAAGTCGCTTCCCTCGTCTGGATATCCGATGGTGAAAAGGGGATGGCGGGATTAAGTCGTAAAATCCTTGCGCACACTCCTAAATAGGTAGATCCGATAGAAAATTGACAAGCTGCAGGTAACTTTACGGCGACGCAATGTTCGAGGTAAAGTCAGTTTATTGCGCACTTTTTACTAAATCGTTTATTACTTTTGTTTTCAAGAAAAAGTGACTAGACATGTGTTTTCTATTTACCCTTCGTATACTGATGGATTTTATGGAATAAGTTAAGAAAACATATAGTGAAACATAATATATATAAGTAGTGTTTTATTCTTGTGTTTCAAGGAACTCCGTGAATTTGCATTAAACAGATCAGTTCATCTCATATCAACTCACATTTCACAGCTGGACGATATCCTGTCAAATTATCTGTCCGACTACAACCTGTCGACCACTGCTCCCCTCGATTTGGTGCTGTTCGACGACGCCGTGGCTCATCTTTGTAGATTGTCTCGCATCATGAGACAACCCATGGCCAATGCCCTATGTCTCGGCATGGGAGGATCCGGTAAGACACCATCTTTCAAGATCATCATAATTTTTTATTTGTCTGACTATAACCTGTCGAAGTCACGACTACCATTTCCCCGTGGCACATCCATGGAGCCTCTCCCAGATCATGAGACAACCCACGGCTAGTGTTCTATGTAGACATGGGAGAATCGGGTAAATCTCAGCATAGATCCGAAGTTATTCAGTTTTTATACTGTGTAAAATGTTTATTTGTCCGTGACAACCTGTCGATGTCGACCACTCTTCCTATCGACTTGGTACTGTTCGACGACGCCGTGGCTCATCTTTGCAGATTGTCTCGGATGTCATATGTCTGCATGGGAGGATTCGGTAAGACTCAATCATCATTTTGTTTTTCGATGAATGACCGGATTGTTGAAAGTCTAAATTCTACAGATACCGTGCACATTTTTTCTGAATCTTGAATTGTAAATTGTTATTATCATAAACGTGTACTTTTTTCTCTTCCGACTCGTCAGTTTTCATGATGCATTCTGCTTCGATATCACTGAATTTCTATTAAGCAGTATTTATAATTATAACCATTATGAATTAAATGAATGAGACTGTTAGTGATAAAAAACATTAAAAGCAAAATATGTCCCTTCCCAAATAACACACAGGGTGAAGAAGCGCTTATGCAACTCCTATACAGCCTAAATTAGAATTTTAATGGCTGAATATATTAAATCCGTTTGCTACTTGCGTTGCCTTTGTAGCAAATTGAACAGCAGTAATTAATAAAAATGTTTATATCAAAATGGTTTATATCCCAGGTCGCCAATCGCTGTCTCGACTGGCAGCTTTCATGGGAGAGCTGCAGTGTATCCAGATTGAGATCACGAAGGCCTACGGGCAGACGGAGTGGCGTGATGACCTGAAGCAGACCATGATGAAGGCGGGAGCGGATAATCAGGGCGTCGTGTTTTTGTTTTCTGACGCACAGGTAACATACAACTTAGCATCCAAGGTTGCTACATACAAAAGTTGTGACCAACACCTCCATAACTGTCACACACGACTATTTCTCGCGCGAGATAATTACCTGTCTCTTTCTATGCAGTAATGTGAAAGAGTGAAGGGTAGCGCTATGTCGCGCGACAAGAGTCGCGAAGCGTATTTATGCTAGCCGGGCAGCACCTCTAGCATAACTGTGACATACAGTACCTTACCTTTCAATACCGTGCTAGCATGACAGACGATGCTATGTCGCCCGACAAGCGAAGTCGCGGTAAGCTATGCTAGCCCTGCTGCTGTTTTCATATGGTTCCGTACCCAAAGGGTGTTAACTATTAAGGTAACCCTGTTACTAAGGCTCTGCTATATACGAAAAACGTGATTTTTAAGGGTTTTCTACGTTTTTGGTTTGAATGGTAATGTAAGTAAGTAGCAACGAATGTAGTTTTTCAAAATATTATGAAATGCCCACTCAAAGCAAAAAATCCAAAATATCTCAAGAAATGGTTTTGATAATGGGGTTGCCAGGGTTGAAGATGTTTTATTAATCTGATAATGCTATTCTATTTACAATTCTACGTTAAGGTCCCAGAATATTGACACCAATAAATAAAAAACGTGATAAATAATTTACAATAATCCACAAAATTAACTCTCACGAGTGTTTTTACAGTGGATTTTTGCAGTCCGCGCAAATGCACACGGTGATCACCCCAACTTACTTTCTTATGTAATTACTGGTTGCACCGCGCGGTGTTACCTGCTCATCCTAAAAGAACACGGGATAAAAAGTAGCCTATATGTTAATCCAGGGTGTTAGCTACCTTCATACCAAAATTTATCAAAATCGGTCCAGCCGTTTGAGCGTTAAGAAGTAACAAACATACACATAAACACACTCACAAACTTTCGCCTTTATAATATTAGCACAGGCGCGTCAGCGGCCTATCCGTGTAACTCGGGCGTCGGCGACCTTGTGATGCCGAATCCTTCGACAAAGCATTCACGTGAATGCCTTTCCCCACCTCGCGCGTCCCGCCCACGCCCGCGCTCGCCCCTCGACACGCACACATAGCCGCGAGTTTTGTTACTGCACTTGTGTGTCGCTGTCGTTTCTTTTTACGTTAGTAGGTATATATATTCTTTGATATTTGTGTGATAATCAATGGTTCAATATTGCAGATAAAAATGGAATCTTTCCTAGAGGACCTGAACAATATCCTCAGCTCAGGCGACGTCCCGAACATCTATGAGGCTGAGGACTTCGATAAAATCTTCATGGCTGTCCGCCATGCAGTCATGGAGATGAATCTACCCGCTACCAAGACGAACCTGGTTGGGGCCTACCAGAAGCGGGTCCGGAGTAACCTGCATATAGTTATTGTCATGAGCCCCGTGGGAGAGGTAACTGCTAACCATAACTTGAGACAGTGTTAGTATTATTTGACAAAATATATAAATTACACCGTGTGAAACTTGATCCATCTCCGTAGGAGTGGAGAGTCCCATTCTTCTAAGACCACATGCAGAATGCTGTCTGTCGGAGTTCTCACGCAAGCGCATCAATACAGATGCAAATCGTTTCCTCATAATAGCCAGGATATCTTCTCTTTCCCCTCTCCTCCCGCCCTAAGTCAGACTGATTCAGTTCAGTCTATTCACGACGTAGTCCATGTGCCCAGTGCACCCGCATCACCAACCGTCCTCGTTCCCCCAAATTACCTCTATGACGCGGAGATAACCCCATTAGCGGGTTATACTCCCACACAAAGTGCGACTACTGGTAACAGGGCTAACCAGCCCTGATACAGTTCAAGACATGTCTTAAAAAAAGAGAATATATCTGCATCCGCGAACTTTAGATCGTGCCGTCCTGGTCATTCAGATAATGATTGGCTTAAAATGTACTCCAGAACTCTTCTAGACACGTATTAAAATTTCCAGATATTCCGAGCGCGACTCCGTCAGTTCCCGTCCCTGGTAAACTGCTGCACGATTGACTGGTTTAGCGAATGGCCCAAAACTGCACTCGAGTCGGTCGCAGGACACTTCTTTGAGAATATGGTCGAGCTGGACACGACGGACGAAGTCTACACTGCTATGGTTGTGAGTATTTAATGATGGACCGAGATTTCATTCAAACTTTCTGAAGTCCACTTCCTCTTCTACAAAATTTTAAAGGTCTGAAAGAAAAATTGGCTTTGGTTTTAGTCTGTCTGCTGCTTCGCGCATCAGAGCGTTGTGGAAGCGAGCGCCAAATTTCTGGCACAGTTGAACCGACTCAACTATGTTACGCCCATGTCGTACATGGAAATGCTGGGCTGTTACGCAGACATGTTTAAGAGGAAGCAAAAGGATATTTTGAAGGAATCAAATGCTCTCAAAACAGGTGAACATTTCTTTTCAACCAATTTTGCAGACCTTCAGACGATCGTTGAAACGAGAAGTAGGAGTTTTGCACAATATTCTTTCTAGTATTTGAAATGCAATGCAAACCATTTATCGAGGTGAAATAGGTAAACTAGGTTGTAATCTGATTTATCGTACCTAGAGCCTACAGCCTTATTTTTCTGTACTTTTTAGAAATAAATTAATGACAATCAATTTTGGTCTTTTACCTCACTTCTGACGGAATTATTTTGTAAATACCGCATCCTAATGCGTCTTAGGTCTAAATAAGCTGAATCAGACGGAGGTGGAAGTCAAGCAGCTTCAGATAGAGCTGGCTGAACTGCAGCCACTCATGGTGAAAGCGGCTGAAGAGACCGAGAGAGTCATTGAACGAATTGCTGTGGATACGGTGAGCATCAATTTCTGCTCAATGAAATTTTAAGCCAGTGTAGGCATTTACTCCAATTTTCCCCTTTAATCCTATAATTTCGAACATCCAACTATAAAATAAAATCTGTGAGATGAAAACTGACAAAGCATTCGAAACGACCAAAATCAAATTAAAATATTATGCGATATAATCCGTTTAAATGGTTTGATTTAATAATTTGTAATTTCTTTCTCGCATAAACCTAAGACAATTATGAACTCTTATATCTACCCACTGATGGACAATCCTTTCATTCTTTGATAAAAATTGAATACTAGTAATGTTTACCAGATGATTTGCATATAATTTATGTTTCAAAGGCTATAGCAGAGGATGCACGTATCAAAGTAGAGAAAGAGCAAGCAGTGGCCGAGAAAATGGAAGCAGAAACAACGGCTATGGCAGCAGATGCCCAGAAAGATCTAGGTGAGATCATTACAGATACGCTTAACTACGTCACCGAACCAAAGTCCTCGATAATCTTCTATGACGGCTTCCGAATCCACCTCCAACTAAAAAAACAGGCCATATTACCCGGCCGTTATTCCACCTTATGGTGATGGTGGGCCAGTCCACCTTCCTGCGTCTTCTGATTTGTGGTCTCCATTCAAAAACTGTTTCCTGTTTACAGACGAAGCATTGCCAGCCCTCCAAGCTGCCGAGAAAGCCTTGCAAGAATTGAACCGTAACGACGTAGTAGAGGTGAAAGCGATGAAGAAGCCTCCTGCTGGCGTCGTACTGGTCATCGAGTCGCTTTGCATGGTCTTTGATATCAAGCCTATTAAGGTAAGACAGAGAAATATATTTGAGACACGCTTTATTACCGAAATATTCTGACTTTCTTCTCTGCGTGGCTATGGACTGTACCAGTTAGAGCCAAACATAGCGTCTGTGCAACGTGGAACGTTTATTTGTGACAGATTAAAAAATAACAAGTCTCAGTAGAAAAAATACATTTTTGTGTAATAATAAATAAACATCAACTACTAAGACGATACTAAAAAAGTCAAACTCTGTAGGTTTTCGTTATTTTATTACAGAGTTAATAGAATCCCTATCCGGCTTCATCATCAGGGCAGCTACGTCGTACCATATTGTTATTTTAGTGTCATCGATGTTACGTACTTGCCAGTGCACTGGCAAATATTATGGTTTAATTTCTCACTTTTGTGACGTAGCGTTTGGCATGCAAGTGACACTGCAGTGGTGTAGTAGTCACGACAACGACCTTTAGGTGTTCTCGACGTTCAAAGGATTAATCGGTGCCTGAAATGTGACGAACATTTGATTACAAACAGACACCCGTGAATACGTGTCGTATACTGCCGCGACAGTATACGACACTTATTCACTTCACCTGGCTGCGTAATCAAATGTTCGTCACGTTTCAGGCACCGATTAATCCTTTGAACGTCAAGAACACCTAAAGGTCGTGTGACTAAGATTTTTCTAATATTTGATTACAGACAGACACCCAGACAGGTGAATTGAATTAATATAAAAGCTTTACATAATCTACATACAATTTTTAATCTCACGTCGTAACGATACACGTTCGTCGCAATAAGAAAAAAAATTGGGCAAGTGCGAGCCCGACTCGCGCATGAAGGGTTCCGTACCTATACATATATATAATCTATAACAAGTTTGTTGTATGGGAGCCCCTCTTAAATATTTATTTTATTTTATTTTTAGTATTTGTTGTTATAGCGGCAATAGAAATACATCATCTGTGAAAATTTCAACTGTCTAGCTATCACCGTTGTGGAGATACAGCCTGGTGACAGACAGACGGACGGACGGACGGACGGACGGACGGACGGACGGACGGACAGCGAAGTCTCAGTAATAGGGTCCCGTTTTTACCCTTTGGGTACGGAACCCTAAAAAAGCGTGTATCCTACTTAGATGTTTCTCCATTTTTGTTACTAGCCCTATTGTTCCGTAGGAGCCAGGAGCGAATTTCGGGGAGAAGATCCTCAACTACTGGAAGCCAGGCTCCCAGATGTTGGCCGATCCCACAGCCTTCCTGGAGTCCCTCATGAAGTACGACAAGGAGTCCATCACCGAGGATATGATCAAGAAACTGAAGCGTTTCGTTACGGACCCGAACTATGATCCTGCTAAGATTCTTAAGGTTCTTAAAATTACAGAATGATTTTGTATACACTACGACGTTGACGAAAAAACATGCGGCCCATCTGATGGTAAGCAGTTACCGTCTTGCGACGCCAGGAACGTCCATGGAGCATCACACTCCCGTTGCCGTCCCTTTAATAACCTATTTACTCCCCTCTTGAAGAACCGCCTCCTACTGTAGCCCCCAGGAAGTACTGGTTTGTACAGATATTGCGGTATGTGATGTAGACAAGGAATTCATAGTGTCTGACTGACAGGCTACTGAGTGGATGTGACTGGTAATTAAATCCACTAAACTTTAAAAAAAGGCATAAAAAGCTTACAATTCACACCACATAAGTTTGCGTCTTAATGCCTTAAGATGTTCTGTCTAGCCATTTATTTGTTCTCATCCTTTTTATACACTGAACAAACGATATTTCATTATTGCCTTACAGGTATCAAAAGCGTGTCAGTCGCTTTGCATGTGGGTACACGCCATGTACAAGTTCTACCACGTCAACAAGGCAGTCGCTCCTAAGAAGGCAGCTCTAGCAAAGGCTAAAACGGACCTCGCTGCAGTTGAAGGTACACGCTTTTCATCACTAGGCTTGGGACTTTTGGCTGCTCGCCGTGGTTGTCCAATCCATGGAATCGTCATGTGATAAAAAAATATATTCAAAGTCAAAGTCTTAAAATTAAATGTTTTATTAAATGTCATAATTTATGTTGTTACATTTTTAATGGGCACGTTATAATAGTTTGCAATTAATTTTATCATAAATCTATCGGTAATTTCATATTATACCTTAGTGGTCACATTTTATGCATCCTTTTTGATAGGTACTTGTGTTGTGACAGACTACCCGTACTGACAACTATTCGCAACTTAAAATTAGGAAACATTTTGACCACTTGGTATAATATGAAATTACCGATAGATTTGGGATAAAATTAATTACAAACTATTATAACGTGCCCATTAAAAATGCAACAACATAAATTATGACATTTAATAAAACATTTAATTTTTAGACTTTGACTGAATATATTTTTTTATCATATGACGACTCCATGGATTGGACAACCACGGCGAGCAGCCAAAAGTCCCAAGCCTATTCATCACTTTACGTCACCCTAGGCCCTAAGTGGGATTTTCTGCCCGCCGCCCTGCCGGGAAGAAAATCTCACTTACTGGCCAAGGCAAAACGTAAAACTTTAGACAAACCACGGGCGATAATTCGTTAAGCCCCAGTTCGGGCCACAAACACCTGCGATTTCGGACATTCACGAATATCTAGGTATGTAATGTACTAATATATTTATTAACGCCCGACCAAAAAAGAGGGGTGTTATGAGTTTAACATGTGTATCTGTGCATCTGTATGTATGTCTGTGGCATCGTAGCTCCCAAATGAATGAACCGATTCGAAAGCGGTTTTTTTAATCGAAAGCCTTGTCTATCGATATGATTCTTAGCTATGTTTGGTAAAAATACCTGCAACCGTTTCCGAGAGATTAAGCTTTGATTGGAACAAGTGACAGAATCTCAGCCAATATTGAAGCTAAGAATTCCAAAATTTTGTTGTTATTTTCAGGTTTAGTAGCATTTTATTTCAATCACGGCCTCATGATGACCAGCTACTTGTAACGGGGGTTTTTGAAATTTTGAATTTAGGTTATTTACGTAATCTATTGCAAATTCAAATATTAAGTAGATTGTACAAGAGCATTGAAGTCCAAGAGGTATTTCCTGGAAATGCATAATTTTGTTGTTTTACGTATACATATTTTTTCTAGTAGACGTTAAGTAGCTACTTAAATTTAGGTGTTGATTTTATGTTGCACTTCGTTTTCTCATAACAGCTATACTGACAAATGCAAGAGCAAAAATGCAGGCGTTACTCGAAGGCATTGCCAAGTTGAATGCGTACTTGCAAGAGAAAGAGGAAGAAAAACGGAAAATGGAGGATGATATAAACGCGTGCTTAGCAAGAATGGACAGAGCTAACAGGCATGTATATTATTTGTTAAGGGCGGTCTCCGTCTTAACGACCTTGTGCATTTAATAGTTATTTGTTATGCAAGGCTTTAAAGTAGTTCTTTGGCGCGAGTGTTAAAATTGAAAGCTGAGCGAGCGAAGGTGTCTAAGATTGGCTCAAAGATTCACATCGTGTTCGAAATTTAAGTGACTTTTATACGCTAGCGGATAAGTGAAATGTAATATTTCACCTCACTCGATCTCAATCTTGGATACCTTCGCTCGCTCACCTTTCAATTTTAACACTCGCGCCAAATAACTACTTTGCAGTCTTGTATAACTATTGTGTCATAAGGTTGGTAAGAAGGGGATTACTAACGAAGGTCTATTAGAAGCCCGACGCCCAAGGGCATCGTTTGGGTGTTGCAAATATTTATAGGCCTCGGGATTTTCTATCATTCCATATGATTGTCAGAATAAAATAAGATGCCGAAAAAGTTCCTTTTCCAAGGAGAACTGACGTAAGACAATTTTGGTTTTTATAATAAAAATAATGTTTTTTTCTTCCAGATTGTTGAATGGATTGTCGAGCGAAAGAGTGCGATGGATTAAAACCATCAAAGATTTAGATGTTGCCTTAGTGAACCTGATTGGTGACATACTTCTGAGTGCCTGTAAGTTCAATTGCAATGGTTTCTTTAATATTTCAGGATTTCTTTACACTCCGAGATTTAATCTATTTTACGAACTGTAATTATACTTTACGTACGTGTGTATGTTTCGGATTTTGCGTACTAATTATGATTGCAGTAGGTTTTACTAAAGACAAGTCACTTTTTGACAATAATAGTACTACCCTTCTTTCTCAGGCGCGGTCGGATATATAACTCCTTTCACTGATGAGTTCCGCAGAGAACTATTGGGTCATTGGATTCAGCACATAGAGGTAATGAAATAATCCATCAATGGTCCATCAGAATAAGAAAAATCGTTCGATGTCACACTAGATCGCCACTCCAGTAGGTAGTAGCAACGTTTTCTTAACGTTAATGGTCTGGCATAAAAGTACTGAATAACAATCGATCAGCTTCCGTAGTAATTATTATTTTTATCAATATACGTATATAATTTTTTGATTAGGAATATCTACCTATAGAGAATATCAATAAAATTTTTTTTGGGATCGAACCTACGACCTGCACTTATGATGACGAAGAAACGCACATCGCGTGAAATTAACAAGGATTTTATTCCGCCAAAGTGCCCTCTGTATCTTACCACTCTTCGTTTTTTAAATGCTTAGCGCATTCGCTATACTTCTAGGACGTGTGTTACGCAACATCCCCGGCCCTATTACTTCTTTGTTCAAGGTTCAAGTGTTAGGACGGCGAAAGAGATGGTGCTATTGTCAATATTACGTTATTATTGTAGTTACAGAAATTATGACACTGTCCAGAACAATTTTTGGCACAGTCATGATAAACGGTAAACTGTATAAAGAGATGCTTTAATTTTCAGGAAGTAGAAGTGCCTCACACACAGGGCGCTACTCCACTCTCTGTTTTGGGAGATGCTGTACAGATCAGGTATGTAACCAATTCCTGACAACAACACCAAAACTCACCACTTTCTATGTATAATGTTGCGCCAGATGTTAAAACCAAAACTCCAATATTCAATAAAAAAGTTGAACTTCTTGGCTCCCGAAAACACAAGAGAGCTCTGCATCTTCAACTTGAATGGCTTGCAATTTGATTGGACTGCAACTTAGCTCGTGTCTTATTATACAAATATCAAAGCACAAAGAAGAACTTTAATTCGTAGCCTGGTGGAAGAGACCGAAAATCTAACCCTTTGGATTACCGGTCCTACGTGTTAACCTTTCCACCACACTAACGCCAAATAAAATTTCGAATTGTTCCTTATGCTTTATTTGAAAGGCACCGTCCACCTTAGCTTTGATTGTGGTGCCCACATTAAAAATGATGAGAAATTACAAGTTTCATAAATTTATTAACTCACCTGCCGTCCGGTTGGCGCAGTGTTAAAGCAGCTGTCTACTGAGTCGGCGGTCCTGGGTTCGATCCCGGCAAGGGCAAATATTTGTGTGATGACTGATGGACACGAATATTTGAGCCTGAGTCATGGATGTTCAATGTATTTAAGTATTTGTTTATCTATATAAGTATGTATATCGTCGTCTAGTACCCATAAGACAAGCCTTCTTGAGCTTAATTTGGGACTAGGTTGATTTGTGTGAGGTTGTCTGATATTTATTTTATTTATTTATTATGTCTCTTCAGAACGTGGCAGCTGTATGGACTGCCACGCGACCCGCTATCCGTCGAGTCCGCAGTTCTGATCTCCAACTCTCGGCGGTGGCCCCTCATCATCGACCCGCAAACGCAGGCCAATAAATGGATAAGGGCTATGGTGATTAATTAAACTGTTTATATTACTATAGCCACATTGCTGAGGCAACGGAGTAATCCCAAGTAGCACGCAGGCTGCATAATCACTTATATAGCCTTTAACAGCTTAGATTAGACACAAATTTATTAGATTATAGATTAAACACAAATTAGAGTTATAATGGGTGTATAAGCTCTAATATACGTACAACCGGTTTGCTACCTGGGATATGATACTTGGTAATATAGGCAACAAAATTAGTTAGTAACCTCATCATAGTTAATTCTTGTCGTTGATATGGCTATACGTTTTAGAATTAAGTGCAATGTTTAGTTGATAATGAAGTTCTTTTCATTGGATAACTCCAGTCTGTATCGTCTGTTGACAACCAAAATTCTCGAAGTACCAGATTACAGATACCTACTTTAAAAAAAGCTCGTGTAATACAAACTATATAAGTACGAGGTTTTGAAGAATAGTGACAGAAATTTTAGTGAGATTTGGTTGTCACCAGGCGATATGCTAAATTTATATTTATATACAGGGAAAAATCGAAGGAATAGTAGTGTGCAAGCCCAGCGACAGAGATTTGTTGAGAAACTTTGAGTCGGCTCTGCGCTTCGGAAAGCCAATTTTATTAGAAAACGTCGGGCAAGAACTGGATCCAGCGCTAGATCCTGTTTTGAAGGTAAAGTTCGCATGGAAGCCATGGAATAATACTGTAATTATGTATATTATTACTATCGAAGATATTATGATCATCATCATGAATGATTTCAACCTACAAAGGTTCACTGCTAAAGTAAGGTCTGCCTCAGACTTGAACTACAAACTCTTTCTTGAAATGATCTTTAAGATCCTAATATAGCTTTTAAATTATAAAGCCAGTTTACGTCATATTCAGTTCATAGTATCCATTCGCAGATAGGGAATCCGGTAGATTCAGATTCAGACATGTAAAAGTGCCCTTGTGTTCTACTTACTAAATATACATTTTGATTTTGAACTAAAACTGGTTTCCATGTTTCACCCAAACACCCAAAATGCTCAAATGCCTCTGTGTTTTTTGATTTCAGCGCCAATACTTCAGACAAGCGGGTCAGCTAGTGCTGAAGCTGGGCGACTCGCTTATCCCCTTCATGCCGGGATTTCGGCTGTATATCACGACCAAGCTGCCCAACCCTCGCTACACTCCGGAGACCTCCGTCAAAGTTCAGATTGTGAATTTCGCGCTAGTGCCAAGGTATGCATATTAGTATATCTCGTTTCCATTCATTCTCATTCGCTCTCATTTTAATCATCAGTCTTATCATCAGGAGTCGTTCGTCCGGAATCTTCCTTGAATATCTTCTCATATCACCATAATCCAATATCACCAGTCTTATGTTTCATTCAGTCCGTTTCTAAGTTAGGTAGCCACTCAATTGCTTTTGGTAACTACAGCCACCGGTAATCGCAATTACTTTGCTGTGTAAAGCCTGACCAGAAATATATGAGGATGCGCCATATTGCGGAATTTCACTGGAACTAATTTCTTACACTGGCAATGATTTTATGATGGTTGTCAACAATGTCAATGTCATTCGTGCTGGTTTCTTTAAAAGACAAATATTGAGAAATATCCAAAGAAAATGCCGAATACCATTCACAGTCGTGAACGTGATATTATAAATAAAGTGGTCACGTGTCTACTACACAAAAAACAGTCGGCAAAAGAGTCATTCCATTAAAATAATATTACGAGGTTACCATAGGAACTGACAGGTATTTAAACTGAGGTCATTATAGTGTGTTGCGATTGGTTGCAAAATTGTTGCCATATAAATCTTGTAAATTGCGCCCTCTTGACAATCCTCATATATTTCTGGTCAGGCTTTAAGTAGATTTCATCTCAAAATTGGAAGCAAGTGAGTGGATAGTGCAAATTTATATTGATTAATCCAAATATAGGGCATGACGGTGATCCATACGAGGTTAGGACTAACCTAACTAATCTGGAATTTGCAGTGGTCTAGCAGAACAGCTTCTGTCTATCGTAGTGGCCCAAGAACGTCCAGATTTGGAAGAACTAAGAGGCCAACTGATCGTGACGCGAGCTCAGATGGCCGCACAGTTGGCTGAGATGCAGTCTGATATTCTATACGGATTGTCTAACAGTGAGGGATCACCTGTCGACGATCTGCCTTTAATCTTGACCTTGGAGGCTATTAAGATTAAGAGCGCTGAAATAATAGTTAGTAATATTATGTCAAATTGATCTCCAAAAGTATATCTTCGCATACTGAGTACAGATGAGTATTAGAAGGCATATAGTAAGAATGATAAAAAATTGGGCAAGTGCGAGTCGGACTCGCGCATGAAGGGTTCCGTACCATAATCTATAACAAGTTTATTGTATGGGAGGGGGGTTCTCGCTCTTAAATATTTGTTTTATTTTATTAAATATTTATTTATCTCACTTCGAGCGTGCAAAGGAGATATATGTATGTACTGTCGCGGCCACAAGAAGCCGTGGTGTGCGGAGCCAGTTATGTCAATGTAGCCACCGTGGGTCCCTAATAGGTAGGACGAATCCTTTCAATATTACCGAGGCTTTACATTTTTTTTTTTTTTTTTTTTTTATGTCAAAGGGGGCAAACGAGCAAACGTATCGCCTGATGGAAAGCGATTACCGTCGCCCATAAACACCTGCAACACCAGAGGAGTCACAAGTGCTTGCCTACCCGGAGGACGAAGATAGAATGCCTCTATGCTAGTAATTTCACCGGCCATCTTACCCCCACACCGGAACACAACAATGCGAACATTGCTGTTTGGCGGTGGGTTAGCAGGCAAGACGGTAGTAACAATCCGGACGGACCCTGCACGAGGCCCTACTACTCCAAACACACATAACAAGTTGCATTAAAAAACCCACAGATTAAAGTAGCGGACATCGAGCGCACATCAGAAGAAATAGACGTAGCGCGTGAAGGTTACATACCCGTGGCCAACCGCGGGCAGATCCTGTTCTTCTGTCTCTCCGGCATGGCTAACGTGGATCCTATGTATCAATACTCTCTCGAGTGGTTCGTGAAGCTCTTCATCAGAGCCATGGCGGAGACTGAACCTAACGGTATGTATATTATTAACGGTATGTTTAGTACAAGCATTGCTTAGGGTGGGACCAGGTCAATTTTGACGACGCGGTTGGCGCAGTGGTTAAGCAACTGCCTACTGAGCCGACGGTCCCGGGTTCAAATCCCGGCAAGGGCAAATATTTGTGTGAAGAACACGAATATTTGTGCCTGGGTCATGGATGTTCTATGTATTTAAGTATTTATTTATCTATATAAGTATGTATATCGTCGCCTAGTACCCATAACACAAGCCTTCTTGAGCTTAATTTGGGACTAGGTTGATTTGTGTGAGGTTGTCTGATATTTATTTATTTAATTTGTGAAAGATTGTCCCATAATATTTATTTATTCTTCTTTCATTCTAAATGTGTAAGATAAGACTAGCATAATGGCATCTGATAATCTGAATAAGTAGATTTTATTATTCTCCAATTAATTTTGGAAAATAAACGAAATGCAGAGCTCTTTGAAGTGCTATTCAGAAGTCATATACTTTACGGATTGTAGGTACACTCCAAGAATTTGAATATTTAGCAGGTTAATAACATAATTAAGTACGACTAAACTGCTAAACATTAAATTTCACTAAAGCTACGTTTAAGTTGTGACGAATTATTAAAGTATCCGTAGCAAGTCTCATGCTGTTAGGAAATAAAACTATATTTATCTTTTTAATAACAATAAGTTTTCAGAGGACATTCTCGAGCGAGTCTCTATAATCATAGAGCATTTCACGTTCCTGCTCTACGTCAACGTGTGCAGAAGTTTGTTCGAAAAACATAAGCTTCTCTTCGCATTTCTGCTCTGTGCTAGAGTCTTATTGGACAAGGGAGTGATCCGACCTATAGAGTTCAACTTTCTACTGAATGGGGGTAAAATCGAAGAAGTGAGTAGACTTGTCTTGTAACCTATCATTTTAGTTGGATTTTTTTTTACATTTACAAGTGATATTATGGCCGTTTTGTATCGATCGATTAATGACTAACATTAGGTACGGTCAAGGATATTGAAACAAGTAAGTACCTTTTTGACCCTTACTGTTATTGTAACAAGAGCCAAAAAGGTACGTGTTTCAATTTCCTTGACTCTAGGAGGAGGTTAGCACTCTAGAACCATAGCGGGCTAATGAAAACCCTTTATTTACGATGTATCAAATTAGATACTTTGCAGAGCAGAACATAGTCGAAAACTTTATGAACTCATTCGTTTGAGTTACTGCCTAATATTGCCTCAATATTAATAATAATTTTGATAGTTGACAGGCCCTGCACCATAAAACGTTTCTGTTTAGCCCAATAAAGTTTAAATAAATAAATAAATTCCAAAAACGGTTTAAACACGTAAAAATCTATATGTTTAGAACTCCTATGTAGCTCTTCATCGGATTCAGCACGGAAGTCCCTAACGAAGAGCTCCATATGAGTTCGGAACATGTCGGGCCGTTCCTGACGATTTTTACATGAGTTTAAACCGTTTCTATAATTATTAAAGATAGTTTTAACAACCTCAATATTTTGGACTAATTTTGTGTTAAAATAATGATCATTTTGTAGGAAACTGAGAATCCTGAGCCGAAGTGGATTTCGGAGCGTATGTGGCTGGATATGCAACAGCTCGCTTCGGTGCCGACAATGAAACAATTCGTTGATGATTTCCCTGATTATCTCAAACACTTCAAGGGTTTCTACGATGCTATGAACCCTCACAGGTATTGACTGAATATAATATAAATGGGTGATTGTGATTCTACAGGCGTGCCAACCTCCGTCAGTCCATTGTCATAAATGTCAAAGCAATGGTCAATTTGCTTTAAATTATGGTTAGAAGTACGGTTACAGTATATCATTGTATGAAAGTTTGCAGCTTGGTGAACTCATACTTTCAATACTTTTGACAGCGGTTGAAACGCCTGTAGAATCACCTAAATGTCAACCCGACTACAACGAACAGCCGACACAATTAAAAGATGCTCTGAGCAAAAAACTAAAAATCTTGCAGTTTATCGAAGTATCTATCTGTGGTATCGTAATAGATCTCTTAAACCTAAACGGATTAAAATAAAACTCTATAAACATACATTTTTCGACTAATCTTATTAAAAGTATAGGTACCTACCTATCTTACAACTAGAAGCTAAAATCAGATGTTTGTGGGACTTGTGTCCGTACTGAGTAATGCTTTTTACCTAAAATATTAGGTGCTTTATCGATTGTTGATAGCTAACCAAGATAATCTGTTAAGCCACTTGAAAAACTTTTTTATAGCTATGTTGGTTTTTGTGGTCTGGTTAATTACTTTTTATACTTTGTTTTTTAGACTTGCATATCCCAAGCCGCTGGATACCCAGTTGGATCACTTCCAAAAGCTATTAGTTCTCAAGTGTTTGAGGCCTGACAAAGTCGTTCCAGGACTCCAGGTGCGTATTTTAAAAATGTACTAGAAAGTGCCTGAGGATTTATCCGTGTAACCCTCTTTTTACAGTAATTGCCGAGTAAAAAGTATCCTATACTGAACCATTTTTAGATGACTTGTCAGAGCACAAATCTGTAGTCTGCGGCTACAGATTTTTTATCGGCCGATAGTGTAATCGAGCTGTTAATTATAAAGTATGAAAGAACGCACTTTACACCGATTTGGCATCGGCCGAAAGATTGCCTTCGAACTGTATGTACACACACGACCAGGCACGCATGACCGATGCGCGCTTAGCTCAAGCCAATCGGCAGATAGAAAGTCTGTAGTCTGCGGGAAGTCTTAACCCTGTTCCAAAATTGGTTAAAATCAATCCAGTCGTTTTCCCGTGATAATATTTCGACCGATTGATGCCGCTGTAATCAGTCTGTACTACTTTTCGAGCGCCATTGACGGCAATTCACGTCGACAGATGCGAACGTCGTCAAATGACGTCCAAATTACAATGATCAAAAACTTCTTAATTTCAACTGCTACAAGTATTTTTTAATTCCTGTTCATCTGGGAGCACTTTATGTTTTGCTGTGACGTGAGGGGCGCAGTGAATTTCTTCATCGCGTGGCCATCAAAAGATTGAGATTTTTCCTGATTTCCGGAACTTTATTCCCGATAATGAAACTTTAACGCATTCACTGTCAGCGACGCATAGATGCGTTCACCGTCATTCCAGTTTGTTCCTAGGCCACGGCCCCTGGCAATGAATGTGTTAAGTGATCCTCTTTTTCACCTCTTTATCGTTGTAATCGAATAAACAGTATCATTATTCGATCCTGGCAGGATTACGTGGTGGAGGGGCTAGGAGGCAGGTTCGTGGAGCCGCAGCCGGCAGATCTCGCTGCCCTCTACGCGGAGTCCGATCCGCTGTCTCCCATCATCTTCGTGCTATCTACCGGCACAGATCCTGCTGCGGGTGAGTCTTCTCTTAATGCCAAAACGACACCGTACGTTATTTGAAAACCAATATTAGTATTAAAGCCTGACCAGAAATATATGAGGATGCGCCATATTGCGGAATTTAACTGGAACTAATTTCTTACACTGGCAATGATTTTATGATGGTTTGTCAACAACGTCAATGTCATTCGTGGTGGTTTTCTTTAAAAGACTATTATTTGAATTTATCCAAAGAAAATGCCGAAAACCATTCACATTCGTGAACGGAAGATTATAAATAAAGTGTACATGTGTTTACTACACGAAAAACAGTCAGGAAAAGAGTGCATTCCATTAAATGATATTACGAGGTTAACATAGTGGAACTGACATGTTTTTAAAACTAATGTCATTATAGTGGGTTGCGATTGGTTGCAAAATTGTTGCCATATAAATCTTATAAATAGTGCCCTCTTGACAATCCTCATATATTTCTGGTCAGGCTTTACCTACATTCAAAATGGATACAAAATGCGAATCCAAAATTCCCTGTTGGTAGCCGTAATGGGCCTGCGTAGTAGTGCCGATTGGCAACTAATTTTGTAACTAACTACAAAATGGGAATCCGAAATTTCCTACTTGTAGCTGGCTACTTAATTGGACTGCGTAGTGCCGTTTTCCACACACACATGTGTGCACTTTCATTTGTTTTTGTCACAATATTATTAAGATTTGGAATGTTGAAATGAGTTTAGTTAGTAAAATCTCGAAAGGCGTGGTCGTTTCTTCCGGAATCCGCAATTCTTCTTGCCCCGTGAAACAAACATCTGGTTAACATCCGCGGTTACGAATCGGTAATGAAAAGTCCCGTTTTGTAATCAGTTACAACACGGAATCTTTTATTTCCCGTTTCGAAACTGGTTACCCTTACCAGCCGCGGTTGCGAATCGGTGATGGGAAAGTGCCATTTGGAAGCCCTTTACCGAATGGTATTTTTAACCTTACCAACTGTTCTAGCTGTGAGCACGTCGGCGAATCCCCGTTTCGCGGGGCTTCTATTTCCGCTCTGAGGAACGCAAGGTACCTTAAAACCCACCTAGATTAACCTACAGGTGATTAAACGTTTCTCTTTCAGATTTACTCAAGTACGCAGATAAAATGAAGATGGGAAAGCGTTTCGAGAGCATCTCTCTTGGTCAGGGCCAGGGTCCGCTCGCTGAAGCTATGATGAAAACTGGCTGCGACTTTGGAAACTGGGTGTTCTTCCAGGTGATGAACTATGTAGTACTCACAACCAACGCGTAGCCAAATAAAGAATTATGTGTCCAGATCCAGTTGGATTAGTGTGACTCCCATATTATTATACCTACCTACGCTACGTCACTTTCGGACTCCTTGACTAGTGAGCGAAGCGGCTCCATTTCAGTCAAAATTCTCTCGTATGTCCGGATGTTTGGATGTACAGATGTCCGTTTGTCCAGAGTTCCGGCTGTTCCCGCTTAGAGATCGCACTAGTATAGGCCTCCGAATGTGACAGTTGTTTTGAAAATGCCAGTCTTGGTCTATGATATTATTAGAGGGAAAATGCCTTTTTCTAGAATTGGTAAAGTTAACTTTTAATTAGATCTCCATAATAAAGTGGTTTAAGGAGTTTACTATTATGTGTGTCTAGAACTGCCACTTGTCTCCATCGTGGATGCCGATACTGGAGCAGAATGTGGAGCACATCGTGCCAGAGATGGTGCACAAGGACTTCAGACTGTGGCTCACCGCCATGCCGTCCCCACACTTCCCCGTCGCCTTGTTGCAGAATGGTAAGGGCCTTATCTGTCTTAGAACTGACGACCACTGGGGCCAACGAGTTCTGGAGTGAAGGCCACGAATCGGTATAAGTTCTAATCACATTTGGTAAGCGAATCCCATTAGCTTTGTACCCGATGAACAAATACCATTATCTGTATTGTTAGCTGCGGCCACAACTGCCACTTCAAAATGTAAGGCGTTATAAGTGCAAATTACTTTTACACTAAATTAGTCTTTAAGTCAAACGAAATAAGGTTTACTCTTAAACAAAGAGAACACAGATGTTGGTCACTTCGTAAGTGAAAGAGCAGTGATGCTCGTTTCGATGCTTATAAGACAATGAAGTGACCAACATCTCTGTTCTCTTTGTTTAAGAGTAAACCTTATTTCGTTTGACTTAAAGACTAATTTAGTGTAAAAGTAATTTGCACTTATAACGCCTTACATTTTGAAGTGGCAGTTGTGGCCACAGCTAACAATACAGATAATGGGTATTGTTCATCGGGTACAAAGCTAAGTGGATTCGCTCAGCCAAAAGAATTACTTCTATAAACGTAGTGTAGGGCGCTGTGTAACAAGGTGGAGCGACGACATTCGTATAACAGCGGGTGGTAAATGGAGGAGAGCTGAAAATCGAGCTCAGTTGCGTGCCGTGGACATAGGCCATGAGGCCTATGTCCTTTAGTGGACTGATAGGGGCTGATGATGAAGGGCCTTATCACACTTGCGAGTTGCGAGCGAATTTTGTATGAAGGTGATCACGCATGGAGACTATAATAGTTGTGGGTATTTCATGGCTAACGAGCAGATGATAAGCATAATTTACATGTAAAACTCTCGTGAATTTCAGGCATACATACATATGAAACAGGTTTACTGACATCGTTTAAGTCGAATATAGCTCGACATGTATCCAATCGTTTCGCGGTTCGTAATGCTCGAAACATGTCGAGCAATATTCGACTTAAACGACGCGAGTAGGTAAACCCGTTTCATTTAATATGTATGTTGATAAGCATAATGTTGGCCAAAAACTGAACACGAATGTAGTGTAAACTATAATACTTACTGAACAAGAAGTGTCACATGCATTACCAGAACATTGATTTTGCGGAGGCTTAAAAGAAGGATTCACTTCCTATATAGTTTCATTGGAAAGTGACAAGGTAGCAAACGAAAATTAGGTAAGTACGTTATTTAAAACACGATCGAGTTCTTTCTTTCAGGTTACAAGATGACTGTTGAGCCTCCTAGAGGAATAAAAGCAAACTTGCTCAAAGCGTACATGAACCAAGTGCCAGACTTCCTCGATTACTTCAACTCTACGGATGCAAAGGTCCCCAACTTTAAGGTACGTCTTAATACTATCAATTTTTAATATGCCTAAAATAATAAGCAAGTAAATTTTGTTGCAAACAGAGATAATATAGGTCTTTGGTTGCGAATGAGCGTTCTCCAAACATAAAACCCGAATCACGGTTTCTTCAAGAACTTAACGTTTTTGGGTTCATCCTACTCAGAATCGATAGCATTTTCAATATGAAGTATAAAAAAAAGGTGGCCCAAAATTTTTATGGTTATTAATTTTAGTCTCAAATAGTATTCGTTTTTAATAAAACTACTATACAAATCTGAAATTTAAACCAGAAATTAAGGGATTCATAGTGCAATTAGAGATGGGTGAATTATATCATTAACTGACGAGCGACTTAAGATTCCGTTATCACTCGCTACTGCTAAAAATATTTTTTTGTGACTGTCGCTGTTGTAGTCGAGCTCTAATGTTACTTTGATTGTAGTGGCTCCTTTTCTCTCTGTGCCTGTTCCACGGCGTGGTCCTCGAGAGGCGCAAATTCGGCCCGCTCGGCTTCAACATCCCGTACGAGTTCACCGACGGCGACCTCAAGATCTGCATGTCCCAACTGCACATGTTCTTAAACGAGTACCACGAAGTACCGCTTCGGGTAAAAGTCTTATCCGTTTGGGTCTATAAACTTTAATCCAAATGTTTTTATTGAAGAGAAAAAAAAAATGCTTGAGCGGAATTTGATCGCACGTTTCCACGGCTTTCTTGTCCAGACTCGAACAGTTATTTTCTTTAAATTTTTCGCTACAATATAAATATTTGGTTATATCTATCAGATGTTACTCCTTTTATCCTGGTAATGACTGTCTAAAGTGAGTTTGAATGTTTGTTACAAATATTTATTGAAGTAAGAGTTCATATGATTCAGCAGTTCGCAGAATGCGGGTCTGCTTGTGTCAGCTTGAGACTTGTGTTCCAGACAGCCGCTTTTATGGCTAGAACATTAGTCTCATTCCAAAGAGCGGTGAAAATGACCCAGAAATTGAATTTCATGCCACTTTGACTTTTATATTGTCTGTTGTCAACCAGAACTCACTAAGTAACAAATACCTACTTAAAACAAAGGTCGTATCTCAGTGTCAATGTAATAATTCTAGACAAGGTTTTGAAGAGCAGTGACAGAAATATTAGTGAGTTTTGGTTATCACCAAGGCGATATGTTAGCCAGAAAGACCGGCACTTTTGCAAGAACGATTATGATTGAGACAGCTGATTACTACTAGTCTACATTGAGATTTCTTCTGGACTGTGTTGTTTTGATTTCCATGGCACTTCAATAATGCCAATGGCCTCTAGATGATCATGGTACGACTTCCTGTTCAAATGATTGCTTTTGCAGATGTTAACTTACGTGGCTGGTCACATCAACTACGGAGGTCGTGTGACGGACGATTGGGATCGCCGCTGCCTCATGTGTCTGCTGGGCGACTATTACACCACGGCCGTGCTGTCCGACCGATACTGTTTCGACGAAAACGGGTTTTACAAACAGGTAATTGTGCCACATCCACTACGGAGGTCGCGTGACGGACTCATGTGTTTGCCGGGCGACTACTACACCAGTATGAAATAAATTACTTTTTCTCAAACATGCTCGGAAATGCATGCGTTAATGTCCCGATATGAGGACATGAAGTTTCTCGTTTATGGCTCCCTACATTAGTTCTTGGCCTTAGGCCACAAAAGTTAATATGAAAATCCATTTTTGTCAGCTGCTCTAATTTTTTAAATTTCTATACTAAAATTAAATTGGCAAAGGAAAAATTACATACAGCCAACCACCTCCACAATCTGTAAGCATAATTGCGACACAAACAATTTATGGTACTATATTTATGTGCGGTTAAACATGGTGCTCAAATAGCTGGATCAAATAACATTTAAAAAATAAAAAAGGTGGCTCATTGAAAATCTTTTTTTCTGCTTATTCGTATTTCGTAGTGATTATAAAATAATTTTAACAGACATAAATAATACTTCTAGTAATGAGAGTGACGGGGAACTTATGAACAAAGGATGACGGGGAACTTTATGAGGAGGCAAATTTAGTCATGCAAAATATGCTACGGGAAAAAAGTAAAAACGAAAAATAGGTTTTACTTTTTTCCCGTAGCATATTTTGTTTTGTTTACTTGATTATCTAGTAGTTATTTTAATTTTAATATTTCCTCACATCGTTTGAGAAAAGCACTATACAAGCTTCGGCCGGAACAGGGATTGCAGGACTCGTTCTATCTGGCCTCGTCTTCGACTCGGCCATCTACCCCAAACTCGTCCAGCAATCCCTTACTTCACGGCCTCTGCAGTAATGTACTATTTAGTTGTGTACTCTTGGCAGAGTAGTCGTTGTCATGTCTAGGCCAAGTCTTTCGCCACCGCTTCTCTCGTGGTCCGATACTTGTATGTTTGGCGGAGTGAGAATTCTTGTTTATGCTGCACAGTTGTCGCAAATTTGATGAGGTCTGTTCATCGTGCCCACGAGCTCTTTTGCCCTCGACTTTCCATTGGACCACCCATCTAGTCCTCGCAACGGGTGATGTGCCCGAAGAACTTGAGGTTTCGTATTTGCACAGCTGACAATAATGTCTCTTTAATGTTGAGTTCTTTCAGGATCGAAACGATGGTTCGGTCCACAGACCATGGGATTTGCTACGACTTAAACTTCTTATTATTCTGTGTCTAGCAACACTCGACATCGACCATCGACGACTACATGAAGTATATGCGGTCACTGCCTCTCAACGATGATCCCGCACTGTTCGGGTTACACAGCAACGCTAACATCAGCTATGCCATGTCTGAGACTACCGCCAATCTTAGTAAGTATTGTGCTCACATCAATTTAGTATAGTTCTTATCTCTCGGTTAACCCACTAGCGATTTGCGGTCGGAATTGGAATACGGTATTTGATGACAGCTCAAATCAGCTACTCTTTATGAAATGTCAAAAACGATCTGTTAGTATGAAGCTTCTATGATGATACAGGCATGTGACGTCATAAAAAGCAGTAGTCAAACACGTCTTCTTTTTAGTTATTGTACAATTAAAAATAGTATAATGTCCAAAAGTTAGTGATAGTTCATTTGTGGCCGGGTATTTTTTTATCTGTGTTTAGTGGTTTCAATGCCGCAATTTATATTCACTATAGTCAAACACCGTATTGTAGTTTTATATTTAGTACACTGTTCTGCATACTAATTATGCTTTCAAGCATACAACCCTGGGCATCTGGAGAGAACATAACGGGGACAGCGGATTCATGCTCTAACATTCGAAACAGCGGCTTCTCAACAACTTTCATTCAACTGCTTGAATATTTTCAGCTACGCTCCGCAATTTGCAGCCTAAGGAGATGGTCGGCGAAGGGGGCCTGTCCCCCGAAGAGATGACAGAACTAGCTGCGAGGGACATTTTAAATACTCTACCTCCATTCTTGGATATCGCAAACATCGCCGCTATGTGAGTTTACAGATTCAATTTATTTTAATCTAAACCTGTTTCTTGTTGGGTAACGAACACAAAATAAAGATATAGGGTTTGGGTTTCAATTGCCGTCTAGTCATGAATATTGAAAACATGAGTTACGCTACAATGATTAATTAAACATACTTTTTGTCATAAGTGATCGAATTTAGTACCTACATACGCCCTTTGCTTGATATTTATGACATGCAAACACCTGTGGAATCACTCACTTATAGTGAACAATGTTTTGCCATCTTATTCCGCTGGATAAGTTGGCATTCAGCTTACTCTCTGTGTCTCGCTTTTACTAAGATTAAAAGCGAAAGTGAGACACAACTAAGAGGACGATGTGGTCGCTCAACTATAAAGCTCTTTCAATAAGGGCCGATTGTTCAATCACCAGTTAAATTTATCTGCCAGTTAAAATTATTGCTATCCTTTTCTCCCGTCATATAAAAGAAAAGTGACAGCCAACATTTATCTCACAGATATTGATTGAACAATCGGCCCTAAATTAAAAAAATTGGGCAAGTGCGAGCCCGACTCGCGCATGAAGGGTTCCGTACCTATACATACATATATATAATCTTTAACAAGTTTGTTGTATGGGAGCCCCCCTTAAATATTTATTTAATTTAATTTTTAGTATTTGTTGTTATAGCGGCAATAAAAATACATCATCTGTGAAAATTTCAACTGTCTAGCTATCACCGTTGTTGAGATACAGCCTGGTGACAGACGGACGGACGGACGGACAGCGAAGTCTCAGTAATAGGGTCCCGTTTTTACCCTTTGGGTACGGAACCCTGAAAAGAAGATCAAAGAAGAATCATTATATGTTTTACTATTAATTTCTGTAATGTAAACAGGTACCCTGTGTCCTACAAGGAGTCTCTGAACACGGTGTTGATCCAAGAAGCGATCCGCTATAACCGACTGCTGGGAGTCATCAACTCTTCGCTCAAGTGAGTTACATGCCCGGACTTAGAGGGCCAGGGACCTAGGCTCTTGGCATTTCGGTCCCCCATCAATATCTCGAAACGATTTTCAGCAAATTAAGTAGTAGGTAGTACTATTTTAAGTGATAAATAAGGAGAACATAAGTATGGTGCCTTGTGGGCCTATAGGTAAATACGGTACTGGTGAATTAACGTTCCAAATATTCCAATCTTCTTCAACTTCAGTAACCTTACCATGAGTGAGTGAGAAAAGTGACCGTAATCGCTACTCTGCTTAAACGATTTGTATGGAGACTTGTAGTTCTACAAAGTAACCGCTAGGCGCGCTGTATTACTCTCCAAATAAATATTTTACGCTGTCGGTAGCGAGTACGGTCACGTCAACTCATGGTAAGGGTACAGATACAATCGACCGTGACCATACCATGCCGTCCTAGCAACAAGTATGGAACATTTTCAGAGCTCAGTTGAAGTGTTACCATTCCAAGCGTTACCAAAATTGGTAAAGATCCTTCCAACTCAGCCTAAAAATTGTTCTTTATTACAATTTTAGAATTTTGTGATGATGTAACAGTGGTAAGTCCCGGTATTTCGATCAAATTAAGTTAATATCTCAATGACACTGGAACCATAACCGTCAGAATCTTAAAGTATAACTAGATTTTCCTCCAAGTAGCATCTTTCTTTAATTTCGTATTTATTAAAGACGCAATTATTGTTTAGTGATCTCCTGAAGGCGTTGAAAGGACTGGTGGTGATGTCAGAGGCGCTGGAGAGCATGTCGAACAACCTGGCGATCAATGTGGTGCCTGTGATGTGGAGCTCTAAGGCGTACCCGTCGCTTAAACCATTGGGTAACCCACAATGTTTCTGATAGATATCTCTTCTGAAGGATGGATGTTCCTGCAGATCATCTCCTACCCACCCGCTAATAACGTCTAAGATGAATTCCTAACTGCAACTGGGTAACCTATAATGTGACTGTATTATTACGTAGTATAGCGATCTCTTGGCAATGAAGGGAGTGGTGAACCTTTTCTGAACCAAATCACCCCTGATGAGTAACTGATGATGTGTCTGGTAGTTTTGTGATAAAAATCTTTAGAAGGTGCTGAAGGATTGTTGAAGGGCTCCATCGGCGGATTCCATCGCTGAAATTATTAGGGTCGTAACTCCAAAACTTGTTTCTCATTCAAATAATTCGCTATTAGGTAACTTACCAGTTACCACATTCCACTATGGTTATTGACAGCGAATATTTGGAGGTACCGAATGAATTATATATCTGAGACTCACGGTAGTTTTCTATGTAAAATACTGAATGAAATATTGATTTCTTCTCGCGCTGTTAAGATATAAATGAAATAATGACCCTTCTCCATACAAAACAGATTTTCAAAACAATTTTTGAATTTAATAATAGTACCTATAGATGTTACTGAAAGCTAAATTGGCTTAGTCACTTTAAACCATAGTCCTACTTGTACAGGGTCTATATTAGTATATGTAGGACCTTAGGCCTTAGAAGGATAGGTTAACCTTACTGTTTCAGCGGCGTGGGTAAAGGACCTAATCCTCCGTGTGAAGTTTATGCAAGAGTGGGCGGACTCGGGGATCCCGAAGGTGTTCTGGATATCGGGCTTCTACTTCCCGCAGGCGTTCCTCACCGGGGCTTTACAAAACTACGCCAGGAAACACGTCATCGCTATAGACACCGTCGCGTATTTGTTTGAGGTCAGTTAACATTACCTCACACTTCAGTATTTACTTTTGATTTAAAATAAAAGCGAGCACATCGTACATGTAGATTAGATGCCTGCTGAGGCAGAAAGGTTCCCAAATGGTGCAACAAAACGGAAGACGCTGCGTGGAACATGCCGCTACGATGTGAACCGATTCGTGATGTAATAAGCACCAGAATCTGTGTACCCCATCGTCACGATCTTTGGGGTATCCCAAGGGTAACCGATTTTATGTCAAGTTATGGATGTGGGTTGACAGCAATGATGTATAATTAATATACCTAGATATATTTCTAGCAGGAACAACAGGTGGTTAGTGCTTACAAAACAATAATATCGACCAACCTGTTATCGATAACCACCACGTCAACGTTATAAAGGAAATGCCAAGTATAATAGTTAAGAGAATATTTACAATGTCGTGAAACTCGAATTGTTGTCACATGCTATTTCAATTGTTTAACTCTTAAGATAATAAGGTCTATGGATGTAAAAGCTTTGATTACTAAACTTATAATTATACGTTGCTGTTAAGTTAAGGAGCAAATGAAAATGCATATTACGATTTCTCCTCTATTACGTTGAAGTAGTATTTATCGATAACATGATTGTCGATGTTTTATTTTGTCAAGCACTAACAACACGTCGTTCGTGCTAGGAAAATATCTAGGTATAATAATTAAATGCTCTCTCATCTCATAATTTGAAGATTGAGAAATGTTAATGGCGGCTTCTCTAGGCCCTGGCGACAGCTCCTACGAAGAAGTACGAGGACGGCTGTTGCGTACGAGGCCTGTATCTGGAGGGGGCGCGTTGGAATATGGGCGATATGTCACTCGAGGAGAGCAGGCCCAAGGAGTTGTATACAGGTGATCGAAAACAGACTTCCTTGATTGCTAACTTCTTTACTTTTGGTAGATCGGACTAAACAACTCATATTAGGATTCAAATTAAGAGGAACTGACGAGCGACTGATTTTGTGTCTATCTATCAATCAGCCACATGCGTCCATTGCTGAACATAGGCCTCCCTCATAGCACGCTACAAAGTGAGATCCCGTGCAGACCGCATTCATCTCCCTGATACCCTGACGAGGTCATCCGTACATATAGTCGAGGGCCGCCCACGCTACGCTTTCCAACACGTGGTCGCCACTCTATTAATTTGCTGTCCCAACGGCCATCCATTCTCCAGGCTACATGGCCTGCCCATTGCCACTTCAACCATGCAATCCTGTGAGCTATGTCGATTACCTTGGTTCTTCTGCAGATATACTCATTCTATCACGCAAATAAACTCCGAGCCCTTTCCATTGCACATTGCGTGATTTTCTGTACTGATATTTAAAAAAAGCAGTATCACAGTATTAATAAGTGCGTTTTATGCCTTAAAGTATCTTGACAGTTTGCATATCTGAAATTGTATATTGAAAATATGGTAAATTGTATGTGGTGTTGATTCTTCACAGACGCAAACCCACCTGGCTCGTATTGAAACTGGATACTCTCACTTACAGAAATGGCGATCATCTACATGAAGCCGGAACAGAACCACAAGCTAGCCCAGGGGCTGTACGAGTGCCCGACATACAAGACGTTAGTTCGCGCGGGTACCCTGTCTACCACAGGACACTCCACCAACTACGTGATGACCATCGAGCTGCCCACGCGCAAGCCGCAGGCGCACTGGATCAAGCGCGGCGTGGCGCTGTTCTGTGCGCTGGATTATTAAACAAGTTGATTATTTGTGATAATAAAGAAGATTTAGTGCACATGTTGCCTTTTTGTTATCGTAAATCCATACTAATATTATAAATGCGAAAGTGTGTCTGTCTGTCTGTCTGTTACCTCTTCACGCTTAAACCGCTGAACCGATTTAAATGAAATTTGGTATATAGATAGTTTCAGTCCCGGGGAAGGACAAAGGATACTTTTCATCCCGAATAAATTTATTGTTCCCGTGGGATGAGCGGGTAACACCGCGGGGCACAGCTAGTATGAACATAAATATCGGATAACCTCACACAACTCAATCTGGTCCCACAGTAAGCCGTCGGCTCAGTAGGCAGTTGATTAACCACTTTATGATAATTCTTTAGTTCTTTGACCAACCGAGTCGTCAAAGAACCAAAGAATTATCATAAAGAACTTATGACTCTTTCTTCTTGATAGTTTCTATGCCGCTATATCACATGATCATCAGTGCATCTTGGCATGGCATTCCATTCTCCACAAATTCGTTGTATTGGGAATTTAATTCAACCAAATTTTGTATAAGACATGCATCTGTCTTTGACGACGCGTTTGGCTCGGTTTGTAGACACCTGCCTACTGAGTCGGCGGTCCCGGGTTCGAATCCCGGCCGGGGCAAATATTTGTGCAAAATATTTGTTCTCGGGTCATGGATGTTATCTATCTATGTATTTTATATATTATGTATATCGTCGTCTAGTACCCATAGTACAAGCTTTGCTTAGCTTGGGACTAGGTCGATTTGTGTATGATTGTCCCTTAATATTTATTTATTTTATTTATTTAGACAGTATCACTATATCCCTGAGTAGAATATCAGTGATTTCACTTACAAGTGAAGCTATTAGAAGCGTTTAAATAAAAATCATCATCTGACGAGATTAGGTTGCTTGCTAGTCGGATATTTTTCCTTTTATTTCTCCTAGTGTCGGAGGTTGGACACTAACTGCATTAAGGGACGCGATGCGGAAAACGCAGGCTTGACGTTGGCCACAGCACACAGATTGAGAACAGAGTTCAAATGACAAGACTATTTTTTATAACATTTCTAAGACGTGAAAGTGATTTATTTATTCAATCTTTAGTGCACAAAAGAAAGATTTTATCGTAAAAAAGTGGAGTGGTGGAGTGGATAGGGAATTCTCTACCAGTCGAGGACAAATAAACCGGGCGAGTCGGAATTCTAATCGACTTTCTTGAAATGTATAAAACTCTACTATTAAAGTTATACTAAGTAATAGAACGTGTGTGTTACGATATTATCATTTCTATGGATAATATCGTAAAAAACAATGATTTTAAACTACTTTAACTATTTCTCCTTAAAGTTTGTCAGTTAAGAGAGCAGAGGAGCAGGAAAAAAATAATAAAAATAAATACAGCAGAGCCAACTTTAGTGGTTATAAGTACCTATAAGTAATACAATACCTATTCGGACTCTCATATTGTTTTAAATCTGTATCCTCTGTATGATATTAGATTATTTGTACCGGATCCTGCTTTAGTACGGTCAGAATAAAAAGGTTTACAGCTGAGTGAATTTAAAAAGTCAGGCCGTAATAATTTATTTCTATTTACCCAGCAGACGTTGATTTAAAATAATGTTTCGGAGATTTCTCCGTCAGTCACCGTCAGACAGATTACAGAAATTAAAATGGATATTCAGTGCCTAAATTGTAATTCCTCATCTTTCAGCATTCATCATCTATTCTAGTACAATAAGGGCGTATTTTAACAAAATTGGGCAAGTGCGAGTCCGACTCGCGCATGAAGGATTCCATACCATAATCTATAACAAGTTTGTTGTATGGGAGCCCCCCTTATTATTTATTTTATTTTATTTTGTTGTTATAGCGGCAATAGAAATACATCATCTGTGAAAATTTCAACTGTCTAGCTATCACCGTTCTTGAGATACAGCCTGGTGACAGACGGACGGACGGACGGACGGACAGCAAAGCCTCAGTAATAGGGTCCCGTTTTTACCCTTTGGGTACGGAACCCTAAAAAACATGAGTCATTGAAGTCGTTGTTTAGCCGTTTCTACCAAGAGAGGGTTTAAAACGAATTTGACGAAACTACAATTCCGCGGATTCAATTTGGCGGAATACAGAAAATAAAATTGTACTCTTAAAAATATGAAATATCGACAATTTTCCAACTTGTTCAACTACAACTCGAGAGGGACTATTATGTCACGTGTCTGCGAATTCGCGGCGGCGGGCCACCCCACTGATGTAATTTATGAGACATATTTATAAATATTTGATTACTCTGTCCAGAGAACAATCAGGACAGTTGAGAGTTAATTGGTTCTCTGGGAAAATAAATGAAAACACGGAAGCCCCGATTCTTGGTATTTTTTTTTTAATAAAAAAGTGCGAACAAAGAATGGCAATTACGGTATTTTAATAAGGTTCTGAAGTTTTTGTTGGAGTAATGAAGCCCGTGAACAAGTTTTAACTGACTGCGTGTGTGGAAAGGTGGATATCGGTTTTGAAAGTGAGATGTATATATTTTTTTGCAACACCTGTAGATCCATTTCTTTGAATATTTTACACTTGGAAAAATGTTTTATGTACCTATCTGCAGTTTCGATAATCGTAGATCTTATAAATCTAATCCACTATTATAAAATTCTAGATAAAAAAAAAACAGTATTCTATGGAGGGGTCATGATTTCAGGCCAAATCTTAATAGCGTGATGCAGGATCGTCATTTGTTTTGTATCGGCGCTCGGCCTGCCTGGCGCCATCTGTTTTCATAATTTCCTTTGTCCTCTCATCACGTCGAAACGGCTGGACAAATTTGTACCAAATTTTGTACAGGGATAGGGGATATCCAAAGAGGGATATAGGACACTTTTTACCCGACTTCGGTAGAAAAAAATACGCGTACGAAGTTGCAGGCACCTTCGTAGAAAAAATCTTTAGGTTCATCCTCCATCCTCCTAGCCTTTGTCCCATTTTTTGAGAATGAATTCTCAATCGGGGTCGGCTACCTAAATCCCAAGATGTGGCGTAGGCACTAGTTTTTACGCAAGCGACTGCCATCTGACCTTCCAACCCAGAGGGGAAACTAGGCCTTATTGGGCTTAGGTGGTTTCCTCACGATGTTTTCCTTCACCGAAAAGCGAGTGGTAAATATCAAATGACATTCCGTACATAAGTTCCGAAAAACTCATTGGTACGGGCCGGGTTCGAACCCGCGACCTCCGGATTGAAAGTCGCATGCCTAACCACTAGGCTACCACCGCTTCAGAAAAAATCTTTAGGTTATCATGTTTAAAAGCTAAATAAAACACGTGTGTTTCTTATCTTATCTAGAAAATGGGTTTGAGGATCATCAGGTTTTTTAGATATATTGGAGGCTATCATTTGAATGATCGATAGTTGGCAAGTCCAGCGCGTAGTTGTCCTAAATGTAAAATTAGTATGCGGCAGTATCCCCGGCGTCTAAATTGGCGGAATCAAGGGCTATTGTGTGGGAGAGAGCCCCGAAGGGCCAATCGCGAGTTGGCCATACTTTAGTAGCTTCACAGAAAAAATCTGTTTCCCTGTGGCGCGGAGATAATCCCATTAGCGGGTTATACTCCCACACAAACTCCGACTACTGGTAGTGAGGGCTATACAGCCCTGATACTGTTCAAGTCATGTCTTGAAAAAGAAAAAAGGAAAATCAGATGTCATATAGCCCAGCGAACGAATAAAACATAGAACACGAGCTTCATACAAAATTACAATCAAAAACCGGCCCAATGGTCGAAATGCGCATGCTCACCGGTGTACCAATCACAGCCACTCAAATGTTTTCAATTACGCATAACAAATAAATGTGATTCGTCAATTTCCGAATGGCCAGCTGTGATTCGACAAAACGCATGACATTTGTCTATGGTAATATAGCGGTGACAGTGAAAACTCATAATTGGTGAATCGTTAATGCAATAAAAAGCCATTTTTGTTTACTTCATTATAAATCTTGAATGTTAAGGTTATTGCTTACATACGAATAAAAAAAAAATACATCTTTTAAGGAATCCTTGTTTGTTCCTTGTTGTTACTAATACTTTGAATGATTATTATTAATGCGTGTTGTATATATTATTATTTCTCCTTCTTTGTAATATTTAATATTTTACATGTAAGGTCGATACAATCTTTGTAGTGAAAAAATATCAAACATAATTAGGAACTTATACGTTTTCCTGCCGGACTGACGGAAAACACATAGCCTTTTAGGGACGGTTTCATACAAGCACAATATTTCCAAGTGCTTGGATTGGCATCATGTATTCTTAACAGGCTTTATTGGAAATTAATACGTTACTCGATTCTAAAGCAGATTTGTGTAACTCATTAAGAAATACAAATGAGGTGCAAAGTTAACGCAACCGATCACGTTTGTTGTATGGGATTAAATATTTATTTTATTCTATTTTTAGCAGCGAACGAATAAAACAACCTGTGTATTATTGAAATTGTACTTTGAACAGTAATTCGGCAATAAAATGGATTTACCCACTAAAAAATACCAAAACAAATCCCTGGGCTTGCCCTCTCCTGTAAGCCTAGGCACGCCACTGATTGCATTACTTTTTTCAAACATCGTATATAAATTAGTCATACGGCATAACACCATCCCTATACAAAATCTGTTCCGTAAAATAGATTAAATTAATATGTGTACGGCTTTATTTACGTATGAAAACTGATACCATCTTTATTTTTGTGTTCTCGTGAGTGATTAATACACCATTTCACTGAACATTATGGCATATTTTGTTACTTTGAGACTTCATACATTTCATGTAATGCAACTGTTCGGCTGCGTCGCCATTTGCAAACTAGACAGCCGTTTGACACAAAATTTACGCCCCGCCTTAACTGACACAAAATCCGTGGGGCCATTTTCCGACGCTAGTTAGGCTTCTAGCCTATCAAGTGTTGGTCCGGCCCAGGGATAGTGGCGCTACAAACAGGTTTCATACGGTGCATAGGTACGTCATATATTTGCATTATTAAACGTCAGAAGCAATTTGTCAAGGATTTGTCACTAACCAAATTCAAAACATTGTTTACCGGAATGCTGCTCAATCTTTCGTTCTTCTTGCGAAATAAATGCTGAATCCTATTGTTGACTGAAAAAGTTGACTTTCATCACTGTTTTTGCTTTATTATACAAAAATTACTTGAAATTTACGGAATATTTAGTCGTGTTTTCTCTTTGTTTACATCAGTGGCATTTACTGACGTTCAACGTCAGTTACCAAAAATGTATCATTGTCAGTAAAATAAATTAGTACTTACCACTAAAAATCCGCAATATGGCGTGTGGGTTGAAAAACACCCTGTTGGGCTTGTTAGGTTAAAATTTATTCTGATTGTGATGACTTCATCCGGGCTGGGCTTGGGAATATTCCAATTAATGTGTAGTAGACTATATTTCCTTGAAAATATCGACGTTTTGGGTTTAACGTAAGGTCACTTAAGGCAATTGCAACTATGGGGCAAATTCGTTTTTAGTTATATTATTGAAACGGAACATTTTAAGACCGCCCTTCACATCAAGATTGGAAAGGTTAAAACGCGACCCTATTATTAAGACTTCACTGTCCGTCTATCACTAGGCTTATATCTCATGAACTGTAATAGCAAGACAGTTGAAATTTTCATCGATGATGTATTTCTGTTGCCGCTATAACAATAATCACTAAAAACAGAATAAAATAAATGTTTAAGTGGGACTCCCATAAAACAAACGTGATTATTTTGCCGTTTTTAGGGTTCCGTACCCAAAGGGTAAAAACGGGACCCTATTACTGAGACTTCGCTGTCCGTCCGTCTGTCACCAGGCTGTATCTCAACAACGGTGATAGCTAGACAGTTGAAATTTTCACAGATGATGTATTTCTATTGCCGCTATAACAACAAATACTAAAAAATAAGATAAAATAAATATTTAAGGGGGGCTCCCATACAACAAACTTGTTAAAGATTATATATATATATATAGGTACGGAACCCTTCATTCGCGAGTAGGGCTCGCACTTGCCCAATTTTTTTATTTATTTGATGGTACGGATTTGTGCGTGTAACTCGCACTTGGCCGGTTTTTTTTGGAAAATTAGGTTGTGTCTCACTATTGAAGTGAAGAAAACATTCAAGATTTGCACCGAAAATACAAGTGAAAAAAATGATATCACGTAGAAAGGTACGAACGTAACGAAAGGATTTTCTTATATAATTTGCAAACGGGTGGTGATATGTGTGATATATTTATTATTTCATCTGCCATCCTTCTGAAACCCTTTACGTCGTAGCTCATGCTTTCACGCAAAATGGAGGAAAAACAGGTGATGCTGAAATACTTTTACACTTATAAGTTGCAATTGAAGATAAATAAATGATCAGAGGCGTCAGGTTTGTTTTGGCACACCAGAGTAAGAATAAATATAATAAATTATATCTATTCTCGCAGCAATTTACTAATATTTAAATTTAGCATGTTTGCGTAACTTTTTCTGCAAGGATAAGCGTATTGCAAAGGAAAATCTCCAGTGTGATGAAGTTAATGGTTGGTAAGTAAGTATTCGTTGTGTAAATGAGTTCGTCACACTTCTTTATGTATTTGCTCTTGCAGTTCAATCTCCATTTTCCCGTGCATCTTTTAATACGTGCAATAAATATGTCTAGTATGAGAAACCGCATAACTATGGGTATTATTTTTTTACATTGAAATACCTACTACCAACAAACTCGTTTTGCCAGTACACGAGCTTGTTATTAGTATTTCAATGTTGCTAGGGTATTCATCTTAATATACAAAAAAATACTCCATGTTTGGCGACAGACAAATGAAAATCATTAGACAGCCTCTTGACGAATTAGTCAATGACGTTACATAGTGACGCATCTGGGCCAATTTTTTTTCGTTGTCAGGTTCTTTTTTTCTCAGGGTTCTAATTTGCTGGGTTGGTAAATTTGCTTATTCTGACCATGGTAAGCCCAATTTCACGCATGTCCTACAATTTTTTTCATTGAGTTACATAAAATGTATGGAAACTTCGTAACTAAACTTCGTATTTAGTACAAAATGAGGAGGCCGAAGTGAAAAAAAACGACAAAAAAAAAATTGGCCCATCTAACATTTACTGCATCTACCCATGATATATGGACCACTTGTCCGTGACGCAGGCCCGACGTATCATTTGACACACCATTGTTACGTAGTCGTGTGAGCGCTAGTTCTAAAAACAGAAATATACCATTTTAGTAGAGTTTGTATTAAGCACATACTCGGGGTACAGAAACTACACCATAATTGATTTGACTGTGGCAAAAACAAAAAGGAATGGTGATTGAGAAGTATGTATGGTATTTAAAATAAAAAGATTTGTTACTTTTGGACTCTGGTTGGTTAGGTTAGGTTAGATTATACAGGGTGGAACAGATCGAAGAACTTTTAAGCAAACAAGAAATTGTTCAGACTGAGTACTTCATTCTTCACCAATGAACTATGTAAATATTTCTATCCATTTTTGAGATACAGTTTGTTAAAAAATAGTGTAAAAATCGTCATATATCAACCCTAGCATCTTTTGAACATCGCTTGAGTTAAAGACAGGTTTCAATTTAAAATGTAAATGTAAGTGTTCGTCCTATATTCCAGGTTTTAACCTAGAAATAATATATGATCATGTTCGTCTTCAGCGACGTTCCGCTATGCCACATATGGTGTGTCACTTTCATAGGAGTACAAATTCCGTAGACACATACGGAATGGTACCGGTAACAATAGGCTAAATTGACTGCGGTATTTGAGGTTGACACATGTTAAATTATATTAACCTAATAGAAACCTAAATAAATAGATTTGAGTTCATAATAGTAGAAGGTAGTTGAACAAATTGAAATTGAAAGTATGATTTTTATTCTGTATTTTGTAATGCTTAAAACGCTGTTCGCCATTTTTACCCTTTAAAGTAATGTCTCCAATATAGTAATAAAAACTTAAAACTAAAAACGTCATTCCCGTCATAGATAAAAGTATTTATTTATTTTCTGGATCCCCTACGTCACGCCACAGATTAGCTAAAGACAACGGAGTTAATGGCTGTTCATGAAATTTCTGTCTCCAATAATTAAAATTTAGCTTTCTAGTCCAATAAAAAATACAATACATTTTTTTGTGCGAGTAAAATAATTATTATCAACCATTTCAAATATTTTAAAAAAATTGGTCAAGTAGGCACTTAGTATTCTTTGAACACATACGTTGTGCCACTTCACCAGCAGCAGCGCGGGCAGCGGGAACACATATCTTGTGAATAGCTGCTTTATGTTCATTCTCACCCTGTATACATTATGTGACATTTCGATTCGTGCCCCTATTTATTTAGTTTTTATCGCTGAATGGCTTGACGAGGATAAACCTCCCCGACTGCTGTTATCAAATCTCAATCTTGTTACCCTGTAGGGTAAGGTCTGTATTTAAGACAGCATCGGAAAACGCGTTTTCCTGGTTTTGGTATCGTTAAAAGGTTTACTGAGTGACATTCCTGGATTATCTCCATTAGTGTGTGTGTTTTGTATGGATACTCCAGCAGCTTCATTATAGAGCTCTATACCCTCAAGACAAACGATACAATAATGAGGGATTGCCTTTCTTGCATGTGAGTGAAGGTAATAATAATATGAACGCTTATATTTTTTTATACTGGTAAATTAAGGACATTTCTAAACTAAAGATCGAGACCCGACGCACCCGCGGATACAAATAGTTAATTGAACAACCAATCGAGCTACTTATAACAGAAGTCTAATATAACAGAAGTCTATCAAATTTAATTTACATAGATGTCGCTAAGGTGTAAAGGCGCCAAATAAACAATGCAAAGATCGACACACAAAGCAAAAGGAAAATTTCGAAAGGTTACTTGGTGGGGGAAAGGTTAACACGTTGGACCGGTAATCCAGCCGTATCGGGTTCAATCCGGACTCTTCCGCCAGGTTACGCATAAAAAAAAATCTTTGTGCTTTGGTCTTTGTATCAATCGTACAATATAAAATAAAAATATGTTGTGTACCGACATTAAAAATATAATTTTTTTATTTTCAATAATTTTCATAGTGAGTATTCAATCAATATTTTTTCCATATTCGTTGTTATTAAACATAGCCGTCTAGGTGAAAATATTCATTTATTAAATGATTGCGTCCATGGTAAATAGGTCTTAATTAGTTAGATATACAGTTCGTAGCATTTTATTTTGTTTATTTTTGTAAAAAGTATTTCTAACATCTAAATCTAAAATATTATTTATTACCAATCACTAAAAATCTAAATCGCAAGCGTAACTCGGTGTGCAGGAGATTTTTTGAATCTTTTGAACAACTCAAGGTATTTTTTTACAGACTGATAGTTTTGGAAAAGAAAATATAATAAGGTAACAACGAGGAGTTTAGGCTGCCGGTCCACAGAAGAGGAGCGAAGAAAAGTAACGATAGTTGCATTTATCCTGGGATAAATACACCGTGTATATTTGATACAACCGCAAATTGTAGCCAGACGGAGATTTTGGTGCTATAATCTGATATTTATAACAATTATTAATTTAGCGTTAACTGGCATAGCGGTTATACAGATCAATATATTAATAAGTGCCTATACTAAGACCCCGTAAAGTTTGCGGCTATATCAAATATACACGCTGTATATAAATAAGTGACAAAGCATCTGTCACTCATACTCGCATTTTATAAAAACGTGAAGGATGCTTGTCACTTATTTATCGCGTGGTAAAAGCAATCATCGTAGTCTCGTGGGCTGCGTTTTTGTGAAGCCAAAATGAAGTGCATTTAAATCTAAGGTTATTAGTCCATTTTACACAACTTCGCTTCGCTCTGTTATTGTGGACAGGGACCCTTATACATAGGACTTGGATAGACTGGCTGTTATTTTTATTTTGCACGTATCTTATTAAGAGAATAAAATACTGTACCTTCATAAAGTAAGCTAAAGGTAAATCCTAAATACGTATGAAAATTTACTCAATCTTGAATATAAACCGTAGATATAGAGTTAATATTCGCATAAAAACTTATGAGTTTGGTATGGAACTTTATAACGGTTAGTTTTATGATCCGTATCGCATCTGGACAGACGTCGTATAATTTAATATTATGTATAAGTTTATACTAGACTTTTCTTGCAGGTTCGCCTGCCTGGTAAATTAATTTAACTTATCCTTCATTAACCTTGTATTTTGAGGATACCGTACGGTATATGACATGCCGTAACTAATAGAAATGCATCTATTATACATATGTTCATATGTAGTCGTAGTCTTCTTATGGCGTTTTGTACTCACTGGTACGATTTTTAGGGTTAGGGTATTTAAGACTCCACTGGCCGCCTGTCTGTCTGTCTGTCTCATCTCATGGATCGTGATAGTTAGATCCTTACTTACTTACTCCGTTGGCTCAGCGACCCAAAGTGGATCTTGGTCTCCGATACGAGATGGCGCCAGCGCGCCCTGTCTTGAGCGATCTCCTCCCAGTTTTCTGCATTTCGAGCGCGTAGGTCCTTGGTCACTTCGTCTCTCCACCGGTATCTCGGTCGGCCGACCGGTCTATAACAACAAATACTAAAAAACAGAATAAAATAAATACTTATTTAAGTGGAGTTCCCATACAACAAACGTGATCGATTGCATTAACTTTGCACCTCATTTGTAGCCGGCGTCATACATACCAGGTGCAAACTTTACTTAGCCCAGCCATTAAAGATGGGATAAGTTTTTACGGAACCCTCGGTGCGTGAGCCCAACTCGCATTTTGTCGGTATTTTTTAATCTCGGGCGAAAAAGAAAGTTATTAATGCGCTTAACGTTGGCATCGTAGCTCCTAAAAAGATAAATTTAGATTTTGTTTAGGTTTGACTTGATTGTGGAATAACTGTGGTGAACTTATTTGCTTTAAGATATCCGCTGAGTCGTTCAAAGATCATGACTTGCTAAGTTGGTTTTATCGTGTAAGCCATGTTTCTGCAATAGCTTACATATTGCGCATAACACGCTGAAGTGTTCTACCTCCATATTTGCTTAAAACACATAGAAACACACATGTTTATGTTTATCGAACTAATATTATAAAGGCGAAAGTTTTTTTTAGGTATGTGTATGTTTGTTACTTCTTCACGCTCAAACGGCTGGATCAATTTTGATAAATTTTGGTACGAAGGTAGCTGACACCCTGGATTAAAACATAGGCTACTTTTTATCCCGAAAAAAATAGTATTCCCGTGGGACGAGCGGGTAGCACCGCGCGACGCGGCTATTAATATTATAATCAAAGATTTTAAGGGACTAGCAATTTGTGTACGCAATTATATTCTAAATAGTTACGTTAACATCGTTAAAACAAATTAAAGGTTAATTGAGAAAGGACTACAAGGAGAAAGGAATTATAAAATAGATACTTAAGAGAAGATGAAAGTGAAAGATTATTACATAGTATTTAAGATGCGAGCTGAGGCATAATCTTTTTTTATCCATATACCTCCCCATTTACGTAACTTATATGTGTTTAGCACCGTCCTTTTAGCCCTCAACATTGGCCTTTTACATCTATAAAGCGCGGCACTTACGAAGATGGCTGGATATCAAAATCAAAATCAAAACGTTTATTCTGTAAGTAGGCCACAAGGGCACTTTTACATGTCTGAATCTAAATCTACCGGTATTACGCAAGAGGAGACCGCTGTTGAGAAGAAAGCCGAGAGAAACTCAACCGTAAGTCCGATAGCCCGACGATACGATAGCCATGGCCGCATAATTGACAAATATTTTTTTTGCTCTAAAGAATATCTGCTTTCTTGAGTTAGGTAGCTCAAGAAAGCAGAAGAAGATTGGTGCACTCTAACCTCGCGATTTCGGTGCGAATCTATTTCAACAGTTGCGTTTTTTTAGGGTTCCGTACCCAAAGGGTAAAAACGGGACCCTATTACTGAGACTTCGCCGTCCGTCCGTCCGTCCGTCCGTCCGTCTGTCACCAGGCTGTATCTCAACAACGGTGATAGCTAGACAGTTGAAATTTTCACAGATGATGTATTTCTATTGCCGCTATAACAACAAATACTAAAAATAAAATAAAATAAATATTTAAGGGGGCTCCCATACAACAAACTTGTTATAGATTATATATATGTATAGGTACGGAACCCTACATGCGCGAGTCGGGCTCGCACTTGCCCAATTTTTATTTGTTACTTGTTTCAATTTGATCTATAGTGAGCTTGTTTACCAGAGAAGCTCTCAAATGGGAAAATGACAGCCTGGACAATTTTAAAATTGCTGTGAACGTGGCCATATATGTATATCATGCTATGCATATAATGATCATTCAGTACGCTACCAACTATTATAATGCTGACTGTCCATGCTATTTCGCTTGCTTTTACACATTGCGTGTTCAATTATTTCGTATGAAAAAAAAAATATCCTAATTTTCTAAAGAAATCAATGTAAATAGGATCCCTGGATCCGATACTAATCGTCATTTCAATATATGCCCGTGTTAAATACCCACACTGTATAATTACGTACCTAACTAATATATAGTTACTAGCTCGTAAGGACGCGGCGAGAAAATGTCGCTTCCTAACCGAGGCAAGACGTAAAACTTTAGACAAACCACGGGCGGAAATTAGTCAAGCCTCAGATCGCATATTTATATTTCGCAAACACCTGCGTTCTGGATATGCACTAATTCACCGTCCTAGGTATGTAATGTAGGTACTACTTCTACACTTCTTTACTAGTTTACTGTGTGGTCGAGACCAGCATCATCATCAGCCAAAAAGACTGTCCACTCCTATTCACCATAACCGGTTCTGCGCCGCTCGTATCTACGAACTCCAACGTCCTCTCCTTCATCAGGTCAGTCCTTATTGGTATAAAAAGTGTATGCCTACTAAAATGCTATTAATAGGGAAGTGAGGAAGAACTCAAGGTTTTATCGGTAACTAGATGGTGACCGCGAACTTCATCCGCGTGGAAGAAAAGTCATAACCCTATTTGTTGCTTCTCCGTAGTTGGGTAAAAAAGTATCCTCTAACCATTTGGAGAAAGGATATCTTTTTGCAATTTTATTATATTATTATAGAAGAAAGAATTCTAATTGCAATAAGTATTCTTAGAAAAAATCATATTTTTTGTAAGGCGTGCTATACTTACTTTTTAGGTAAGTACAGCCAACATTAAAAAATAGCTGTGAATTTTAGTGTGCAATTTGACATTTTGATGTTGACTGTACTTATTTATCGTATACTTTGAATTCAGTGAAGAATGTGTAGCACTCTAAGTACGCTACTATAATACTATTGCGCTTATATATAAATAATCACTGAGTTTTAATTTAAGTATACGATAAATAAGTACAGTCAACATCAAAATGCTTGGCTTATGTCAAATTGCACACTAAAATTTACAGCTACTTTCCTCATGGAAAGACGTGAAAATGGAGTATCTTAGCCATTAGCATACTTTGATGTCTTTAATATTGCGGTTAATGTTCAGGACATGCGGTCACTGCTTAGGCTGCATTCCTATTAGAGATCACACAACGTAGGTAAGTGACGATTTCGGAGTGGTTACCAATAGATAGCGTTACTATAAAGCGAAAATCAACTTTATGACCGACGCCTTTGACTGTCTCCTGGCACTCTAAATGTCTCTGGGGTTACCAATCAAGCTTCTTATATACATAGGTACTTTCTGTTTATTAGGTTTAACAGCTGAGACATTGAACCTCTAACGTAAACCATAAATTTAAACATAGTGAAGCCATTTTACACCTTTTAAAAGTTGTGGACAAAGGACCATGTGCCAATTCGTATGGAGGCTGGACTAAGAACCGATAGAAATGAAAGTCAAGTTATTAGATACCTATGAATACCAGCTTGTTTTTTTACTATGGATGCCAAGCTGGGTTCATAAGATAGTTAAGATGTGGATGGTTAAGATGTGGCCTAAATCGGAACTAAAAATACTCATTAACCAGATCCACATAGATAGTAGCGCCAGTGTATTAATACAATACTAAAATTATTTTAAATTGAAGATATCGTAGCTAGGTTATTCCTAATAATGTAACCTTTTTATTACAAGAAATAATCCTCATATTAGGCGTGTAGGAGGTATTTATAGTTATTTTTCAGTTTTACATAAATTGCAATCCTTCTACTGCCATTTAGCGATGCATAAATATGTAATTCTGGCGCCACTATCTACGCATTGGTCACTGTCCAGTATGAGTTAGTTAGTTCCATTTTCCGCCGCATATTTCAAACAGGAATATCTCAGCTCTGCAATGGAATTCAGCTTGGTGCCCATAAAAAAAAAAGTGTATATTTAATCTAATGATTTAACTCTCATCATCATGTTGGTTCTTGGTTTAATTTGGCGCATGGTTCTTTATATCTTTCAAAATTTTAAGTCACCTATTTATTCATCACGTCACGATTTTTCTCGTCTCGCCTCGCCGGTGCGGTGGAAAAAGCACTTCTTCTCTCTCTATCATCTTACATTCTCTCTCGGTCACATTCTGCCTCATCTCTGAAGAATCTTATTTTGGCTCCCATAGTCGCTTCACAAGTGTTCATGAACAGAAAGCTTTATTTATGGCCAAAATGTAACTGGCAACATATTTTTCTTTTACTTTCTCTTGTCTCAACTACGGCCATAGCGTGTTGTACCATTAGCAATCATATTATTTTTGATGTCAAAATACATCTTAAACTTTACAGCTTGTTCAATTTCTCTAACAACAAGAATGGAAATAAATAGCCCTCTTCTTAATTTTCTGAATCTCATAGAAAGGAAAAGGTGCATGAGTTTGGGAAGAATAATAACATACAATGAATGCAATCTTGCTATGATTTGTATAATTGATTTAATGATTATATTGAAAACAACACATCTTATGTCTTAAGGAAACTTATGTCAATACTTAATTTATACGTATGAGTCATAGAGTCACGATTCAAACGGTGAATAGAAATGACTAGGATGTTCACATAAATCTCATTGGCATAATTATAACAACTCTATGGCACTACGAATTTAATCCTTAAATCTGCTTTAAACATGTGAGAATCGTGGCTTTACTTTTCATCAAGGGTTCTATCTTAAGTTTCAACTTTTACATAAATAACTTTGATTCATAACAACAATTTACAAAAAACAAACCGAATTTAATTTGACATTCGAATTTTCAGAGTCCAGTAGTTAGGCAAAGTTTTGTTAGAATACATTTGAAACCGGAAATTGACCGAAAATATTCTCTTATAAAAATGTAGATCTTTACAATAACCTTATTTTTTTAAATTTATGATGCCAGCGGCAATGTTGTTTATTATTTATACGAGTTTTCCTATCGTTACATTAATTGAAGGATTTATTAGTCCAGTTCGAGATCAAACAAATAATTGTACATTATTTTTAAGTCATGTTGTGAGAAGTCACGTGGTAACAAAATAAAATAAATGATTTACTTGTGAAAATTGGCTGGATTTTTCACAAGTAAACCGTCAAAGATAAAAAATAAAATCATACTCGATCTCCAAATAAATTAACCATAAAAATTTAAGTATATTTTAAAAACATACGATTTATCCTTGAATATGAATTGAAGTAAACAAAGTATTTAAAGAAAGTCCACGAGAGTTCTCACAAAAAATTTAAATAAAACAAAAATGAAGTTTACTCGTCGACACTGTCGTCGTCGGCCGACCTTTTTCCGAGGCCAAAGTTGAACCTGTGCATGTCTCGCACCCGCTTGCCGAGGCCAAAGTTGAACTTGCTGCTATACCGCTTGCCGAGTCCGAAGTCGTAGCCGCGGGCGCGCTTCCCGAGCCCAAAGTTGTAGAGGGGCAGACGCTTGCCGAGACCAAAGTCGTACATCTTGCGTTTTTCTTCGGAAAGGTCATCATCGGCGAAGCGTTTACCGAGGCCGAAGCTGTAGGGGCGAGCACGCTTTTCTTCGTAAACTGGAAACAAAAAATAATTTTAATTAGCAATGAATTTGAGGCAACAAACATACTCGGCCGGTAAAGTGCGAGTTGGACTTGCGCACCGATGATTCCGTACGAACTGTGAAAGCACTTAATATTGGTCTATAAACAAAAACATCAAGTACTGAGCAACAAACTTAACTTTACCGTTGGAAAACTGTTTACGTACTTTAAATAAAGGATTATTTTTTTATGATTTAGTTACAAATGTATAGTTTTTTGATTTTTCTTATACTTGTAGTATAAGGACGGTATAACTTGTCAAATACTCTATAAATTCGAGATATACGTTTTTTGCGGCATATCTTTTTTATACGTTACCTAAGAAGTTTGTTTTTTTACATCTTCGGGACTGTAGTCTCGGCAATTAGGCTTAACCCGAGGTAAGTACTAGTTCTTTTCTAAGTAGGTACTCAATATTATTCTCGATTAAAGAAACTTTTCCCAACGATTAAGTTTAGTCGTGGATAATTTCTACGTGACAAACGTGGGTGAACTATTTTACATTTTGCGTTACTGGACCCTAAAGAAAGTAAAAAACGCAGGTCAAGAACACAAAGGTTAATATACCCTTTTCAAAGTTCTACCTCTACATTTAGAACAATTTTATTTTAGTCGTGGTCTACATATGAGTAAAAGGAACAAAGAATACTCGGTGTGTGACGAGGGTGTACAACGAGCAAGTGTTAAAATGGTACCTCTAGAGACGGGTACTATGTTAGGGGTTAGCTTAAAATATTTTAACTAGTATTTGAACGTGTGAATCTACGTCAGACAGGTTTGGCACGTTTCTGGGTTTTTAATTCTTTTTTACAAGCTTTACACAGTGTGTAACCAACTCAGGGACGCGTTGACTAAAATGTTTGTATGTATGTAAACTCTTTATTGCACATAAATATATTTTAACATCTATACATTTAAACAGTAGTTTTGTACAAAGGCGACTTTATTCTTCTTTTTGATATCTTCCAGTTAACCTGTGAGTAAATAAGAAACGAAAGAAGTTATGCAGACGAAAAAGTTAATATACAGAGATACCTCCACTATTGGTTGTAATTATGAAAGTAAGTATGTTTGTGTGGTTTGGTTGTCTATGACAGACGAAGAAAGCCACGGGTCGACATTTTTTGCATAGAAGGAATACAATAGAGGCCGTAACACCATAGATTTAATACTGGAAAACAGAATACAAAATTATTAAAATACTTCAGGAGCAACTAAAATGTGTATCTGTAATTTTTGCTCTCATATTACCAAAGTGTCTATTATTGTTTCTTCAAAAAAAAACATACTTCAGTCTTAGTTTAGGTAATCTTTATTTACTTTAAGGTCAATTACGGACATTAGTTATTATTGTTATAGTGAGATAAGTGGATCGGAATAATAATTAGATGCGGTACCTGGGGCGTCGTCGTACTGGTCAAACAGCTCCGTTTGTAGTGCCTGGTCGATATCGTTGGTGAGTTCCTCCTCCTGGTCCTCCTCCGAGACGGACCGTTTGCCCAGACCGAACGAGTACGGACGAGACCTGACAAACAAACAAACATCGTTGTAAACAAACATCACAGTTCTATGTATGTGTATGCATGCATGTGTGCGTGCGCATCTCGTATGAACGTCAGTAATAAACCTGATTGTCTAACATAACTTTGACACGCGACTCTTTGTCGCGCGAGAAATACTACCTGTCACTTTCCTTTTAATACAGTGCGAGCGAAATAGGAGATGCTGACTCGCGCAACAAGCGAAGTCGCGGCAAGATATGTTTAGCCCTGCTGAATGTCTAGCAAACGCTCTTTTCGAGCACATGAATTTTAAATATATTTATACTTTTGCTATGTCAAATTCGCCTGAATCTCACCTTTTCCCTAGTCCGAAGTTGTAGACGGGTAGCCGCTTGTACTCCGACACGTAGCTGTAGGCGCGCTTGCCGAGCCCGAAGTCGTAGTGCGGCGAGCGCTTTTCCAGCGCTGCCACGTGCTGCGCTGGCTCCTGTCACAACAAACATATTCAACATTTAGATTTAGATTTATTTATTTCATAATATAAAATGACAATATAATTTACACTAAGTCAATTTACATGCACTTATACTATGATCGTCACATATATTAATACAAAGAGATAAAATATGATGACATTGCTAATAAAAACAGCGGAATTAACTAAAAAAAAGATAAAATAATTACATGTCAAAATTTTAAACAAACTGAGATAAAAATGTCTAAGTAGCTCCTAAATGAATTTAAACTTTATTGTGCGTACTAGCGCCTTATATTTGTAGGTACTTGTACCTACGCCTTAATAGTAGGGTATGAAGTCCCGGTAAATCTCACCTAGGACGCTCGTGGCCGTAATACCATAGTAGCAAAATACCAGATAACCGGATACACCAGATTCCTTCTATATCGCATTCCCATAATACCGCATGTTTTTTTTATTCTTTCAGAATTAAACAGAAACTAGCACAAAACGCTAACAACGCGTTAACATGTGAGTTTGGAAATCACATTGGCTTAGTTGGATAAACTGCTCCGGAAGAACGGGGATGTCAAACTGAATACTTTGTAACAGAACGGGACTAAAACGCGTTCAAAAAGTGTCTATTTATTACCTCGTTTCGACGTTTTTAATGTGATGTTACGTTCATGGTCTCGGATCGAAGGGACTTCTTTAATAATGAATAGGTACTTTGTGATTTAACTTTATATCAATACACAATTCTCTCCAACAGCAGTAACGGCAGAACGTGCTGTTCTGATGTCTCCTGGGATACAAACATAGTTTATCAATTAAAGATATTAGTAGAATGCCACATGCAGAACATTATACAGTGAACAAGGCCGCTTCAAGGGCCGTTTGTGAAGTACCTGAAGGTAAAGGTTATTTATTTCTGAAGTGCAATAAGAACGTCTTATCAAATGAAAGTCTTAAAAGGAAATAAGAGTCCTAAAAGGTCGCTTCCGAAGTAGCTGTTTTATAAAGATTATCTGTGCTTAAATAAATATTGCAGCGAGGACTGTTGATCAGATTGAATTTTTTGAAGTCGAAAGAACAGACTAATAAAAAATCCTAACGCAACCTAAATCTTAAGAAACTTATGATCTTATTAAACCTAACTTACAGTATTAGGACCTAAACTATATGTACATATATCCCCTAGGTCACTAACATTGGGGTAGGGTGTCCATAAGGCAGGCCGCGTTCACACGGCCACGGTCACTTTGCTTGCTTTCGGTCCCCACGGCCCTAGGGTCTCCACGGCAAAAGCCGCAAATACGTAGCTATCACCGCTTAAAAAGTAAATTCCTTTAGCTGGTGCTTCCGTGCGATAACTAGCCTAATGGCGTCAACTTATTTGTGACTTTCTAATGTCTTATGCCGACCCAGGGTTAGGTGAATTCAGATATCACCTAACGATGCCGTTGCCAACTCACGTGTAGCTCTCTGGCGATGGCGTCTTGCGCTTTGCACGTGATTGAGCACACACTGCTACCAGCCGACGGACAAGTGTTCTACAGCTGCATCGTGTAAACTACGAACTAACTCGAACGAACTAACGGTGCCAACTCACCTGTGTTTCGCTAGCTGCATCGTGCTGGTCGAGTCCACTCTGTATTCAAGCGCGCACTATCACTAGCCACGCGGAGATGTGTACAGCTATCTAATAGTGCCAATTCACCTGCGGCTCTCTAGCGTCTGCATGGTGCGGGTCATGGTCGCTCTGCACGTATTCAAGCGCGCACTATTACCAACCACACGAACAAATGTACTATCTAACGGTGCCAACTCACCTGCAGCTCTCTAGCGCCTGCATCGTGCGGGTCGTGGTCGCTCTGCACGTGTTCGAGCGCGCACTATTACCAACCACACGGACAAGTGTACTATCTAACGGTGCCAACTCACCTGCGGCTCTCTAGCGTCTGCATCGTGCGGGTCGTGGTCGCTCTGCACGTGTTCGAGCGCGCACTATTACCAACCACACGGACAAGTGTACTATCTAACGGTGCCAACTCACCTGCGGCTCTCTAGCGTCTGCATCGTGCGGGTCGTGGTCGCTCTGCACGTGTTCGGGCGCGCACTATTACCAACCACACGGACAAGTGTACTATCTAACGGTGCCAACTCACCTGCGGCTCTCTAGCGCCTGCATCGTGCGGGTCATGGTCGCTCTGCATGTATTCAAGCGCGCACTATTACCAACAACACAGACAAGTGTACTATCTAACGGTGCCAACTCACCTGCGGCTCTCTAGCATCTGCATCGTGCGGGTCATGGTCGCTCTGCACGTATTCAAGCGCGCACTATTACCAACCACACGGACAAGTGTACTATCTAACGGTGCCAACTCACCTGCGGCTCTCTAGCGTCTGCATCGTGCGGGTCGTGGTCGCTCTGCACGTGTTCAAGCGCGCACTATTACCAACCACACGGACAAGTGTACTATCTAACGGTGCCAACTCACCTGCGGCTCTCTAGCGTCTGCATCGTGCGGGTCGTGGTCGCTCTGCACGTGTTCGGGCGCGCACTATTACCAACCACACGGACAAGTGTACTATCTAACGGTGCCAACTCACCTGCGGCTCTCTAGCGCCTGCATCGTGCGGGTCATGGTCGCTCTGCATGTATTCAAGCGCGCACTATTACCAACCACACAGACAAGTGTACTATCTAACGGTGCCAACTCACCTGCGGCTCTCTAGCATCTGCATCGTGCGGGTCATGGTCGCTCTGCACGTATTCAAGCGCGCACTATTACCAACCACACGGACAAGTGTACTATCTAACGGTGCCAACTCACCTGCGGCTCTCTAGCGTCTGCATCGTGCGGGTCATGGTCGCTCTGCACGTATTCAAGCGCGCACTATTACCAACCACACGGACAAGTGTACTATCTAACGGTGCAACTCACCTGCGGCTCTCTAGCGTCGGCATCGTGCGGGTCATGGTCGCTCTGCACGTATTCAAGCGCGCACTATTACCAACCACACGGACAAGTGTACTATCTAACGGTGCCAACTCACCTGCGGCTCTCTAGCGTCTGCATCGTGCGGGTCATGGTCGCTCTGCACGTATTCAAGCGCGCACTATTACCAACCACACGGACAAATGTACTATCTAATGGTGCCAACTCACCTGCGGCTCTCTAGCGTCTGCATCGTGCGGGTCGTGGTCGCTCTGCACGTATTCAAGCGCGCACTATTGTCAACCACACTGACAAGTGTACTATCTAACGGTGCCAACTCACCTGCGGCTCTCTAGCGTCTGCATCGTGCGGGTCGTGGTCGCTCTGCACGTGTTCGGGCGCGCACAGCGTCGCCACGATCACCAGCCACCACACAGACAAGTAAGTGTACAGCATTCTGGAACAATCAAAGGTTTTGTTACATACATAACTTACATACATACTCTTTATAACTCTGTATAGAGGACTTTGTTTAACGGCTTTGTGCTTCTCTTAACGTTTGCGCAAGTAATGTCAAGGCCAAAAGTAGGACACACTCCAAATATCACAAACGTGACTTTTCTGAAGAACTTAACGAAGAACACTTATTATTAGGCAGGCAGTATATTGAAAATTGAAATATATCTGTGTAATTATTATCCATCTTTTACAATTTCCGCTAAATAGGAGTGTTAAGTAAAATTGTAATACGTAATTAATAATCACATCAAATGAAAAGAAGCACATCAAAACTTTTTGGACTCTTGCCCGCGGCTTCGCTCGCGTTACACTACTCCTTCGGGAACTTTGTTTTTTTTTTTATAGATAGGGATAAAAAGTAGCTCATGTATTTGTTAAGTTAGGTTATAAACTGTATGTTTCATCCAAATCCGTCCAGCCGTTTCGACGTGAAGAAGCAACAAACATAGTCACACGTGGGATAATCATTTCCCCGCGACTTTTATTTAACTATTTGCCCACGTTGCTGGAAATCAAGTAGCTTTTTTTTTAGTTCATGATCTATATGTGTAAGCAATGTTTCATCTAAACCTTTCGATGATAACTGTATAACGACTATCCAAATAACTTGACAAACATTCTCATTTGTAATATGATAATATCATCTTAATATTACTAAGTATAGTCGAGGAATAAAAAGGTTACTTTTGGACTCTATGTGATTGTGTTAAGGTTTCTCCGACTGTACTAAATGTTTATTTGGCTGACTAAATAGAGCTCAGACTTGGAAATAAACATTGTAATATATTGTTGAATTCGCAATTGTTTAATCAGCTTACTTACCTACTTACTGAAACATATTGAGAACGAGAAATACATAGCTACTCGTAAAATATAAAATTAAGTCTCGATTCTCAATTCGTTATAAAAGTAAGCTCAACAGGATGTCTGAGGGTGGAATGGGGAAACCTATCAAATACAACTAAAGTAAACATAATACAACATCAGAGAGTACCTTTGAATTTTGTGAACCCCCGACAAAAAACGAGGAGTGTTATAAGTTTAACATGTGTATTTGTGTATCTGTGTGTCTGTCTGTGGCATCGTAGGGCCCAAACAGATGGAGCAATTTGAGTACGGTTTTTTTAATCGAAAGATCTGTCCGTCGAGATGGTTCTTATGTTTATTGGAAATAAGACCTGAAGTTTTACAAGATATCCAGCTTTAATTGGAGCAAGTAACATGATCTCAGCCAATATTGAAGTTAAAAATTCCAAATTTTGTACTTATCTTCAGTTTCAGTTTTCACTTATTGAATGAGGGTTTCATGATGTGTCGGGGGTGTTTGAAATTTTTAATTTAGGTTATTAATTATGCCATTTATACGTTCAACCAGATTGAGGTACGTAAAAGTTTGTTACACACATGATAAACATTGCAACAAACATTTATTGTGTTGCTCTGAGAATACAAAAGACATACATATCAAGTAAGAAGTTCCTCAATTGCCAGATATACGAGTATCTGTTTCTTGGCGCAAGTTATGAGATTAATTATGTGTTTTTGACTTTGTTGACAAACGTTTTTGGTGATGGCTCCTTGCGTAGGTTTTCCAAGGGGCTACAGAAGTTCTTCACTAAGGGAATGGGCCATTTTTTTACACCCCATTTTTTTGATATTGGATATTTTAGGTATTTCCTACTCAGAATCACGGGCTTTTTCGATGTAATTTGGAGAAAATAAGTGTAAATTTTTTTACGTTCCATTAGCTGTTACCATCTCCATACAACGTTGGGACTCTTTTTTTCTCCTAACCACCGTTAACGAAGACTTTTAAATTTCTCCATCTGGTTATGACGGGTACAGGCAGTAAAAGTATATTTAGAGCCATTGATTTAAAGGATCTTACTCCTTACGGTGGGTTTAATAATATATTTTATAATAAGTACTAAAATTAATTACGCTCGATTAAAATGAGTTTAGTATTGATAAAATCATAGTATCTAATAATATTATTTTTAGACTTCTATTTCGACTGAAAAAATGACAATTAGCAACTCCATGGATTGTAGAACCACGGTATACTACCAAATGTCTTAATCCTAATTATTACATATTTATCGCTCTGCTTATAAATTGTGACACGCTTGCTTCTCGCGGCTCGGTTAAGGCAAACTTCTTCAATTTGAACGTAACCTTTAAACTTGAAACATATTAATATTATATTACTACAATTCCATTGTCATGTCCCGTCTATTGTGAGCTCTACATATAACGTTTGCGGCAATGACTTGACAGCGTGATTGAGTTGTTACAGTAGTTCGGTGAAATAGAGACTGAATTACTGGGGGTGACCTTACAAACGGTCCGGTAGTTTTGAATTAGAATGCCAGAACATTGAGAAATTTCCGGAAAATGCGACTTTTATAGGTTTTTTAAATGTGCATATGTCCGTAACTAACTGTCCTTGAAACAAAATTTGAAATGTAAATTATAGTAATTTTCATTCTCTACAACATTGTCTGAGCTCTTTTCTAGCTAAAATGCTCCTAAATGAAAATATAAGCCAGAAGTTTGATACCTTACTGGAAATTGCGATTATTGCATTTTTTTTATGTGTATATCTCCGTAACTACTTGTCCTTGAAACAATATTTAAAATGTAAATTATAGTAAATTTAATTCTCTACAACATTGTCTAAGCTGTGTTTTTTTATCTAAAATGCTCTTAGACGAAGATATAAGCAAACATCTGATAAAAGTGCCGTTTTTTAGGATTCCGTACCCAAAGGGTAAAAACGGGACCCTATTACTGAGACTTCGCTGTCCGTCCGTCCGTCCATCTGTCACCAGGCTGTATCTCAAGAACGGTGATAGTTGAAATTTTCACAGATGATGTATTTTTATTGCCGCTTTAACAACAAATACTAAAAATAAAATAAAATAAATATTTAAGGGGGGCTCCCATACAAAAACTTACAGATAATGGTACGGAACCCTTCGTGCGCGAGTCCCACTCGCACTTGGCCGGTTTTTTTAATATGGCGGCGGGCGCGAAATGGGGGAATTGTGCATTTTGCATTTTAAACGCTCACTAACCATCCCACACAACATAATCAAAAATTCAAAACTACCGGACCGTTTGTAAGGAGGTACCCCTTTATTTGCTGGATTACAATGCCACTTACGAGGAAGGCGCGGTGAACTTCACAATTCTATGAGAGTAGCTGTTTACGGTTAGTTAGTTTACAGTTAGTTATAAATTCATGAAACATGTAATGTCTCATTTTTTTGTGTAGGTACACACCACAATTTATACAGGGTGTAACCGACAGCGTACCGAAAACGAAAACTGTAGTTTTAGACCATAATCACGAACTGAAAACGAGTGTTCATTTTCTCGGAAAACTCAAGGATAAGATTTTCCAAAATAAATTATAAAACTCGACGCGCAATGTATTGCGTCCAATTCTCTCGGGTGCAGACGCGCGGGGAGGGAGGCACGCGGCAAGCATCGACCGGTCCGGGCGCTCCCCATTCCACTCACGCGTCAGCGCAAAACATACCGTTACGCCAATGCGCATCGAATGACATGAATGAATGCAACCACAAAAACAACGCAACCACAGATCACAACTAGTGTACTACCTAACACCAATAACAACTGACCGATAAATTAAAACAGTCTAACAAGATTTTCATTCAAGCAAGTAAAGCAAATAAAATGTGCGGGTAGGTAAACATTATTCATGCGTCCGACCGCAACCGACCGCGCCGTCCGGGCTGCGCGAGCGCACTGACTGGCCTGGCGGATCAATGACCGGCCAGTACCGTTATCTGCCCACTCCACTCTCTGTGTTGTACCGTAAAGCTTACATAATACTGTTTGTGATACATTGCGTGTTTTGCGGAAAATGCAATTTTCATGCGATTTTTCATGAAAACTTGTTACCGATAGAGTTCGATTAACGGAAAAATAAAGAAAAAATGAAAACTCGCGAGGAAAATTTGTGAATTTTCTCAAAGAAATCTCCACGATTTTCCAGGCCAGAATAATGGTCTGAAGCCATGGTTTCAGTTTTCGGTACACCGTCGGTTACACCCTGTATATTAAACCATTGATACTTAAACCTAGTGGAAGAGAACGGGAATCGAATCCGGTACTGAATCCGGTACGTTTAATCGGGCAAATCGGCAAATACTCGTAGCCACACGCCTCGGTCAGTCGTGTCACCACGCCTCGTGGGCAGTTGCGTCTCATTTTACATAAACAACCAATTAAAATCAGTCCTGAGGTGGCTTTAGCCATAATTCAAAAGAAATTGCTTTTCGGTGTTAGCTTTATAAGCGCCGCGATAGGTATATACGAAACTGCTTAGTGCCGCAAACATGGAGCAAAGTAACCCTAATTTCAAAAAGTCTTCAGTATCATGATTTTCAACTCAATTGCTATGAATTAAGGTCCAAGGTGTTGCCGGGTGAATTCACGGATAAATGCCTGATTCGAATATAAAATGCAAAGAACGTGAAATTGCCAGCTATTCGCCCGATGAAAGTTTAGTTATAACCAAAAACTACGTTGTTTACGCCACACCTATATTGCCATGAAAAAAAAAATATCTACACCGAAATATGTAGGTTTATTTTCGCCGAGCATTTCACTAAATATAAATATATGTAGGTACACCATTTTATCTTGGCTAAAACTGGGGTTGGTTCGCTTTATTTGATATTGTTGCCACTTTTCAAAACAACAACATTGCCAGAGTTCTTTACTTTTTCGTAAAAGAAAAGTTTCGTTTTCAATCAATATTGCGTTCTCACGTGTTGTAAATCTTGGAAGCACGTAAGTAGGTACAAATAATCTTGTCAAAATGGGTTTTGCACCATAAAATATAAAAGTGGTTTACTCTACAATCGTGAAATTTCATTACATCTAGGTACCGTGCAAAACTGCCTACTTTGAAATGTCCATATGTTAATTGTCGAAATTTATAGACATCTGTAATTGACTTAGAAGCTAGGTATGGTATGTACTCATATCATTGTAATTATAACATCATTTATATATTATATAGACTCATAACTAGGTTCGTCATTTGCTTTAGAAGTCCCTTTTGTTTTACTATGATGGAGTTGAATTTATTCCTATTTAGGTGTTTTCCAGACCAAAACTACATATATCTTTTTTTAACTGTAATTACCTACTTCAAATGTAATAATATAGATAAATACGTACTTAAATACAAATAACATCCATGACCCAGGCACAAATATTCGAGTTCATCACACAAATATGCAAAAATTGCCGGGATTCGAACTCAGGACCGTCGGCTCAGTAGGCAGTGGCTTAACCACTGCGACAACCGCGTCGTCAAAACTAAAATGTGGATGAAGTTACTATGACGATTTTCCACTTTTTGAGCACCTCCACCAATTTTTTTACAACTTTAAAACCGACTCCTCAATACCAACAAACAACCTTTTACTCACTCGGTAAATGCAGAAACCTTTTACGGCTTTTCGATATTTGCGTTTGAAACTTGATAAATCCAAATGTGGCCTCGTTGTAACCTGACTATTAGGTACTCTCATTACAGGTTAATCTTATTCCTGAAAACTAATTACGTACCTTCTTCTAAAGAAGTCAACAATGTGGCCAGATGAAAACGCCACCAACAAAAGCACAAATGCCTCTCAGGCCGGTATTCAAGAAATTAACATTTCCCTGCATTCAGTCATTCCCATTGTACCAATTGTGAAGACGCCATTTTCTTAGACCACATTTTGAGTAAAGAAATACAATCGATGGTTTTAGAGTGATTAATTGCGTGTCAAACAAGTGAATTCTATAGATGTTCCTAAATTGTTATTACCTACTTCTTTACGGTCTTTTTTATTCGGCTTTTATTATAATTTTCAGTGTTGTTTTTAGAATATAGCATAATGAAAAAAGTACCATCCTTCAAAACTGGCAGAGTGCGACACCGAATCGCGTATGAACGGCATTTTTTTACAATAACACCGACCCCGGAAGGAGGCGTATGCCTGGGAGTACGACTCACACTTGGCCAATTTATTCATACACAGTAGTGGCCATGTGATGGGTCGAGGATTTACTCAAGGGATGTTTCGGAACGTGATCGGAACTTAGAAAGGGGGAATGAAAGTCTTTGCCTTGTCTTGGTATGCTGAATAATTAAATTGATTTCCTTGACAAATTCAAATTCTGACGAACCGAACGTCATTAAAATTAAGATTGCCCATACAAAATAAAAGAATCCGTGTATCGCACTATTATATTTTTCCTGAAATGCTGCTGTGCTTCCAGCAATTTAAAATTTTATGACTATTGAAAGCCCCTATAATATACCTTAATACCTAGGTAGTTTTCATTGTATAATATAGATTACAAATTAATTGGGCCAGTTTAGACTAGATTTACGAGTACAGACAAAGCAGTCTGCTTTGTCTGTACTCGTAACTTGTTAATACGAATCAAATTCTGAAGTTCAAGGTAATGTTATACCTAAGGGAATGTCAGTTGAATAGGGTAAGAGGACAGTAACCCCAAACATAACTACAGTAGGCTATTAGCGTCACGACGAAGTTATTTAGCTAATAGGTTCTTGTAAGCACATTCTGTGACACACAGTGACATACTTAGAATAAAATACGAGGCTTTATTGATTAAAAAACCAACACGATTATCACAAATTATTATTACAAATCCCTTCTCGACGAAGACCATTGACGTTACATCACGTCCACAACGGCAAGGTAATTAAATAAACAGCTTTTTAACCCCATTAATTTATGTTACGATACAATAGAAGGCCCTATTTTGGTCTTAGCAATAACCGCCAGAGAATCTTATTTTATTGTTCGTTTGTGTAAAATGCGATGCAGTCTGTTGTGCGACGTGGCGAGGTAAATGACTGACACGTGTGCGACGTAACGCTATTGAATATAAAATTCTGGAATTCTATTGATAATAATATATGTGTTCTATGAAAAGGGGTTATAATTTTATGAACATTCTTATAGCGCGATGCAGGATTTGTATATTCGGGCGGCGGTATCCTATCTCAACTCCTAAACATTGTTATTTGTCCGAAAGTATTTTATTCCTGAAACCCGTTATAATTTTCAGGATTTTATAAAAATCGTTTTAAAGAACCCGTTATGTTAGGTTTGTTTTATAATTATTCTGAAAAATTAACAGTATTGGAAAAATAATGGCTTTCGGTCAAATGAAAATTTGACAAAACGTTACAGATGGAAAGCAAAAATACATGTTTCAGATACTTAACCATTAAAATGTGGCATTTCCACCAAAAAGAAACAGGATTTCATAATAATATCACCATTCCACATAAAAATAGGATTCTATTATAATATCACCATTCCACATAAAAATAGGATTCTATAATAATATCAGAACAAGAGTTATAAATGTATAATGAGTCATTTTCCACGCTGCAACCACTTTCGTATTAAGCCCAACATGCACTTCACCGACAATAACGGTCGTGCACTTGAAACATAAACTTTACGTCTTTCCCTGTGAGTTGAAATTTCATCGCAGCGGAGGTGCGCTTAGAATCTCTGAATCTGTTGTGTTCTCGTGATGTTTCCTCCATCATATTCTTATGCGTCGTACAAAACTCCGTATCAGTTCCTGTTCCAGCGGTTCTCAAACATTGTCGGCGATATTGGAAACTTTTTAAAACGTAGCCCAAAAGTTTGGATAAAAGTGGGAGATTGGGTGGAAACCGATTAAGTGTGGACCGATTTGCTTCTTAACCCCTTGCCGCATATATAAAAAATATTTTTTCGAAATTGAACTTTAATATGTGTCAATAAGGTCGACATTAATAACTGTCATATATGGCTTCGTATGCGGTAAGGGGTTAAGCCAATACGGTATTTGATGACAGCTAAAATCAGCTACTCGCTATTATATGTCAAAAACGATCTGTCATTACGAAATTTCTATGAAGACGGTTACTTGTGACGTCATAAAAATTAGTAGTCAAAACACATTTTATTTTTATTTATTATTCAATTAAAAATAGTATAATGTCCAATACTGTTAAAGTGTAGTTTATTTAATTCCGCGTATTTTTTTATGTGTGTTTAGTGGTTTCAATTTATACATTTATTTTCACTATTGTCAAATACCGTAGATATTGATTTGTTCTAAGGGACCCTCACCATCATTCCCATGTTATGTAACAAAAAAAATACAAATCTTATTTGTTTTTTGTTACATTACAGATGATTACGGGGCTATTGTTCAATATGGCGAACACCACATTGCAAATCATATCATGATGCAAAGATGTCAGGTAACTAATTTAAGTGGAATATAATTGAATAGGCATTTGAATGGCATATTTAGTTTGCTTCTTTTAAAGTATTTGCTAGAATTCATTTTATGTTTGTATTAAATGAAGGTTTTTTTTATAATTTTCTAGATGATCATTAATTCTAAACTATTTATGTTGGTTAGCATATATTTTCGATATATTATGTCTGATATAGAACCGAGCTAAATTAGGGCTATCAAAATGTCTCATCGAATTAGGACCCCGTGTCTTTAATATCTAACAGAGCATCTCCCTAAAATAATGTCAGTACCTTCAACGTCAAAAGAGTTTGAGAACCGTTCCTCTTTTCCAATATAACTTAGAATGCCTCGGCTCAACCATGGGATTGAATTTTAAATGACGCCATTTCCTTTTCATGGAACACGCGAGTTAAACGAATGTGTGCTTTATGGGGTAGTAAATAACGACGTGAGGCGATTAGTGGAGAGTCCTAACAATCATTACATGTGAATTGAGGGCGATTTAAAAATAACATGTTAACGGTACTTAAATATCACTTATGTGGTATTTGACTTTCTATTGGATAAAAAAAAGTATTGGCTAGAATATTAACGGCACAATAATAGTTTTCTTTTGTTTGATGAGCTATGACAGCGCCATTTCTTCTTTTCAAAAAACTTTTTTTATTCTTATCAAAATTCTAGCATTACGCTGAAACTACTAAGTAATGATAATGAAAATATTTTAACCAATTTTGGTACAAAGATGCTTTCAGCCTATTAACTTAAATAGTAATAGTAGATTGTTTGACATAAGCCATTATGAATTTATGACACGAAGTGATTATTTGGGCGAGCGAACGAAGTGAGCGAGGGTAAATAATAACCTTAGTGTCAGGGATAAGTATAATCTGAGACTATTGAAAATTGTTAAATTGTATTGAAAATCAGTGTTTTATGGAGATGGGGGTCATTGTTTCAGGTGAAATCTAAATAGCGCGATGCAAAATTTGTAGTCGCGCGGCTTTAGCCGTACAGCGACATCTGTAAAGATTTCTTTGTCTGCGCCTACACCAAAATGGCTGGTTGGATTTCAAACAATTTTGGTACAGGGATAGCTTGACATCCAAAGACGGTTATAGGATAGTTTTACCCGACTACAGTGAATAAAAAAAAAGTTTTAAGCGGACGCAGTTCCGGGCTCACTGAATAAAATATATTTGTTAACAGTGTGCCCAAATATTATTGTATAAATCGGAGGACCGACAAACTAATGAAGGCTTTTAGTTAGTAGGTAACCAAAATAATTTGTGTTAAATTAGCATAATTTTGGTGACTACTAAGCACAATTTGGCCATTTCTAAAGTAGTTAAACTAGTTGAGCAATTTTTTTAGGGTACCCAAAGGATAAAAACTGATCCCTATTAATAAGACTCCGCTCGCTGTCCGTCTGTCTGGCTGTCAGCAAGCTGTATCTCATGAACCATGATAGCTAGAGAGCTTGAAATATTCACAGATGATGTTCTGTTGCCGCTATAATAACAAATACTAAAAACAGAATAAAATAAATAACGAAGTGTGGCTCCCATACAACAAACGTGATCGGTTGCTTAACTTTGCACCTCATTTGTATGCGGCGCCATACATACCAGGTGCAAACCTAATTTAACTCGGCCAATGAAGAAGTGTTTGTACGGAACTCTCGGTGTGCGAGCACGTCTCGCACTTGGCTGTTTTTTTCACTTTTTTCAGTGCACCATTAGAATGTTCTATATCCAGCAGGTCCCAACAACTACCAACATTAAAGTTTAAAACAACAGTGTGCGTTAAATGTGTCACCATTTACAATTTCACCGCATTCAGTGTGAATTGGAACTCACTGCCAGGATTACGAGTAGTTCCAGCGAAGTTGCGTCCTAAATGACCGCTGAGTGCTGTGCATTTAGCGTGGGAATAGTTCAATTGAGTTACTGCCCATTACAATGTTTATATTTATAACTGAACTTTGACAATGTTGGCTTTTAAGAGCCCACCAATGCATCCTGAATGCCACCGCCTACATTTTTTGTCAGCCCGCCTCCTAGGATGGCTCAAACTGAAGCTTAATTCAATCCAGAAATCAGATTTTTTCCTTTTCTTGAAAAATATATTGGAAAATTCTTGAACCGTCAGCAATTTTTTTTTTTAAATTTGACAAGTTTTAGAAAATGTCGAAAAGTTACCGACCGATTTTAGAAATTGAAATTGCACTTTGAAGCCCGCTTGGAGACGCACATTTTGACATATGGCCTATTCGCGTATCTCTCATATCTGTGAAACTACAGGCAAATGTCGCAATTTCATAAATCTGGGCACTCGATCAAGAAAACACAAACATTTTCAATGTAAAAAATAATAATATGAAGACAAGATTTTGTCTTTTTAAATTTCTCGAGGTACTTATTTATTCAAAATAAAAGTCAATATAAATGGTGGACTTACTGCCAAACGGCATTGTCTACCAGGCATTCTTTTACTAAGGCCAAACACATATTAGAAGTAGGTGCATTTCAAAGGTATCTTTACGGTTTAACAACATAGATCAGACGTATTCCAATTTTCCTTAGAAAATCCTCATCGTGTCGCAGGTTTGATGAGATGATTAACGCCCCAAATAATGTCGTAAACATTAAGCGGTCAAGTATTCATAAAAATGGACGTTAACCTTTCGATTTTTTGTCACTGTCACACGTACGTGCTTTCAGTTAAGGGGGAGAGAGCAATGCGGATTTGAGAGGTTTCAGAGACGAGGCCTGATGCGTAAAATAATTAAAATGGAAATTATTAACGTCAGAATAATTATTACGGGGTGAGTTGTTGTTCGCAAAATATGACTGATTTCATTTTTAAAGAGATTGAAAATCGAGATTGAGAAATCTCTATTACAGATGGTCCAGCAACTTACATGCCGTTGTTAAAGTTCATATGAGTCCAAAAGATGTAGATTCTTACTTTCTAATATATAATAATATACTATGTAGTGATAGTATAAAACAAAGTCGCTTTCTGCTGCCTATCTATCTGTCTGTCCCTATGTATGCTTAGATCTTTAAAACTACGCAACAGATTTTGATGCGGTTTTTTTAATAGATAGAGTTATTCAAGAGGAAGGTTTATTTGTAAAATACATGCATAATTTATCAGCATTGCACCCGTGTGAAGCCGGGCGGGTCGCTAGTACTCAATACATTTGATATTTTTTCTGAACATAACAAGAAAAGTCTAGTGAAAATAAATAAAGTTCCATGATGAAACATGAGTGAGATGGGTCTACGCGGATATTTTTCTGTATGTTAGAATAATGCTGCTACGGGCTACGCGGTGCTACGCCGTAGCACACATTGCGTTGCATCGCTGACGCTCGAATGAGTCAAGGCCATGGGCACACTAGCTGCTGCCATCTGAGTGCGCGAGACAGCACGCTCGGACCTTCCGCAGCGGAAATTCCGCTTCCACCTATAAGTGTCGGCTACATCCGCCGCTCTCTCTTGCTGCAAAAGTCGTGGCCGGGGCGTATGATACGACATGATCGCCACTCCCGATCTTTTCCTTTATCTTCTACCATATATTTGACACAGCTTTGTGCTTATGACATTTGTCATCTCAGTGCATTTTAAACCCTTAATTTGGAAATGTCCAGTATACTGGACAAAACCTATGACCCTCTTTTTGTATTTTTTTCTGAACCGCAATCGTTTGAACTATTGAAACCCGATGAGGCTCCAATTATGGAACTTTAGTGTTTTTTATAAAATTAAGGGTGAGGTTTATAACCTTATAATGTACTGAAATGACACAAAGCTGTATAGTGTGACCAACTTAATTGTGAACTGAGGGTGTCGCCAGAATCTTTGTATACAGAGCACTCGAACGCAGGGACACTGACAATCGTATCAAATCAGCTGTCACGACTGTCAAGTCTTAGTTCCTAATTTTGCCGTTCCACAGAAAAATTGGTGGTACCAGTAATATATTATAGATCAGATTGATTTTCAGTAAATGTAAGAGGTTAGGCACAGAAAACTTTGATATTAATTAAATCACCGTATACAATTTGTCATTCTGTAGTTGTCCCCAAAAACTTGCCCAAAACTCAAAGAGCCACTTTAGTAACGAATATTAACTTAAAATATTATGCTGTATTGCGACTCGTTTTAAATAATATTGTTATACCATTTCAGGGCAATATCACACATGCGATTTGTGAGCGAGTTTTCTATACAAGTATTTGTAAGACCAGTAAATTTAAGCGTCGCGGTGAACTCGCTGTGTAATCTCGCCTTCATACAAAATTCGCTCGCATCGCGCAAGTGTAATAAGGCCCTAATATATCAACTGTTATTTTTTACTCGATAACGTTAAAATTATTATGATTTTAGCAGCTTCTGTACATTTTATATATATTCTCTTATAATTGAAATATTCAAGACATTTTATGGAATCAAAACATATTTAATAGCACCTGAAAAAACACGATCGCTGATGTCATTCGTTTTATACGGCGCTCTCAAAGTATCTATTAGCAGTAAATGTGTATAGAAGTCGTTAATTTTGATCGCACTGTGAGATTATTTGCAGCTAGAGTACGTTTTGCCACTACGTCTGTGTTTAACAAACTTTTGTTAAAATAGTATAAGTAATAATATAATATATATACAGATATATACTTTATGTCTTACTTTTAGATTGAAGCAGAAACCGGTAGGGATTGAATGGTAATTCTTCTACGCAACTCGACGTTATGTACCTGTAACAAAACAACACTTTTATAAGAAAACTCTGGAGGTCTGAAATCTTTATTCTTAAATACGTATAAATAAGAATAGGCGACGCGTTTGGCGCAGTTTGTAGACACCTGCCTACTAAGTCGGCGGTCCTGGGTTCGAATCCCGGCCGGGGCAAATCTTTGTGTGATGAACTCGAATATTTGTTCCTGGGTCATGGATGTTATCTATATATGTATTTATATATTATGTATATCGTCGTCCCAGTACAAGCTTTGCTTAGTTTGGGGCTAGGTCGATTTGTGTATGATTGTCCCTTAATATTTATTATTTTATTATTTATTTAATAGATGATATATATACTATAGTGATCCGTGCTAATTTATCGACACATAAAAATACGTCAATATAGGAAACAGAAAATGTCAATATAAGTTTCCTAGATAATATCTACAACGGAATTTGCACGGATCACTTTTATTCGACACGTGTTCCTACCACATGTCAAGCACAGCAATTTGAAAATTAAATCATATACTTCTAAAGAAAATTCGAATTAGTTTGCTTTGAATGTTACGACGCTTCAAGTGTTTGATTTATATCGACTTCACGGATTTTACATAGGGTTGCCACATGTTAGGAATACAAGATATTTTGATGCGAGAGATATAAACGATACTGTATAAATATAATTAAGTTCGTAAAACTACATTCTACGGATTTCTATACACTAAATCACACTTTTTTTTAGCTAAACGACTTACCCATTTTTAGTTCATTATTGTAGGTACTAATTATGTATCCACATAATATGTTTATAACCTTATAAATTTGTATTCTTCTTTTTATTCAACAACGGTAAAGCAAGAAAGAATACATTTTTCTTCTTTTTTATGTCAATAAGTTGTAATAACTGAAAACCTACACGTATCACAAAGTCACTGTTAGGTACGACGACGAGGAAGCGAGGATGACTGTTAGGATACCTTGCGAAAGTGGAAGTTATATGAAATGGCTTTTATACCATACCATATGCAATGAAATTATTGTTGACGTATTAAAACATTATATCAATTAAGTATATTTAGCGCAAATATATCTAAAGTTGTTATAAAAATCATTGCACGCCCAACCACTTCAACTGGCTTTGTATTATGAATGAGTGCCATATAAAAGTGGAATGGGGGAGTTGGCGCACCCGTGCCCGTTGGTGTACTGGCTCGCGGCGTGTAGTGAACCCATGTTGATTGTTGGTGTTACAATAGAATAGAAACATTTATTTCAGGTCATAGACCCTTAAAAAATATTAGTAACAATGATACTTATTCTATGTTAGTAGTATAATTTAAACAAGGAATTAAAGGACAATAAAATAGAATACAAAATTTTGTGAAAATGCATGCTCCATCGAGACTCAAAATATTGGTATGCCTTATGGTGCAACATAGTGATGCACCTACAGATAAGTTCAATGTAACATTCATAAATCTATGTTTACTAATAAATAGATAAAACTATAGAACTAAAATCTAAAATAAATTAAATTAAGCTAAAATAAATCTACAAAACTGTACCCTCGCGGCATGGTCCCGAAGTCACTGGCGGCATTTCCTCGCTGAATCGCAATGCTGATGCGTTGTGCGAGGAAGCTGCCAGCTCTTCGGTTACCAGTAGACTGGATGAGCCTTTTACTGAGGTCATTCATCAGTTTGTGGGCCCATAATAAATTATTTGACTTAGACTTTGAAAAAAAATGTGACAACCCTAAAGAACGCGTGGTTAGGTTTCCGTAACACGCGTCTAGACATAATGTGACACTTATTACACGGAACACGTGCCAGTTCAAGTTCACTGCGATTTAGACGATTATAGCTCGCGATGTGTTATCGACGAAGCATGTTCGGTGTTACAAGATCTATACTTTATAAATCTCTAAAATTATATAGAACATCAGTTTTCGATAGAGAGGGATCATTATTTTAGGAAACTTAACAGCGCGATGCAAATTTTGTATGGGCGCGCGGCGCCGCCCGTATAACGTCATACAGAGTGCTTCAGGAGTATTAACACGTTCACTACGTTACCTGGGTACGACATGGGGTCTTTTAGATCCGACGTATAACTGTAATGTGGTGCGTTAACGGATCTAAAAGATCCGTTGGGTATACTCTTGTTTAATTGTGATTATGTACGTAGTTATAGCCATTCACGCAAATATATTTATGATAACATATTTTTACATAGACAACCAAACCAATCTTCAAAACGCAGGTAGATCCAATTAATGGTTTGATTGCAAAACAAAGAACAATCTGTCGGATCTTTTAGACCCGATATCCGCACTGAATGTTCACATTGTCGATATTTTTTTAGTGTTGGGGTAGAAATAAAATACCGATATCGATAGTTATTAATTTTAATAGGCTAACTAAGATTTATCAGATACATAACATTTTGAATTACTTTTAATATTTTGTAGTATTTGGAGTGTCTGACCAGTCGATGGGCTTGTATAAACATTATTAATGGCAATATTTCGCTTACCAATTATAATATTTCGGGCACGTATATCCTCTTTTTTCTTTTTCACAGTTTCATGTTTATTTTCATTTTTGTCACACATAAATAACATTTTCCGCGACCGCTTCATGATCGATAATTCACCTTATCTCGTAAATCACTGTAATTTTATTAATAACCACCCACACACTTGGACGTCACTGGCTCAACTAGACTTTCATTCAGTACGGCTATCGGGTCACCGGGCATCGGGTCCTTAAGACCCGGTAGCCGTACTAGATGAAAACAGTTTCTCTCTGGTCGTCATGGGGTCGAAAAGATCCGATGAGTTTTTATTACGTATACCGCCTATATTCGAAAAAACATCGATAAAACACTAACTGTCCCTTTTCTACTCCTGCAAAATTCTGAGATATCTGTCCCGCACCAACGGTAGGAACAGCAATTTCTCCCCCGCACCGGAGGAAAGTTCTTCATCGGATATATTCGACCCGATGCCGTAGTGAACGTGTTAACAGGAATGATAGAGGTGATATTATAGGGTCGCCCTAAGGGTATGTTGTGGGACGTGGCGAGGTAAATGACTGACACGTATGCGACGTAACGCTATTGAATATAAAACTCTGAAATTGTATCGATAATATGTTTTCTATGAAAAGGGGTTATAATTTTATGAACATTCTTATAGCGCGATGCAGGATTTGTATTGGCGCGCGATGGCATCCTATCACAACTCCGAAACATTGTTTCTTATCTGTAACGTTTCGTCAAATTTTCATTTGTCCGAAAGTTTTTTTTCCTGCAACCTTTTCAGGATTTTATAAACATCGTTTCAAAGAACCCATTAGGTTAGGTTTGTTTTATAATTATTCTGAAAATTTACAATTTTGGAATAAAATGGCTTTCGGACAAATTTTAATTTGGCGAATCGTTACAGATTTGTGTGTTCAAATAGGTAACCCTATAGTTATTTTCGAAGAGAATTAACTAGTAGACGCATCACAAGTTGCATTTTCGATACTGAAACTTTAGTATTATTACCCTTAGTATTAGTATTAGCAGATATTTTACCCCTCCCCTCACCCTCCATTTTTGAAATGATAAGCTTAGCAGGTATAGTACTACATAATATTCCACCGAAGTGGAATATTATGTTTAATTTCACGCGATGTGAACGATGCGGTAGCTCAGGAGTTAGAGCACTACTTCGGATAAGTAGAGGTCATGGGTTCGATCCCCGGTATGTAGTAGTACCTGCAATGTAGTGGATCGCGTACATTTTTCTATTTATATTTAACCTCTGTATCTCTCATTATTATTTATCGTATGGCATGTATAAAGTCACTGGGTTACATATAAAACAACAACATATCTCTCATAAACGTAAGTTACAAAAAAAATCCTCATTAAGTTGGTCCCGAAACCTAGCTAACTCTAAGCCTAACTCCCGAGCCACTTATATTCTCAAGTAGGTGTATACCCATATATATGTATTTATGAAAAAGGTTACATGAATACAGATAGAAATCAGTCAGAAGTTGGACTACTTGAAGTCCTCAGTCAGTCTCGATGATGTAGATCGAGATACGGCAGCTGCTAACTTATCTTTTCAGATACCGTATACACAAAATTTTCCAAATGAGATACTAGAGAAGCGCTGGTGGACCAATGATATTTTATAAGTAGATAGGTTACTTGTACTAGTGCTCCAAAAGTGGAAGCCCTTATTAGGAGTCAATACGGCGTTTGACTATAGTGAATATACATTTTGGCATTGAAACCACTAAACACACATTAAAAATACGCGGAACCAAATAAACTATCACTAACCTTTGGACATTATACTGTTTTGACTACTGCTTTTTATGACGTCACATGCCTGTATCATCATAGAAGCTGCATACTAACCAATAGTATTTAGGGTTCCGTAACGGGTAAAAACGGGACCCTATTACTGAGACTTCGCTGTCCGTCCGTCTGTCCGTCCGTCCGTCTATCACCAGGCTGCAAGAACGGTGATAGCTAGGCAGTTGAAATTTTCACAGATGATTTATTTCTATTGTCGCTATAACAACAAATATTAAAAATAAAATAAAATAAACATTTAAGGGGGCTTCCATACAACAAACTTACAGATAATGGTACGGAACCCTTCGTGCGCGAGTCCCACTCGCACTTGGTGTATCATTGACTTTTCATGAAGAGTAGCCGATTAGAGCTGTCATCAAATACCGTATTGTAGCTTATCGCTATAGCAACGCTTTTGTTGATCTCCGGAAAGTGACAGATGCGTATGTGTCAAGTTCTCAGTAACGGAGTGATTTTGCCCCCAAAATGCCGTCTTGCACAAAGCGCAAGTGCACAAATTACGCAAAAATACGTAAAAATAAAACGGAATCTCAAACCACACGTAAGTGACCTGAAATCAATAGATTTTCTCGGTATTAACATTTAATTTTTTAAATTTAACGCCGTTTTGACATTATCATGACGTCGCCTTAGATATTGCTGCTTTCATGTTAGTGTAAATAATAACGATTTGTTAGATCATTTTCCCGAACTCATTATTTCTTCGTAGTAAATTTTCCGTTCGCATATTTCCCCGAAAGTTCTTTTTACAGTATTATAGTTTTCGGATTCTTTATTTTAACGCTTTATTTTTTTTCCAAGGGCATATTTTTTTATCGTCTTTTTTCCATGCAGCATATTTACACACTCGGGATTGTGTCAAAACGTTTTTTTTTTCAATGCAGCATATTTACACACGGGAATTTTATCTAAACTATTTTTTTCGTTGGAGCATATTTACACACTAGATTTTTCACCGCTTTTTCTATTTTTAACCGAATTTGATTGACTGTAATTTTTGTTTAAAGTATGTGTACAAGCAAGTTGTACATACCTATCAATATTTGTGATTACATAGCGAAACCGACCTTACATTGCTTACATACCTATAATTTGCACCGTTTAAATATTACGTTCTTTATAATAATTTTTAGTGTTAATAAAACCACTCAACAACTTACATCTTTTACTTTACTACAACATTCATCCCACGGGCAAACAGCCCGTTCATTTTGGTCCTTCGAACCGGATTTGGGCCTTTGGTGCAGTGAAGTGGTTCATTGGTCTCCCACAAGCGGGTCTCGCCAGTGAATTGCGTAGCAGATCAATACCCTGCACTTGGGACCAGGTAAAGACCACGAAGACAGTGGACAACAGTAACAACTTCAGGAAGTGCCGGTTACCCTACATACATACATCTGGTGCCAGCATCGACAGTCATGGAGGATTTAAAAGTTCGTCAAAGGGAACTCGCCGACAAGATCGACAATGCAGCCATTAACTTCAGCAAGGATTCCGCCAGCAGGAAGACTGAGGATTATATTGCAAAAAGGTTAGAGGCCTTAGACAACATCTGGAGAGAGTTCGCCGGAAACCATACGAAGATAGCCCAATCAGATTCCGCGTTCCTAGCCACTCAAGGGACCGCCATGTACGATTCTGTCAAGCAGCTTTATGAAAAACATCGACAAACATTGGAAACATACCTAACGACAGGCGCTAACAGGTTTGCTACACCGTCAAAGCCCGGAGCATCAACAGAGGAGCGATCTACCTCGTCTAGGGCTGACGATATGAAATACCAACAAGCAACTAACTTTCGAGCCTTTTTACGTGTCATCAAAAGCATCGACATTGACAAAATGACGGAAAAATGGGAGCTCGAAGACAAGCTTCACATGCTACAGCAGCGCTGGAAAACTGTCGATGACCTACATTGGCAGATTGACAATATATTAATGGGATCTGACGTAGCATATGAGCAAGAATACACGAGCTATGAAGCGACATACGAAGCTACAAAAAAGCTGTTAAACAAGAGACTAAGCTCTACATCACACCAACAGCTATCAACCCCGAGGATTGAAATACCAACTTTCTCAGGCGTATACACACAGTGGCCCACATTCATGGATCTCTTCACTGAGGCCATTCATAACAATCCCATGCTTACGAAAACACAGAAAATGCAACACTTGAAGGGAAAGTTGAAGGGCGAAGCGGAACGCTTAGTGCAACATCTCTATATCACAGCCGACAACTACGATACTTGCTGGGAATTACTCTCCTACCGCTACAACAATATACAACTATTATTCACAAAACATGTACAGCTATTTATGAACCAACCATCAGTGCAAAGGCAAACGTCCTACGAGTTGAAGCGTCTTTATGACACCAGTATGGAAGCTGTTCATGCCATACAAAATCTCGGCGTAGACACCGCCACCTGGGACCCCATACTGGTACATATTATCACTGAAAAATTGGATTCCGAGACATACGCATCATACATGGAAGCCAGGAAGACTCCGCGCGGCCTCCCAGTTTTTGACGAACTCATGACGTTCTTGGAGGGCAAGTTTGCAGCTTTGGAGCCCATGACAAATAAAACCAAAAGATCTACTATGGTGGCCCCCAACATTCAGAAGGCGGTTGGAAATAAACAGGAATTTAAGTTTTCGCAACCCTACAATAACAAAGGAAAGCCACAGTACACATCATACCACGTGACGAACGACAGAAGATGTCCGCTCTGCAAAATCGACCACATACTTTTCCATTGCAAAACATTTCAAGGCATGACGTCCGAAGCTAAATTAAAAACAATTGAGCAATTACAAGTTTGCCCTAATTGTCTATACTGTCACAATGGCAAGCAATGCAACTCTAGAAAAAGATGCAAGGTTTGCAACGGGCAACATAACACAATATTGCACGACGTGTATAATCATCGTGACGCAATTCCTTCGTCGTCGGTACAACAAAACAAAATGCGGTCACCGAACTTGAATTCATCATCGAATCACGTGTCAAATCCAGATAATGAAGTTCTCCTATCTACTGTACTGCTAAATATACAAGCTAGAGATGGAACATACATACAAATGAGATGCCTTATCGACCAGGGGTCTCAAATCAGTTTGATTACGGAAAACGCCGCTCAGAGACTAGGCTTACAAAGACGTCATCACAGCGGAACTATCTCTGGCGTCGGCTCATCTACCAACCAGAGCAAGGGTATCGTAGAGATAAACTGCGAGTCCTTGTACGGCAACCATCAATTTACAACTGAGGCATTAATCATGACAAAGGTTCTCAACAAATTACCCTGCAGCTCCTTCCCGAAGCAACAATGGCCACATCTACAGAACATTCAGTTAGCGGATCCCGACTATAACGTATCGAGGGCAGTGGACATCTTGTTGGATGCCAGCGTATACTCGGATATTATCATGGATGGAATCCTTCGAGGCCCGAGTCAAGCTCCTCTCGCTCAACAAACAAAAATCGGTTGGATTTTGTTTGGCAACATAAAAACATTCAACTGTCACGTCGTTTTGAACAATATACAAGATCTGTCACGCTTCTGGGAGATGGAAGAAATAAGCAGTAACTCTACGTCGACCTATACAGTCGAAGAGGAATATTGCGAACAACTTTACAAATCTACAACAACACGGTTACCAAATGGAAGATATGAGGTCAAGATTCCCATGAAACAAGACTTCGAGCAACACTTGGGGACGTCCAAAACACAAGCCGTAGCCCAGTTTCTCCAACTGGAAAGAAAAATGACACGTGATCCATTATTCCGCACTCAATATACAGCGTTCATCAACGAATACAAAGACTTACAACACATGAAACTGTGCAACATTGCTAGAAATCCTAGTTATTATTTACCTCATCATGGAGTGCTCAAGCTGGACTCCACCACCACGAAACTCCGTGCTGTTTTCAATGCTTCAAGTCGCACCACCAGTGGGCAGAGTTTAAATGATTTGATGCTGTGTGGACCAAACTTACAGCAAGATCTTCAGGGATTGTTATTGCGCTGGAGAAAATACAAATACGTCTACACTGCAGACATCGAAAAATTCTACAGACAAATCATGGTCCATGAGGAAGATCAGCATTTACAGAAAATAGTATGGCGCGATGCGAATAAGGAGCCATTGAAAGATTATCAACTTTCGACCTTAACGTATGGAACTAAAGCCGCCGCCTACTTATCTATGCGTACGATCAAACAGCTCGTAATAGATGAAGGGCATAAGTACCCGTTGGCGTGCGAAACATTGAACAATCAACTCTATGTCGACGATCTACTAGCCGGACAAGACGACATCGAATTGGCACAACAAACACAGCAACAGCTAATTCAAATTTTACAAGATGGCGGATTTAATCTACGAAAGTGGGCCAGTAATGAACCAAGACTACTTGAAAATTTATCAAAATCACAAGTTAGCGTGAGCATGCTCGACTTTAAACACACACAAACAAACAAGGCTCTTGGATTACGCTGGAACCCAGAATTGGATCAGTTTACATTCCAACAAAAAATGTATCGCGAAAACGACATCAACGAAAACATTACAAAACGAACACTACTTTCCGACATATCAACCCTATATGATCCTTTGGGATTTTTATCCCCACTGACGGTCAAAGCGAAGATGATTTTCCAGAATGTTTGGGAATCAGGGATCGGCTGGGATGACACACTGCCAGAGAATATTCAAAGAGAATGGAAAATGTTCAGAAGCGACATGCCGAACATAGATAGAATCGCCATTCCACGATGGCTGGGAGATACCACCGACCGCATCGAATTGCACGGGTTCTCGGATTCTTCAGAGAAAGCATTTTCCTGCGTCATTTACTGCAAAACAATATCTAAAAGTGGCGGCACACATGTACAGCTCGTTACTGCAAAAACAAAATTAGCACCATATAAGAAACAAGTCAGCATCCCGAGATTAGAACTTTGTGGCGCGTTATTACTGTCCCAACTAATGAACAAGGTGAAACAAAACTTCATTGGACATGACGTAACAGTATACGGATGGACCGATTCGATGGTAGTCTTGGGTTGGCTACAAGGCGATGCGGCAAGATGGAAGACATTTGTAGCTAACCGAGTGACAAAAATAGCCGAAGTCATGCCCTCGGCGTGCTGGAGACATGTTTTATCAGAACAGAACCCTGCTGATTCGGCGAGCCGCGGGATGACCGCATCACAGCTACTAAAATGCAAGATTTGGTGGGAAGCACCTACATGGCTGAAGTATGAAGCAATTCAGCAGGAACAAATCGTTGAAAGCCCGGAACTGGAAGTTAAAACTACAAAGCCCACATGTGCAGTACAAACATCTCAGGAAACAAACATTATAAAAGATCTCATAAATAAATACAGTTCAATAACTCGAATAATACGAATCATATGTTGGATATCACGTTTCATCCACAACGCTCGAAACAAAGGCAATGCCCTGCGCACAAACTACCTAACAACAGCAGAAATACAGAAAGCACACACAGCAATCATGCAAACAGTGCAATTGGATTTTATTGAAGACATAGCACGATTGCGTAAACAAGGCACTGTAGGTTGTAGAAGCAACTTACTTAAATTAAATCCAATTTTAGACACACGTTCATTACTGTGCGTTGGTGGCCGACTTAAGCATTCAGCACTACGAACAACTTCGAAGTATCCCATCATACTACCCAAGAGACACAGAGTCACCGAGATGCTGATTGAACAAGCTCATCAAGCAACGCTACACGCCGGGCCCAAATTGACGTTGGGCTATTTACGCAACAATTACTGGATTTTGGGCGGGTACGGGAGAGTCGCAGAGCAACTAAGAAAATGCGTTAAGTGTATACGCTTCAACTCCAGTAACAACAACCAGTTTATGGCCGATCTGCCCGAGCCGAGAGTAACACCATCTCGTTCGTTCACGCACTGTGGAGTGGATTTCACAGGACAAGTGGAAGTCAAGGCAAACAAGAGCCGGGGAATAAAAACCACAACGGGATACATCGCAGTCTTCGTCTGCTTTTCAACTAAGGCAGTACATCTCGAGCTAGTTTCAGACTTAAGCTCGAGCACATTTATTGCCGCATTTAAACGCATGTGTGGAAGGAGGGGAACCCCAAAACATATGTATTCGGACAACGGACGCAACTTTGTTGGAACAGCAAGGGTATTGGCAAATGCCCACAGAGAGGCCTGCAAACACTACATTAACACTGAATTCATGGAACACATCGCCGCAGAACAAATTACATGGCACTTTAACGCGCCCGCTTGGCCGAGCGCTGGAGGCCTCTGGGAGTCAGCTGTAGCTCAAATGAAGCATCATCTAAAGCGTGTCATCGGGCAACAGAAGCTCACATTTGAAGAATTCACCACACTCTTAATCGACATCGAAGCTTGCCTTAATTCAAGGCCCTTGACAACACTCAAGGAAGACTGTGAAGATTTGGACTACTTGACACCCGGACATTTTTTGGTTGGTAGCTCCATACTATCAACCCCGACAGGCGCAGATGTTCAAGATTTGCGCACCAGGTGGCAACTCATTGAGAAGATGCGCAAAGACTTTTGGAATCAGTGGTCTTCCGAGTACCTACACACATTACAATCACGCAGCAAATGGAACACGAAAAAGAGGAATGTGGAGATCGACGAAGTTGTTTTGTTAAAAGAAGACAACGCTCCGCCCGCGAGGTGGCTCCTCGGCAGAATCCAGGAATTACATCCAGGAAAGGATGGGCTGACTCGTGTCGTAACAGTGAAAACAAAAAACGGCATCTTCAAACGACCCATCGTCAAATTGGCACCATTGCACGTGAAAGAGGATCCAGAACCAGCCATCCAAGACAAGGCATCCAAGCCAGAAATCAGGCCAAAAACCAGGAAAACATTGACACACTATGTCTTGGCCACACTTTTCTTTCTCGGGACATTGATCTCGCCGTCTGTGCAACAGTTGTACAATATTACGACACTAGACGCAACAAAACCTGTTTACTTCGACAAGATTGGCAACGTAAACATTATTCAAGATGAGTGGAAGATAGTCGTGTATTACAATCTCAGTTCTTACAAGCAGAGTCTCGGCAACATTGAGAGTTACGTCAATCACTTGAACGGCGTATGCACTGATGAAGCCGCCTTCTTAGCAATAACTTCTCAACTGAAACACGAAATCAATGAGCTGAAACATAACGACAAATTACTTCAACTTGATCACGATAACCGCCGAAAACGAGGGCTTATCGACGGCGTCGGGTACCTCGCAAATTCTCTGTTTGGGGTGTTAGACGAACGATTCGCCGAACAATACAAGCATGATATCCAACTAATACAGCAGAACGAAAACCACATGAAAACCCTATATCAAAAACAAACATCCGTTATTGAAGCTGAATACAACATACTAAAAAGAAGCGAAGACGTGATGAACAAACAGTATCAACTCATAAATAAACACTTATCAGATCTTAAGACAAAGACAGTTCAATTGAATAATCAGCAGCAACACTACATGTACGCTACGACCAGCACTCTAGCCGCAGCAATCATAATTTCTAACCTACATCGTATTCAAGACTCAATGATAGACATGGTGACAGATACACGCAACGGGAGAGTGGATATACATTTGCTGAGCCCGACGGAACTGCTGAAACAACTTGGCGTAATCAACAGTCAACTGCCTAGTGACATGTCCCTACCTAACTTCAGCAACGAACAAAGCCTGAGAAACATATATAAGGTACTACGTGTGCACTCAAGACTGACCGACGAATTTCTTATATTTGAGGTCAAATTACCACTGCTCAACATCGATAAATACGAATTACATCGCATCATCCCAATACCACAACCGAGAAGCTCTAAATGCATAATTATAATACCCACGTCAGAATACGTGGCTATCGATCTCCGAAAAGACATGTACATCTCAATGCATCCAGATCAACTACAAACATGCCTAACAATTAACGAAGCTCATTTATTATGCCCGTTAAAACAACCTATGTACAACTTAAAAGGTTCCGAAGCCACATGCGAGACTCAAATTATAAACAACAGTAATTTGACACAGTGTAAGACGGCGATAACGACCTGTAGCGACAAATGGATACAATTGCACAGTGGCGGCGCGTGGCTATTCTCGTGTTGCCAGGAATGCGCAGTGCGCATTTTCTGCCCAGGTGGTGTTACGTCGAGCAAGTTGAATGGCACAGGACTTATTACACTAGGTCGGGGATGCCTACTCAAACACGACGCATTCACGATACCGGCCCATCTCAGTCTTCAAAGCACAATAATACAAACCAGCGAGAACGAGATGAAGATCAACGCATACATACTAATGTCTATGGCTGTCGCACTTCTCGTTTACAAGGGAGCACGCAAAATAATCATGACAAAGGGAAAACGTCCACAACATGCCGATAATGACCCATCATCAACAAACACGGCGAACCCCAGTTTGGAAATGCAAGCGGTAACGACGAGCAGCACCGGCACCGTGCAGCAACGAGTTCCCGTGGATGTCGCCACATCACCTACGATGCCCAGAGAACTTCGCACATATTGAGATTTCCCATTTTTTTATTGTATACAATTTTCTTTTCTTTTATTTTTTTGTAGTTCGGCAGCATGTACAAGCAAGTTGTACATACCTATCAATATTTGTGATTACATAGCGAAACCGACCTTACATTGCTTACATACCTATAATTTGCACCGTTTAAATATTACGTTCTTTATAATAATTTTTAGTGTTAATAAAACCACTCAACAACTTACATCTTTTACTTTACTACAACATTCATCCCACGGGCAAACAGCCCGTTCAGTATGTATACCTAAGTTTTAAAGCCGCTTTAAAAAAACCCACTCAGAGCTTTCAACTGACCGATCCAAGGAACTGCCGAATATTTGCTGCCTAATAAACAAATAGATAGGTACCATAAAATATATTGAAGTTAGTGGCAAGAACCATGTGATATTGCTATGGTGTATCCCTACCAACTTGACACCGGCTTGATACTCGTATGTAGTCAGCGGCGCTAAAATCTGATTAGAAGTTACTGTATATAGAACCTTGTTACTCTTATGTACGATTCCCACTGACCGGGCGCAGTCGGCGCGCGCTCAAGCGCATCTAAATAGTTGCCAAAGGAATGTAGAGCTTCTTTACGACAGTCAGATCCCATATTCGAATGTTATTGGCGCCGCTGCCGGCCGATCGGGCGCTTGCGGACGCGGAGGTGCTCGGCTGTCGTCGCGCGTAAGCGGCTCCGTTCGGTCACCGCCGCGCGCCATCGGCTACGTTCAGTTACCGCCGCGCGCCATCGGCTCCGTTCGGTTACCGCCGCACGCCATCGGCTCCGCTCGCAAGTCCGTCGCCCTAGAATTTAATCGCTCGGACGGACGCAGTCGGCTCCCGCCGGGTGCTCCAGCGTCCGCTGGAACGTGGTGGCAGCCGAACCCGCCCGACCTGGTCACTGGACGCGGACGGCCGCTGCCGGCTGCCAGAGCGCCCGTTGCGACGCGGCGGCAGCCGACCCGGCCCGGCCCGGTCTATGTGAATCGTACATTATGTTCCAATAGATTTGAACGAACGTTTGATATACAAGTTACCAGACAGGGTACTAAAATCCTTATCTAAGGAGAAGGAGTGACAGAGCAATGGTCCAGCTGCTATATTGTGATAGGCAAACAGTCTCATCTACACGTATGTAGATAGACGTGTTAAAACCAGATAAAGTGCCTATCTATCCGATAAGGGATTTCCTCTGTTGATCACGTAGATTAATTATATATATACTTAAGATTTGTAACACTAGGGATAGAATTAAGATATAGCTAAGGTTAGACGGTAGTCTAGAGTATAGAGAGTTGTTGGTTAAAACCATATATATAAAAGATGTAAAGTATCACCGAGTTTTCCGTACCTACCTACCACCCCGACGCTACGCATATTACATGGCGACCGTGACGTGAGTGACGAAGTGAAGATGAAGATACTGGGATAAGGCGACACGGGCAGCTTGTCCTGCTGCCTTCGGCGAGAAAATGGAGAAAAAACAAGAATCGGAATCGGTAGAAGACGTATCGTCGGCGACGTGCATCCTCGGAAGCAGGGTGTCATGTCATGGAGCGGCAGGGGGAGGTGCTACCTCAAGTAACAAGCCGCATATATCATGGAGGCGATGCGGCGACGGAGCGTCTGAAGCAGAGATGCCGCACAACAAGGAGCGTCTGGAGCAGGCGATGCGGCGATGGAGCGTCGGAAGCAGGCGATCCCGCATCTCATGGAGGTTTTTTTTACAATGTATTTAATTAAGTAGATGGTTGTTTGTTGTTTTATGTGTTAAATTAGTTTTATGGCTAGATAGTTTAATGGATCAACCCGTAGTTGATGGGTTAAAATTTTCGAACAAGTAGTGGTTTATTACAGAGTATTTAACAGTAGTTCCACGTTAAAATAGCATTTGTAAATATAATTCTGCCCACTCAAGGTATAATCGCAATGCGAGTCAGCAAGGTCAGGGACAGTATTTTTATAGTAGGTAAGCAGAAATCAAGCAATTTCGCTAGGTCAAACGGACAGCGGACAGCGTAATGTTGTTGTCACCGAGTCAGCAGTTGCAGTGCGTGACTCAGACAGAATTATTTTTCGTGTCTTACGAAGATGCTATACTTAGATACTTTGTTTTATAATAATTAGTAAACCGTTAATCACGTAGGTGTAGCTTGTTTAGATAGAAAGTTACCGTTATTGTCTTAAAGGATTTTTGTTGTAAAAAAAAAGTAAGTTTTATATGTAATTCAGGAAATGAACAGTTAAGTTTTTTCGTCCTTATTTGTACGGTAGGAAGTTTAGGATTTTGACGGATCATAAACCCTTGGTACATTTGTTTAGCATGACGGATCCTAGTAGTCGATTGACGAAGTTTAGACTGACTTTGGAGGAGTATGATTTTGAGATTGAATATATTAAAGGTTCAGATAATGTTACGGCAGATGCCTTATCTAGAATTGTCATTACATCGGATGAGTTGAAGTCATTGAATTCGAGTTTCGTTGGAGTAGTTACTCGTTCAATGGCGCGCTCATCGAAAGTAATAAATGAGACACGAGACTTAGGTACTACGTCTTTGGAGCCCGGCCAGCCTAAAGTAGTAGATATCATAAAAAGGACACGAGAAGATACAGAATTAATAATTTGCTCGAGTAAAGAATTTATGAAAATGTCAGTACTGATGAATGATTTGAAGCGGACCGCGAATAAAAGTAATAATGATATAATTTGTGTAGACTCTACGATTTATATGAATCAGGATTCTCTATTAACGAAGGCACGCTTAGACGTAGCGTTACGAGACCTGATTGGGATGTGTAAAAGGTTAAATAAAGTAGAGTTGGTGATTATTAAAAATGAGCTCAATAAAAAGCATGTTATCATGTTAGCTAATGTCTTTCGCGCGAGACAAGATGAATTACCTAGGTTATGTATGATACAGGGAAAAACGAAAATTACCGATCGAGAAATGATTCGAATTATACTTGATTATCATTTGTTACCAACTAGTGGACATGCTGGTAGTACTAGAATGATTCATGGGCGTCGCCAAGGGGGGGCAGGGGGGGGCAGCTGCCCCCCCCTAGAGTTCCAAAAATATGTCCAGTCACTTGACTTGTCTGATGGATCATTCTTGCATTTCAATCCATTCCAACTGCTCCACAAAATGGATGTAATTAGGAGAGTAGAAGTCCAGGTCAGGGGCTAGAGGGAGATCGTTGATGAGATCGCCAGTGTATCGGCTACCGTCAGTAAAGCTCATGAAGAGTGACTCTACGAAACGAGTGGCGACGTGTCTCACTGACAGGTGACACTTTGTAGAGACTATGTAGAGTGTACCGAAGAAGAAGAATTGTCCATATAATATAACATTGGTACAAAAAAATTAGAACTACTCAAGTGTCGCTGAGCTGAAGTCCTGAGTTTGTTCTAAAATTGGTATATTTTAGGTTTCCAGCCCCAATATTAACGCCATTTTGAAAAAAAATAACAAAACTGAATCGACAAACGTAGACCAGGTCTACTGGGCAGCCTCGAGTCTACTCGTCGCGTCCAGCGGATCTTCGGCTCGTTGCAAGATCTCTCGGCGTTGCTTCGTGATATTCTGCACTTGCATCAAAATGTATTGAATTATTGTCTTTCAACTAATGTTATGGTTACGAAAAATTTCGCGCTCGCTGCGCTCGCGCTTTATACTCGTATCTGGTTTTGTTTTGACCCTTCCTTTAAAAAAAATTCGCGCTCGCTGTGCTCGCGCTTTCATCTGGTTTTGTTTTGACCCTTCCTCTCAAAGAATTTCGCGCTCGCTACGCTCGCGTTTCCATCACATTCATGAACCGTATCCCTCCAAAATTTTCGCCCTCGCTACGCTCGCGATTTACGACTAACTACGTTTTGCACCGTACTCCCAAAACTTTCGCGCTCGCGTTTCCATCTCATTTTTAATGACATTTATGACTATAAGCCGAAATACACTTTCTATACTTATTTACGTGCTTGGTGAAGCTTCCTATCCTGTAGCATGACTTTACAACAATTCCTTTTCCCCCACCCTGCATATATGTCAACTTGCCCTGCCCCCCCCTGGACCTTCGGCTGGCGACGCCCTTGGAATGATTTACAATATTCAGAAGAAGGATTATTGGCAAAACATGCCATCTAACTCGATTGTGACAAAATATTTTAATAATGTGAATATTTTACGGTATATGTAATTAGGAAAATTAACAGTAAGTTTCTAGGATAGAATGTTTTATTTGTAAGGAGCTAGATTTTCTTGTTATACTTAATTTTTTTACTTTTTGCTAGGGTTTGAAATTGTATATTAAGATGCTTATGGGTTTTGTTTAACATGTGAATTAAAGATTATCTACATAGATCATAAGAAAATAAAATGTATCATGAATAGCGTTCTTTTCAGGGGAGGGAACCCCCTACCTTTTCAGGGGAGGTGTGATAGGCAAACAGTCTCATCTACACGTATGTAGATAGACGTGTTAAAACCAGATAAAGTGCCTATCTATCCGATAAGGGATTTCCTCTGTTGATCACGTAGATTAATTATATATATACTTAAGATTTGTAACACTAGGGATAGAATTAAGATATAGCTAAGGTTAGACGGTAGTCTAGAGTATAGAGAGTTGTTGGTTAAAACCATATATATAAAAGATGTAAAGTATCACCGAGTTTTCCGTACCTACCTACCACCCCGACGCTACGCATATTACAATATCTAACGTGGTCCAACTAGAGCTGCCATCTCTATATTCGCTAAACCCGAACAAATACTTAAAAAAACCCGGACATTTGGCGTAAATTGCATTTTTTTCCCCTAATACAAATAATATAATTAAAAAACAATCGCTTAATTTTTCATTCACTTAAAAAGTGTCCGGGTTTTTCCCAGACACTTATTGAACCCTTAAATCCTTAATAAAACTGTTCACTTATTTAATATTTTAAACACATCAACTTTTCAATGCAATTATCGATATCACGAAATAAAGCAGTGAAAATTAAACGCTAAGTCAAGATTACGTTTAATAAAAAACACGAATCGAAAAAATAACGAAAAATAAAATATGGTACATATTATATATTTTGCCGATCGGTGAAAAATACGAACGGAAAATGTACTACTGACTAGTACCACGACAAATTAATTATGGTGAATGTGAATTTTACTGATCGGGGAAATATGCGAACGGAAAATTTACTACGAAGAAATAATGAGTTCGGGAAAATGATCTAACAAATCATCTTCTTATAAAATATCATTGTGGTGGACATGATATCTGTACACACACAATGAGCTAATGTGACCGTTCTCGCTAGCGACAGCGTAAACGATTTGTATGGAGAACAGTACAGCGCCCCTAGCGGTTACTTTGTAGAACTACAATTCTCCATACAAATTGTTTACGATGTCGATAGCGAGTACTGTCACTGTAAACTAATGCTAAGGGTTACTGGCCCCATGCCTCGTTTCGAAGCGTAGATCTGATATCGCCTTTGACCTGATTTGTTTAATACTTCGACCTGCGTAACAGACGGATTTAGATGAAGCTTGGAACCCAAATAGACCGAGATTGAGAGATTATCTTGGAAACTAGAAGATAAAAATTGGTAATTCATAGAGCTACATAGTAACCGTAATATTGTTTAAATATTTTTACTGCTGGCAATACCAGGGGAGAGAGTTAAGTATCAAACTTACGTTAAGATAATGCTGTTCTTTTAATAATTAAAGGTGAATAATTTATTCATGTGCGAGGCTTTATGAGCCCAATAGTAACTGAAGATCTAATTCAGTTGACATTTTGATATAAGTATGGCCATTTGAGTGATTATCTACGGTATTACGGACGTCTTAGGATTTTTATTATTTATTAATGGTAGCTACCAAATGACTTGAGCCAAAGTAAGTTTTTGACACAGTTATTTTATACCGCGTTTTTATTCTGCTCGAAGTCAAGTTTAGAAACCAGCAAAAAAAACCTAATTTAAATCGTCGAAAGAAAATGGTCAAAAGGTAAACAAATCAGAATGTGCTGTTATATAAAACGTAATGATATAAAGGTTAAATGAAACGAAAGGAAAACTAAAGATGAATAGGTACCGTTATTTTTTATAAAGTCATTTGAAATGGAGATGAGTGGTGTGAAAACTAAACGAAGAGACTTGACATTTACAGGGCGAGGGATGAATGGAGCAAGATCATAGAGAGATGAAAACAGTCTATTGCACTAAATGTTTCAAGTTACCTTCATCCAACCGACCATTTTAAGGGATACCATTTGAAATTTTACCGTTTTCATTGAGACACGAAGTCTAATTTCAACTATCGCATATATCGGCTGGTGACAACCAAAAATCACTAAAATTTCCGTCACTATTCTTCAAAACCTCGTATCTAGTTTCTAGATTGATACTGAGATACGAGCTTTGTTTTAAGTATTTGTTACTTAGTGAGTTTTGGTTGACAACAGACGAAATGTCAATGTTAAAAGTCGAATATAGCCCCAGATTTCTGTTGGTACCCTTGAACATATCGTATTCCGTATGTAATCGTGTCATGTAATTATATGCCCACTACATACAAGGTAAGGGGCGTGGCTTGGGAGTGTTAAAAAACTCTAATTATACAACGAAAAGCTGTATACTTATTATTGAGTCCATAAATAAGTACCTATGTGACGCAACACATCGAAATATGTGTCTTTATTTAATATGTATGAACTTATTTGTCTTTCTTTGCGTAATCCACATTGTAAACGTAGATAGAAGTTTTTCTGGAATTTTATTCAGTTGGTTTATTGAATAACGAATCGAAGTTAATTTTCGTACATAGATAGGTAAGAAGAAAAAAAAGAAAGAACAAAGCTACAAGGGAGACTGATCATTAATAACAATTTAAAGATAACCGCGTATCTGGCTTCACTGTAAAACTAAATTAAACCTATTATTATAAGAAATAAATACGTGACAGACGCATCGAAAGGGAGATAAACCGATAAATATCCTTTACTTATTTTCCCCTCGTTAATGAAACGTCGTAGGCGTCCATAAGCTCTAATGAAAATAAGATCTTTTAGCTCACCGATAATATTCAGTAATTTGTCAAAGCTTGTGTAGCGTAGAGCTTCGTTTCCTGAGGCACCACTCGCTTTAACCAAAATGGTTTCAGCAATTCAAAATAATAGAAATAATAATAGGTAACAGCTAGAAAGCTATTGTGCCTTCTGATTTGAAGCCGATATTGTCTAAGTCCTAGAGAGAAGATGGTCGTAGGACGCTGACGCTACCTCTTATGGGACGGGTGATCACGTTTTGCTGCATCTTATTTATTTCTTATTAGAGGCAAACCTCGCGGTATGAAACCGAATGGCATATTATTGACATATTAATTGTTGTTGCGGAGAATGGACGGCCGTTGGGGCAGCAAAGTCTTAGAGTGGTGACCACGTATAGGAAAGCGCAGCGTGGGTCCGCCCCGACTAGATGCACGGATGACCTCGTGTGGGTAGCGAGGAATCAATGGATGCGGTCTGCACGGGATCGCACTTTGGGGCGAGTCGTGTTCAGCAGTGGATGTCTGTGGCTGATAGATAGATATATAGATGGATTGTATTCTATAATGGCCCGGCGTTGAATCTAAACAGTGTGAACAACCCTGCTCGACATAATTCGTCGCGTATTAACAAAGATCATGATAAGTCACGTCGTGCGCAATTATGATGTCAAGGAAATAATTAATTGTGTGGATTATTTTTACATTCCCGTGTATGGGTCAGCAGTGGGTTGGGGAGGTATATATGTTGTCGAAAAGGGCTGTCATTTCATCTTTATGTTCTCTATCAATTTGGACTCTTGATCAGCAGTTGGCATTTGGTGAAAAAGTAGACACAAATGTTATTTAATAAAAAAAAATGAAAATTTTAAAGAAAACCAATTACTGTTTTTAAGTTTTTTTTTTTTAAGTATATCTGCTAGTTACATGTTTTACTATACATCAACTTGATGTAAGACAAAATAAAATATATTTTTTTAACAATAACGTCACAAGCTAGCGTAAACCAAATGTTTAATATTTAAATGAACAATAGAGAAATTAATCGAAAAAAAAAAAATTAATAGCATGAGATTCGAACCCGCGCTTCCAATGGCTTTCGGGGCTAACACGAGCGCTCTGTCCACTTCCAAGTATCACTCAGGCTCCATAAGCTTAAATTTGTTATAATGGCTGTATAAGCTCTTATACAGCATATTACTAGTAGATGACTCGTTTGGCGCAGTTTGTTAACACCTGCCTACTGAGCCGGCGGTCCCGGGTTCGAATCCCGGTCAGAGCAAATATTTATGTGATGAACTCGAATGGATGTACTTCTTCGAATGGTTAGAGTGATTCAAGAGGAAGGTTTATATGTATAATACATATGCATAATATAGCATTACACCCGTGCGAAGCCGGGGCGGGTCGCTAGTATGTAATAATCTTGTACGCCTTGTGTGGCCTTTAATGTAATTTCCTTCGGACAGCATCGGCTACGACAGAATTACCATATTAATGGAGCATAGAATATTCTAAATTGCTGCTTCCTATAACGAAACAGCGTAAACGGGTTAAACGTACTCGTAAGTGATTGGCAGCTACGTGGTTCCGTGTTTGCTAAGAAGTGGTTACTCATTTTTTAGGGTTTCGTACTCCCCAAACTCCCCTTAAAAGTGTTAAAAATAAGATATTTAGATAAATAAATAAATATCAATATCAGACAACCTCACACAAATCAACCTAGTCCCAAATTAAGCTCAAGAAGGCTTGTGTTATGGCTACTAGGCGACGATATACATACTTATATAGATAAATAAATACTTAAATACATAGAACATCCATGACCCAGGCACAAATATTCGTGTTCATCACACAAATATTTGCCCTTGCCGGGATTCGAACCCGGGACCGTCGGCTCAGTAGGCAGTTGCTTAACCACTGCGCCAACCGCGTCGCCTTAGATGATAAGTACGACGAAATTACAGACTAAAATATTACCTGATTAATGTAACAGTTAAATGAGCTTAATTAAAAAGAACTTCTGTCCTCTACAAAATGGCGAATTGGGGAGGCTATAAAAGCGAAAAATGCTTAATTATTTTTAAATCCTCGTACCCATTCACCCCGCAAGTAACTTTGTGAAAAACCTCATTACTCTCATTAGGTACGTGTCTTTTTATATTCTTACTCATTAATTCCATTTAACCCCGTTCCGATAGAGAAAACCCAGCCAAGTGCGAGTCTGACTCGCGCACCTAGGGTTCCGTACAAAGACTTCCCATCTTAACTGGCCGGGTTAAGTTAAGTTTGCACCTGGTATGTAATGCGCCGCATACAAATGAGGTGCAAAGTTTCCGCAACCGATGACGTTTGTAGTATGGGAGCCCGACTTAAATATTTTTAGTATTTGTTTTTATAGCGGCAACAGAAAATTTCAACTGTCTAGCTATCACGGTTCATGAGATACAGCCTGGTGACGGACGGACAGCAGAGTCGTAGTAATAGGGTCCCGTTTTTTACCCTTTGGGTACGGAACCCTAAAAATTATTTTCATGGAACAGAAATGTTTATACTCTTTATTAGCGGAAAAATTGGGTTTGGTTAATATTCTTTTGTCATATATCCCTTTGATGTTAACCTTTTGTTCAGGTATTGCCGTTATAATTAAAACCCTAATTAAATTTGTACTTGTTGTATATTTGTAACGGATTATTACAGGAAGTGATATAATGACATTTAAGGGCTGGTATTCTATTACATCATATTTTTTTTTAAAAGCCTGTTTATGTGTCCCACTGCTGGGCAAAGGCCTCCCCTTCTTTTCTCCATTCGATCCTCTTGCCAGTGCGGTTCTGCCAATCATTACATCTTTATTTTATTTTATTTAAGACTAGCTGTGCCCGCGGCTCCGCACGCGTGGAAATCGGTCTGTGTCAGTTTTGCTTTATCACAGTTTCTTGATACCCCGCAGACAGGAATTTCCGTGTTGTCCAAATCTATTGGGATCTTGAAAGTTGTGCGAGCCGTTTTGCCACCAGGCAGCAACAAAAAAAAAATTCAAAATATTTTATTTCGGATAAAGATCCATATCAGGTTAGTAACATAAAAACTTACAAATGATGTTAGTAAAACTTAATACAACGTAGCAACGTAGGAGCGATTATTCAATAAAATTTGTTGATATCAGTACCCCCTTCCTAAGCGGCTTACTCACGTTAAAACATATTAATTTCAGCGCCATCTGTTAGTTTATCAGGGTACTCGATAACGAACGTTTCTTGATCAGATTGGAGACGTTCTGAAAAAAGGGCAAGTCAAAACTACTCTAAACCGACGAGCATGCATGAAGAGATTAATGAATGTTGATGAAGCGAAAGATGTATGTCAGGACCGTAGCAGGTAGTCGTAGCACATGTTTGAAGAAAGTTTGGACCACATTCCTAAGTAGCGCCATAAGATTCAGGTGCAAACTTAACTCAATCGAGTGTAGTGGCTACCCTCTTATTGGTAAAAAATTTAGAAGCTATAATATGGCCGGGGATTTTCTCGACTGATTAAGTATCCATCAAAATCCGTTCAGCCGTTTTCACGTGACGCGCGGTCAAATAAACAGACAAACAGATAAATAGACAAAATTCTAAAAACTTTTGGCACGTGTTTTGTTATCGATCCTAAGTATCCCCCGCCAACTTTTTTTTTAATATCTTCCATGTACAGACTTTCAAACCTCTTCAGCTTGATAGAAGATTGTTTTTTTTTGGTGGGGATTCGATTTATGGTTGGGATTCAAACCTAGGACTGAGCTTTGTAGTCGCGTCGTCGTTTATTATCATTACGGAAATATATCAATAAAACAAAAATTTGGGTATATAACAAAAATACTTATTATCCTGCTGAACTATTTATAATATTGACTCTTAGTATCGCATGTTACACATTCTCAAGTGACTTTATGTTTAATTATTAGATAGGAGTTTCCACAAGGTAAGATCACAAGTCCCTTAATTTATCTTAACTACAAAATCCTATTAATAGTTGCGGAATTATTAATTAATAGTAATCAAAGGAACAGGACAGCCCAGGTCGTCCCTTGGCTTTGTGACGGCACAAGGGCAGTAATTTTAGAACCAATAATGCGACGTGTTTGTTGATGACCATAGACAGTCGCTTTAATGTGTCAACGTCGTATTAGATCGAAGAGTTAGGAAAAGCATTTATGTATTGATTTAAACCTACACGATTTTCACACATTATTATAAAAAAATTGGGCAAGTGCGAGCCCGACTCGCGCATGAAGGGTTCCGTACCTATACATATATATAATCTATAACAAGTTTGTTGTATGGGAGCCCCCTTAAATATTTATTTTATTTTATTTTTAGTATTTGTTGTTATAGCGGCAATAGAAATACATCATCTGTGAAAATTTCAACTGTCTAGCTATCACCGTTGTTGAGATACAGCCTGGTGACAGACGGACGGACGGACGGACGGACGGACGGACGGACGGACGGACGGCGAAGTCTCAGTAATAGGGTCCCGTTTTTACCCTTTGGGTACGGAACCCTAAAAACAGACTTAATCGCGTTAAAAAAGGAGTTTATTTACAAGGGACGGTCCTCTTGAGACGATGGATTTAAAATCACGTCCGAAACGTAATTAAATAAACACCTTTTTGATTAAATAATTTATTGTTTCATTTGTACCAGTCCAATTAGCTATCCTACCCAAACTAAACATTTCAAAAATTATTTGAATTGATATTAGCTGCTCTGTACACGGTTCAAATCGGCCACTTTTTATGAACTGTCAAAAAGCTCAGTTAGTACTTTTTGCATCATATTTCATCGTGCGTTTTAAAATATCTTTTCACTGTGTGAACCAGTTTTGTGAGATTTCTGTGGCAGAGATAAGCCTTCGTGATTTTGTTATATTTAAGTACCTATAGCCTAACAAGTTTCGGTCCAGCCCAGAGATAGTGGCGCTACAAACAGCTTTCATCTGGCAATAATGTGCATACGTCATACTCATATATTTGCATTATTAAACGTCAGTAGCGATTTGTCAAGGATTTGTCATTAACCAAATTAATTGTTTACCGGGAAGCTGCTCAATCTGTCTTTCTTCCTGCGAAATAAGTACTGAATCGTACTGAAAAAATAATATTTTCATCACTGTTAATAGTTTTGACTATTATGCAAAAATTACTTGAAAGTGGAATATATTGATCCTGTTTCCTCTTTATTGACACCAATGACATTTACCGACTTTTAACGTCAGTTACCAAAAATTTGACGTTGCCAGTAAAATAAATTAGTACCACTTAAAATGTGCAATATGGCGTCGTGGGTTGGAAAACCTCCGTTGGGCTATAGTAGGTAATAAGAAGGTATAGATTAAAGCCATCCTGGCAAGGGTGAATGATTAGGATGAGCATAGTTTACACAAGTTATGTAACTTGACGTAGGATTCCGTGAATCATGAATTCTCAAACATATACTAGTTCAACGAGGCTATACGATATTTGAAATATCAACAATAGCTCTGCTTCCTAATGCCATATTTATGGAAATTATAACGATTTTTTGCTAATTGAGTTATTTTATCGTTTTATTTTTTTTCTAGCTACGCAGCGCGGTGTTACCCTATCATCGATAAAAAGTAGCCTATGTGTTAATCCAGGGTGTCAGATATCTAAATATATCGAAAGATAGTTACCTTCATACCAAAATTTATCAAAATTGGTCCAGCCGTGAAGAAGTAACAAACAAACACAGAAACATACTCACAAACGTTCGCCTTTATAATATTAGTGTGATGTTAACATAGTGGCTCCACTTCGCCTGATGGCAAGGAAAAAAATAGGGCAAGTGCGAGTCCGACTCGCGCATGTAGGGTTCCGTACCATAATCTATAACAAGTTTGTTGTATGGGAGCCCCCCTTAAATATTTATTTTAGTTTATTTTCATTTAGTATTTGTTGTTATAGCGGCAATAGAAATACATCGTCTGTGAAAATTTCAACTGTCTAGTTATCACCGTTCTTGAGATACAGCTTGATGGTGACAGACGGACGGACGGACGGACGGACAGCGAAGTCTCAGTAATAGGGTCCCGTTTTTACCCTTTGGGTACGGAACCCTAAAAAAAGGGAATACTAGTCGCAATAGCAACTGACAAGAAACTAACGGTGCCCAGTCAGTTGATACTGCCATGCTGGCCCCATGGTATATAAGGTATGACACTCCGGCTAGTGAGACTTTTTACGTCACTGATTAGTTGCCGCTTTAAAAACAAAATAATTATAAGGAAAAATAATGTTTTCCGCCAGTCGTAAAAAATTATAATTATAAATACATTACGATTGTCATGTTCTTTGACTAAGTTTTGTTTTGTTGTAATAATTGATTGAAAACACTCAAGATTATATGAGACTAGCTGTGCCCCGCGGTGTTACCCGCTCATCCCACGGGAACCCTATTTTTTTTCGGGATGAATAGTATCCTATGTCCTTTCCCGGGTCTCAAACTATCTCCATACCAAATTTCATCTAAGTCGGTTCAGCGATTTACGCGTGAAGAGGTAACAGATAGACACACTTTCGCATTTACAATATTAGTATGGATTCATACAAGTAACAAGGGAATCGGGGAGTATTATGATACACCACTGGCAACACAGAAACGGATTGACAGAATCCACCAACCAATCATAGCGTGATGGCGTCAAAAGTCTCGCCAGTAATTTCGGAGTGACATACCTTATTTTCTTATACCATGTTTCACGCTTCGTTTCAAGGGTCTCATGTTGTTAACACATATATCTGCAAAGAGTTTCACATTTCAATAGTTCGTAGTAGTAAATATTATGATTAGGTGCCCGCGAATTTCGTCGGCACGGAAGGTAAAAGGGGTTATGATATTTTTGCTTTTCCGTGGTTGGGTAAAAAGTATTCTATAACCATTTGTGGATGCCTACCTACCTGTGCACCAAAAATAATTCAGATCGGTCTAGCTGTTTAACAAAAAGAGTAAAGACACAGATAATACAGATATACCAAGGGATATACATACAAAATATATTTTTCAGTTATTTTTGGAAAATATCTTCAATGTACATACCTACATACATAATATTTTTCATTTTTAGGGTTACGTACCTCAATTGGAAAAAACGGAACTCTTATAGGATCACTTTGTTATCCGTCCGTCTGTCTGTTTGTCAAGACCCTTTATCTTGAGAACGCGTGTAGGTATCGAGTTGAAATTTAAACCATATACTTAAGTCTATGGTCCCTTGCTGTGAAAGCTGTGAAAAAATCAAACTTCTACGTTAACGTGAAAAGAAGATACGGCCGTTTATGTCGCAAAAAACGTACATTTCGACACTCTCAAGGGAATCAAAATGATAGGGTACTTCCCGATGACCTAGAACTATGAAATTTGGCAAGTAATCTCGTCACATACCACAAATACTTATACAAATCTGAGAACTATACATTTGTAATAAAATCATAAAAAAATATAGTCCTTTTTAAACATCATATTTGGAGAACTCGGTTGCGTTAAGTTTGCACCTCGTTTGTATGCGGCGCCATACATTTCAGGTGCAAACTTAACTCACCCAGGCCAATTAAGATGGGATAAGTGAACTTTTGTACGGAACCCTCGGTGCGCGAGTCAGACTCGCACTTGGCCGGTTTTTATTGTAGTAAAGAGTTGATATTGCATCGCTGGCATTTTACGGGCAATATACAGGGTGGAACGTGACGACGATCCTTTGTGGAACTGGCAGATAGTTCAACCTCAGCACTATATTTCCCCCATAGAAACTATGGAAATATATGTTACCGTTTTCAAGTTATAGCCTTTGAAACATTCATACCAAAAACTACTTTGTGCCAACCCTAATCAGGTGGCTGGGTCAATGAACTTACTTGTAAACAATCCTTAGACGTTAGGATATTACGTTAATATGTTGCTTTTTTCCATTCTTAGGTCTGCGTGAAACGCTAAAAAAATCATTGCAGGATTTGCAGAGGTGATTGTCTCTGTTATTCTACTTACTTATTAAATTTTCTAGTGGAGTATTTATGTAATTTGTTAGTTAATAATTTTAATCCCCACAAATCTCACATGACATGACTTGACACTGACAACCACTCGAATGTACTCAAATCATCATAAACAATTAAAGATGTTGTAACCTCTTTCATCGTAAATAAAACGTCTCTGTTTACCTACCTAAACTGATAATAAAAAGGTTTTAGTTCGTTAACACGCTTTATAAAATTTTCGAGTAAATTGAAATTGTTCCCTGTTTGATCTGCAATTCATACAATAGGCCGTCCTTGTTATTTATTTTATTTTGGTTTATCGTCAAATATCGTCGTTTGGATATTGCACTAAAGTAACACGGCTCTTCATTCGCCGACGCAAGATAGAATTAACGCATTTTTTACAACTATCGAACCTCTTTGCACGATTTAACATTGATCATAAATATGATGTTTGAAATGAAATTGACATTTAAGTTAATTTCAATTTGCTTTACCTTTAAATGAAAATGCCTTTGTTAAAAGCACGTGGATATTTATATTTGCTCATGTTATGCGCGAGGTACAATTTATAATGCGGCTGAAGCTTTACGACGATACAGTGAAACATATCCACCACCACACCCAACCGGTGGACAATTTTACGTGCTTTTCATCGTGTCGCCAACAATCAGCCCGTTGAACCACGAACAACTTAGAACGATCAACGTTGGGGACCCGTTCAGGGGGTTCAAGCTTAATTTCCTACCGATTTACAGCACACCAGTGTCGTTGGTCAGTTAACGATTCACGGGGAAACAATTATAGGACCAGTGTTTCTGCCTCCAACTCAAAACAGAAGCAGAGTATGTAACAACATTTGAACACCGTATGTAACAATTGTAATAAAGTAACTGATATTCATATTTTCGCATTTTATTTGGTTCATTTGTCATTTATGTGTCATTCTTACATCAGTAGGTACGATGACAACAACTCACGGAAATAAACGTAATATCTCGAGTTTTCCCGACGGCGATTCCTTAATCTAGCCACCTTGCCGTAATGTCAGATGCAATATAGGGTTATCACCACAGTTGAAAATGAGCAAAATTTGTATTTTTTTTTTTTTACTTCTTTTAAGTTTCTAAACATTATAAATGGACTGTGTATCACTTAAATGATGCTATATTTCCGCAAAGGATCCTCGTGCCAATCCACCCGGTATAATAAATCTCAATCACATATCCACTCAGTTGCTTCGAATTTTGAGTTGGACTCTATTTATATAATAAAATAAGAGCGGTGACAGGTAGCCGTAGTTACCAAAAGCAATCTAGTGGATATACATTAATAAATTGCTCGAGCCTCTCTGTTAACGAAAAGGACACAATAATTAGTAAGTCGCCCGATTTGTAATTAATTTGTTTAATATAAATATCGCAGGTTAACCTTTATCTGATCTTTATAAGGAAATTCGTGCGACCCGAAACCAGACAATTAAAGGCTTTAATTAATTTCATAAAAAGCTAAAACAAAATACCATTAATTAGCAATAAGATTTTATTTATTTATTTATTATTCAAATAAGTTTCACAGCATTACAGTTAAAACCAAGGCACTGTGAACTACAGAAATACATATAAACAAAGACTTAAAACTAGTTAGATTTAGGCGAAACAATGGCGTGGCTCCGTTGCGTCGTCTGATCTGGTGTAGAATACAGGCTAACTAATAAGATAGTATTTATTGCAGAAAATGGGTTAATACGTTTTATAAGTAAAACATATTTAAAATGCCACGACACGGCAACATAGTTCACCCAACAACATATAGTTAATTGAAATAACAAGTATTTTTAAATTCAAATTAGACGTAAGTACTTATATTTTAATAGGTTTACGAACAAAAATACAAAATACCACTTAATATTGAAACTTTATAGAAATTCATTCTCGATTTTATTCGGGTACGGAAAAAACTAAATAAAAACGCCTAATTGCAGTTTACTTTTTTGTGCGAAGGAAGTTCCGGACTCTTTCTAATGATATAAAAAAATCTAGAATGTTCCGTTCATTTTCTTGAGGGCTGATGCTGGTTATTGAAATGCTTCTTGGCATTGAATTTGAGAGGACATTTTTAAGATCGAGTCAACCGCGACGTTAATAAGCTTGCTGCTTAGTTCCGTGGAATAGTTTTAAGTGATAGGGTCAAATTCGAAGTTTACTATGTTTACATGACATATATGTTCGTGAAGCGGTGGTAGCCTAGTGGTTAGGGCATGCGACTTTCAATCCGGAGGTCGCGGGTTCGAACCCGGCCCGTACCAATGGGTTTTTCGGAACTTATGTACGGAATGTCATTTGATATTTACCACTCGCTTTTCGGTGAAGGAAAACATCGTGAGGAAACCACCTAAGCCCAATAAGGCCTAGTTTCCCCTCTGGGTTGGAAGGTCAGATGGCAGTCGCTTTCGTAAAAACTAGTGCCTACGCCACATCTTGGGATTTAGGTAGCCGACCCCGATTGAGAATTCATTCTCAAAAAAATGGGACAAGGCTAGGAGGATGATGACATGACATATATGTTCGAAATATTGAGCCTGAATAAGGGAAACTCCTTTTAAATAACTTTGTCGCAAACGCGTCCGACGTTTTTTTTGTGTGTTAAAACCAGACTTACTCGAACACGAGAGCTTTAGTTGTTGGCATTATACTAGTGGCACCTACGCTCTTTTAACGATAGTTAAGCATTTGGCCTCATTTGCAACTGATGTTAACTGTTAAGTGACAATAAGGCCTAAGATGGAGCATGCTTGTCTAGAAAATGCCTATCCACTCCCGACTTGAAGAGATACAAGTTATATTTTTCAGGGAAAATGTGCACAGGAAGAGAGTTCCACTCTTTTGCTGTGCTGATAAGAAAAGCAGACGCAAAGCGCTTCGTACGAATCAGTGGAATATCGACGATGTACGGTCGGAATTCAAGTCCGCGTCGAGTATTGTAATGTCGAAATGGAGAAGGTGCATTCAGTTCATGCATTCATAGTGCACCCTCATTGAAGTGTAACCTGTAGAAAACCGATTAACAGGCGACTCTCCTGTGGTGTTTGAGGTTATGCAGCTTTACCTGAACTAAGACAGGGTCACCAATGAGCTTCTTCCCACGTTTGTCTATCAAATCCAATGCATTCATACGTCACATAAACTATATTTACTATTAATCCTGACAAAACCGAGTAAAGACTAAATATGTTTATGAAAAATGTCGCAGAAAAATGTTCTTAGCACTCTTAGCATGATTACTTTAAAAGGTAACGAAACTATTACGTCAGCAAGATTCAGAGAAATTAGGGCATGGAATACGTCTTAATACCCTAGAAGCACGCTTATGTGCCTCTTAATGTAATAGAAATAACAATGTGGTGTTTCTACATTAAAAAATGAATCGATTAAAAATTATAAAGCAAGGGCCCAGCCAATTTATGAATGAGTTTCTGTCGAAATTTGTATTCCCAAACTCGCTTGGATTCCTTTTTTATCTGGAAAACCTCACACGAATCGATCTAGTCTCACAGAAAGCTCTTTGTAGACTTGTGTTATGGACCCTAGACGACGATAAACATACTTAATATAGATGAATACATACTTAAAGCCTGACCAGAAATATATGAGGATGCGCCATATTGCGGAATTTCACTGGGACTAATTTCTTACACTGGCAATGATTTTATGGTCCTTTGTCAACATTGTCACTGTCATTCGTGGCGATTTCTTTAAAAAGACAAATATTTAAAATTATTAAAAGAAAATGCCGAAAACCATTCACAGTCGTGAAAGTAAGATTATAAATAAAGTGTACATTTGTGTTTACTACACGAAAAACAGTCTGGGAAAGAGTGCATTCCATTAAATGATATTACGAGGTTAACATAGTGGAACTGACAGGTATTTAAAACTAATGTCATTATAGTGGGTTGCGATTGGTTGGATAATTGTTGCCATATTAATAGCGCCCTCTTGACAATCCTCATATATTTCTGGTCAGGCTTTAATAACAAATAACATCCATGGCCTAGGCACAAATATTCGAGTTCATCACACAAATATTTGCACCATCATCAGACCAGCTCCATGGTTCCATATGATTGTATTGGAAATTTCAGCTTCCAGCAATCGGTTGAAGATATCTGATTTAAATTTGATTTGCAAGATTCTACCCGAACAAACATAGTTACATACGAGTGCATACATTGCAAGTCAAATAAAAGCCTGTGCCACGGAACCTTAGAACTCTAAGAGTGGCGGTAAGGAGATTTCAATAAGAACCCTGTAAAGTGGCTCGATACGGGCTTAATGTGGCACAAGCCAGTTGGAATGCAAGCACGACAGTGCAGTGCTGCTCTGTGTACAGATGCTCAATAAATACGGCAGTATTATGTAAACGCAGTAAAGAGTCGTATTTAGAATTAAGAATTCGTTTTCCAAATGTGAAACGAGGATCAATGATTCAGCTACAAGAAAAAGCTTCGTGGAGTAAAGTGACCGATGATAAGTAACGAGGCAAAAGCCAATCTCACCATAACTTATAATTCAACTTGGACGCGTTTATTTACTGTGCGACTAATATTGTGATGTCAAAAACGTACAGGACAGGGTACGTACGTTCAAGAGATCGGCTAATGCGCTTACCATTTTAAACCGAAAAATACAGACCGCTTTACAAAAAGCGGAATGAGAAGGCATTATTTCACGCTATCATGTAGCGGTCCAATAGTTCAGTGGTGAGAGCACTGGTCCGGTCAAGCAGAGGTCGTGCGTTCGATCCCCATTTGCACTTCAGTGGATTCCGTAAAATTTTGGCTTCTTATTTATCCTTTGTATTTATACATATCAAAAACATCACCACCCTTGTTCACCGTAAGTGAAGTGAGTGAGTCTGTATGTTCCAAACCTGTGGTCGCGTATGTTGTCCTCGTATTGGCTTACATAGCCATGAGAAACCTTGGTTTCCTACATGACACTGTTTGTATAGTCTGTAAACGACTGTAAGGCCTTTGATTCAATATTATGTAAAAGCTCGGCGTGCTTATTAAAGTGCTCTATTAGAGCGAAGCGGTATTTCACGCCGGGGCAAATACTTGTGCTATAGAAGTCGCAAGACCGACCCCTCATGGAGTACTGTTCTGTGTAAGGGATAAGTTCGCCTTTGTACATGTATTTCTTTTGTTTTGATGTATTTCTGTTTTTGTGTACAATAAAGTGTTTACATACATACATACATATACATACATACTGCTGTCATCCCTGGGTGGGAGCACCCCTGGACACCAGCTTGAAACGTCGGTGATCCTCAATTTACAAGCGATATTGAACCCTTCAGTCTAAGGAGAGACTTCCTCCACCGCCTCCTAGTGTGCGTTCCATCGCTTGTATAATGGGTTGTGCTCTGAGGAACTACATATATGACATGTTGCCGGTCACATTCTATTATCGCACCGCTCGTCGTCGGCGTTCAGCCACCTTGGAGCTTAAATGGTCGCGTACGGTACGGTTTCAAATGAATTTTCTCCCGCAAATGCTGTGGAATGAGCTCCCTTGCGAGGTTTTTTCGGGGGACTGCAGTATGAAGTTCTTCAAAAAAGGAGTGTACAGATTTTTTAAGGGTCGACAACATGCATTCGAATCCCGTGGAGTTACAAGCTGCGGAAACCGCTTCCCATCAGGCGGGCCGTACGCTTGTTTGCCGTATAAAAAAAACCCTATTCCTTTCGGTCTGCTCCAATAAGGTGCGTGCTGCTGTCGCGCAGCCAGGTAATAAGACGGGTAACGCTATTTCGCGAGACAAGCAAAATAGCAGCCAGTTATAAGGCAGAAAAGGCGCATCGCATATATACTCTGATAAAAGTCATCATAAAAACCAAAAATACCTTTGAACTTTTCCGGACCTATTCGGCGAAAATGTGGGTGGCCTTTAAGCTTTGATCGCAGCAAAAATCTTCTTAAGATGAAGTTACGGTTAACCAAATTTCCGGTTTAAAATCGAATCTATTAAGCGTCATTATCTCATTATCTAAGCGGCATTGTCATCAGATTTACATATTTGCCCTGCCCCCGCAAATTACATTACAATTCGAATACTGACCTTAATAATGTACCTACATTTTTATGGCAACTAGGTATATGAAATATAGAAAAATGTATATAGAAAAAGTACAAGAGTAGAAAATATACAAAATGTCATCATTCAATTCTACAGTGTACCGAACTTAGGTATATGAATAAAATTAGCTCAATTTGTCATGAAACAAAGAAAAAAAAATATAGCTTTTTAAATATTATGTGTCTTCGAAGGTACGCGAATATTATGTATTTTTATTTTACATCCAAAAAATATTTTGAAATTGTTCTTAGAATTCTCATAATTTAACAAAACAATAATTGTATGAGAACCATAACTTCTTAAACGCACTTTTTCACGGTAAAAAATGGCAAATTATTTAATGTCTCCATACAAATATTGGTACCCGTAATATATAATGACACGATTAGGTAGGCCATTTGTATGGAGCGTTTTAGCGCTCCGTAGGAATGTTGAACTTTGACGGTCGTTTCTGACGTTTACAGCAATCTACGTGTAGTAAGACCCATATAGACACTTGATGACGGATGGAGACGCATTTGTCTGTATCGAACATCACTGGGAACTAATAAACTAAGCCTTCTGTTCCAGAATACACTAGTAATAGTCATATAATCTTATAGTGGGCGGTGTTCACGACATATAAGCCTAATATACGGCATTTGATGATCAAAAGGTTTCCTTTGGCAGGATGAACCATTGAACCTTCTGAACCCCTTGGAATAAATACGCCTAAAATGATAGTCTTCATAAAACAGATTTGCGAAGGATGAAGGTTTGGATTAATGTGTGCGTGTCTACGAACCAATCATAGGAAAGTTTTGCTCTTGAATATCACAATATGGACGTTGTGACTGCGCATACACGGACGAAACTGAGGCTGTGATGGCTGGCTCACTAAAACTGGCTTCACTTTCAAGCGCTGACTAGGTTTCAAGGTGTATTTAAGCTGAACCCTGAAAACATTTTAAAGAAAATTCATTAAAAATAGAAACTTTATATATTTCCAACATTCCTCCCTTGGTGTTAGATATGAGTATAATGACGGGTTGTTTGGCGTATGTTTCATAAAAGTTAATTCAGCCGTTTCCTATCTGCAAGAGCCCAAACTTGGTATGTTTTTATAATGTGTTACCGATTTTTTCTAAATATAGTCATAACTTAGGTACTTAACCTTCAGGAAGGCACTAAAATTCAAGATGACTCTCTTCAAAATGTTCTTAGGGTTCAGACGGTTCATCCTGCTAAAGGAAACCCCCACTATTACTCTGATAAAGAAACCTACTGATAATAAAATTAAAATAATAAAAGAAGAGTTACGAAAACGCAAATTTAAACGGTTTTATTGATACTAAGGATAAATAATAAAATGAAATCTAAAATCTCCATATTACCTGTAGTAATAAAGTGACATAAATGATTACGTAAAAATTACGTCAAATCGTTTCATTATACAGCACTGAACGTATCTATAAAGGTATTGTAGGTATAAAGTTACATAATGATATGACCTTGTATTATTCATATGAAGCTGTAAAAAAACCACTCCATAATACCGCCGCCGCACAAAATACAAATGTTTGTCCCATTACACTTTTTTATCATAATATACAACCTTCACGCAGACTTAACAAAAGCAAAATTTTAAACAACGGCCCATAAAACTATTAAATATATTCCGTCGCCAACAAAAGTCCTAAAACAAAAGTTCCAACCGCTTTTGTGGTCAGTGGAATCATCAAGCGAAACCATAGTTTCGAGACAGACAAAAGACTGAAATTATTATTTCCTCTAATTTAACAAGTTTTTCCCCCTGTGCGCGAACAAGTTAGGACAATGGGAGAGTATAAATCATTATAATGGTGTCGTACGAATAACAAAGTACTGTGAGGAGTCAAACAGCTGATTTATCGTGACGTATATTGAATAAAGTGTAGCTTAAGTGTTTGTTTTATTTTAGAAACAGTTATTTTTATCTCCAATAGGATGTGAGAACCAATACCAACGCGAAACCGGTTATTTTAGTGTAGAAATAACCGATTACAACCGGTTCCACACAATAACTGATTCTGCACCCCCTAAAACCCAATTGGATAGATTTGGCTATTAGAGCGCTGAAAGAGAGAGAGCCATATCACAAGAATCATCTTACGCATATACTCGTAATAAACAGATTTGTCTCGAAATTTTCGAGATTTAACCAACGAAACCGCATTCACATTCACAGGACACATTCAGCTAATGTTAGCCACAATGGCGTAGTCGTATATGGACGTCCATGGCAATGACATCTACGCAAATAACTGCGTGCGTAAAATTACTATCTTTGTCAAATCAATACAAGATATTTCGCAATTCACAATCGGGTTCTTAGCGATATTTTAATGCATTTCACGTAAAATTGTAATAAATCATACTAGGCCTCGTATTTCATTATCTACACATGAATTGTTGGGAGGGCTCTCTTTGTTGTCGGATGCCGCGAGAAAGATATTTCGTTTCGGAGAAAACTTAGCTATTTACTTACTAGCACGGAGTTAATAGAGCGATATTGTCTAAAAATATATTAGATAGAATTCGAAGAATTACCTAAATGACATGTAAAATTCTGTAATTTTATCAATAAATATATTCAATCTCAATGAATTTCAAGATATGGGACGTCAGTCAGTCACCCACCATACATCGTGCAGTATCTTGCCTTTTGCATAGTTTGGTTTCAATTTTTATACTTATTACATAATTATGTTCTTCAGTCCTTATAACTGCCGAGCGACAATCAGATGTGGTTTTTAATGTTACCAAAAGGGGTACATTATTTATAACCTATGCAATGGACATAATATTAATATTATGAAAGTTATGAAGCTGTGATGAGAACAGGGGCTCAATTCGTCCATTTTTTTTAGATATCGCCGTTATATCACCATCTGTCACTTTTGGCCTGACGGTTGCTGATATGTACTTGGAAGATCGCAACTTCGCCAACCCGGTCGCATTAAGTTTGCGTCTCCTTTGTATGTGACGGCATCAGGCGCATATTTAACTTGACCGGGTATTAAGCATCTGTCATTCCATGTGCACGGAACATAGACCGAGAGTTGACTGGATACTAGTAACAAGTGGAGGGAGCATGCAGCCAAAAAATACGAGTGGTGCAAGAGAGGGGAGACCGTTGCCCAGCGGACACATCTATACGCTAAAAATAGAACATGATATAACTGTCATCTCCAATCCTAATCTCATTGCAGTCTTATACGTGTGGGCTTTCAAATATAAGCAGACTAAATACAAAACCACCCAAACATCAAAGACTTTAATAGCTACTGTGAACGCCTTTAACCTTTTCTATAGCACTGGAGTACACTTGAGTTACGACTGCGACACATATCACCATTTGCATACGGCTCAGTCTGTTCCTGTAATTAACAAACAAACTTTTCCACTTACTATGATCAGTAACCCTAAAAAGAACATGAAATAACTGTCATATCCAATCCTAATCTCATTGCGGTCTTATACGTGTGGGCTTTCAAATATAAGCAGACTAAATACAAAACCACCCAAACCTCAAAGACTTTAATAGCTACTGTGAACGCCTTTAACCTTTTCTATAACACTCGAGTACACTTATGAGTTACGACTACGACACGTCACCATTTGCATACGGCAAACCTGTAATGAACAAACAAACTTTTCCACTTAATATGATCAGTCATCCCTGAGGGTTCAAATTAATATCGCCTGCGAAACAAGCGAATTAACACTTAATTGCGTGCGAAGTTTAAATGTGTTTAAAAGTTAAGCGTTGTATAATTGTGCGATATCTGCGGTAAAGGTTAGCTGTGACGCTGGGAGCTGTATATTTATTAGGGTTCCGTACCCAAAGGGTAAAAACGGGACCCTATTATTAAAACTCTGTTGTCCTTCCGTCTGTCTATTCGTCTGTCACCAGGCTGTATTTCATGAGCCGTGATAGTTAGACAGTTGAAATTTTCACCTGTGATGTATTTCTTTTGCTGCTATAAAAATTAAAAAATACTCAAAAACAGAATAAAATAGATATTTAAGGGGGCTCCCATACAACAAATGTTGCGTTAACTTTGCACCTTATTTGTATCCGTCGCCATACATACCAGGTGCAAACTTAACTTAACCCGGCCATTTAATGTGGGACAAGTATTTGTACGAAACCCTTTGTGCGTGAGCCAGACTCGCACTTGAATCGACATATTTAACGGGCCATATAACGTTTATGCAACTGTTACGTAATGAGAGGTATTAAAACACGGCTGTGGTTTTATGAAACGAGCCGAAGGATATAAACTTCAGTCACGATTCTCTCTGTAAAAAAGTATTATTTTGTTATTTGTTTTGGGTTTTTATGATAGTTGATAATCTTTGAATGTCCAATAGCTGTCCCCATGTCACCTATACCAAAAGTGGTTAAAATCAGTCTAGCCATTGCACAGCGAGATGAAAGGACAAAGACCTTTTTTAAGGAGTGCGCGCACTCATTAAATTTTTCGTTTATGATTATTCCTGAAACCACACTCTATAGAGAAGGGTCGTTCTCTATAGAAAGTGGACTTGAATACAATTTTAGAATTTTATAATACCTAGGTATCGAAGTCTTACATAATAAAGTCAAAGTCACGATATTTTTTATAAAAACATATGTACAGTTTGGGTTAAAGCTGTTGGTTTTTCATGTATAAAAACTAATCAAAATTATATGAAGTTTCAAAAGGAATTTAATTAAAGTTTTAATATAGAGAAGTGCGTGATAGCAAACATTAAAGACAGCACTTTTATGATCTCAGCGTTTTCCTCGTAAAGTAATAACCGGACTTAGTAGTTACGCTACCTCCTCCAAGCAAATGAACTGTCAATCCATACAAAGTGAGTCGGTTTGTATCTATGGCTTGACAGTTCATTTACTTGGAAGAGTGCGTGGTTTGACACTAGGACGGTTTTAGGATTCTGTCGTCAAACTACCTTTCTAGTTTCACCATTGACATTCGGCATCTTTGGATAGGTAAATATGAATAGTAATTTTAAACTATCATGAGCATGTTTAAACCCTATTTGAAACTATTAAATAAGATACAAATTACTAATTTATGTTGGTAATGTTGGTATACCCCCTCTCCTCAAGGTGTGCGTCTGAGTCGTCTTTCTATTTGTTTATCTGTTGTGTACCTAGTCTTCATATAAAGTAAAAACTGGGTTTTATCAGTCTTTTCTAATTGGCAGATTATTTTGTACTCAAGTTGCATTCCTCAGGTCAATTGTCAAAAGGGTAAATTTATTTCGACGCTTGGAAGAAAACGCCTGCATTGCTAGGACAATTTTTCGTGAACCATTGGAGGAAAGGGTTTGTCTAGTCTACTCGCTGTGAATTAGCATATACAGTTATAATTATCAACAACCAGTTTTTAGGCTTAGCTCATGTGGAAACCGGGTTCACTATCATACACAAACCATGTTTTTTTCTGGATAAAAAGAAGCCTAGTGATAATTTAGGGTATAACCTATCCCTGTTCCAAATTATGAAATAAAGCCGCCTAACCATATCAGCGTGAATATATAACAATCATATACAAACTTGCTTTTATACTATCAGTGCGATGACGAAAAACTTAAAACCTCTATAAAACAAGATTGTTTTAAGGATTTCGGTTATAATTAATAGGCATGTTAAGATGCAGTTATAGAAATATATTTAAACCGACTTCCGTACATCGATAAAGAGAGAAAGACTAGCTCTTATTCTTCGCAAACGAAGTTACTATGGGCCCCATTCATTGTAACTTCGTTTGCGTATAAATTAAACAAAGTTATTTTAGCAAATTAGTACCTACTCTTAACTCAGGCCCGTGTTGCTGCATTCGACAGTAACCATTTGAAAAAATTTGGATATTAACAATGGGATACCGAAATTATTGATAGCTTCTCGATGGGTATTGTAGGTAATTAGGTGTTGTTAGTAACAAGATAGTATCATGTGCGTGATGTGGGTTCGGGAAACAATACGTGTTTTGACAATACGTGGTTGGTGGTGCAAGGAACGTAATCCTGTCTTGGGTTTGAATCCCGGAAAGAGTAAGTCATTTTGTGATAAGCACGAATTCCAAGATTTTAACGCTTTCTGTGTATTTATTGACCGCTCGGCGGGTGAAGCGTCCCCATTTCAGTTTTTCTTGACCAACAAACTTTCGCTTACAGACCGAAAATAAATATTCCTTTAATCACTCCTGTATATCACTAAATAGTATAAAACAAAGTCGCTTCCTTCTGTCTGTCCCTATGTATGCTTAGATTTTTAAGACTACGCAACGGATGTTGAAGCGGTTTTTTTAATATACATATAGTGAATCAAGAGGAAGGTATAACACACGCATAATATACAAGAGAAACACTTTTCATTTAGTATCAGCATTGCACCCATGCGAAGCCGGGGCGGATCGCTAGTTTCATTTATATAACTGTGATAGAGTCAATAGTGCCTATATCGTGATCAACAAGATGGAATATCAGTGAAAATCTGCGCGTGTCTGTTCATCATCATCATCAGCCAAAAGACGTCCACTGCTGGACATAGGCCTCCCCCAGAGAACGCCACCATGACCGGTCCTGCGCCTTCCGCATCCAGCGGACTCCAGCGACCTTCACCAGGTCATCAGTCCACCTTGTGGGGGGCCTACCCACGCTGCGTCGTCCGGTGCGTGGTCGCCACTCAAGAACTCGATGACCCCAGCGGCCGTCGGTTTTACGAGCGATGTGCCCTGCCCATTGCCACTTAAGTTTTGCTATCCTTCGGGCTATGTCGGTTACTCTGGTTCTTCTGCGGATCTCTTCGTTTCTGATTCGATCTCGCAAAGAAACTCCGAGCATAGCCCTCTCCATTGCTCTCTGAGTGACTTTGAGCCTTCTTATACGGCTCATCGTGAGCGACCACGTTTCAGTTCCGTATGTCATCACTGGCAACACACATTGTTCAAAGACTTTTGTCTTGAGACACTGCGGGATATTGGATGAAAAGATAGTACGTAGCCTCCCAAACGCTCTGCGTGTCTGTTACGTATTCTGTAATCGTATTTTTAATTCAGTAAGATTAGCTGAAAATTTGGCAAAATGAAAGGACAACTTTTATCTATCAGGATATGTAGGTTATAGAGCCAAGTTTAATTTTATCTACTCTCCCCCCCTCTCAGGGGTGAGCGTCACCCCCCCGCGCCCTCGAATGTGTCCCGGAGCGCGGTATTTTCCACTTTAGAAGAAAACCGTGTACGATACATACAAAATGTATATGAACGAAATAATCCTGACTAAATTTACTATAAACCTTTCATACATACAAAAGCGATAGCACTTATACAATCGGCGCAATCTGTTACCAAATACTAACGTTTTTAATTATTGATCTTTTTTTTCTACTAAAAGGTTAGTTATCTCAAAAACTGCACACTTCTCGGCCAAAATATGTATGACAAAAGTAAAGAATGGACAATGTTCTTTCTAAAAATGTATAATTTATTTCTGTTTCTCTTTCATTTACCGTTGCAATGCTATTTTTAAAATTTATGTCATTTGGCCATTATGCGAAATATAAATATTCGTACTAGTTAAACGGTGTTACTTGCAATACCATAGACTTCTTATATGTTTTTCTGTAATCTACAAGTATTGAACTATATTCTGTATTTTTTTTTTTTTACTTAGCCTCACTATTTTAGGAAATAAGGGGTGTGTGGGGAAATCGTCAAGTTTTGCTCATTTTCGTAAATAACTTCAAAACCGTTTAATTTAGAATTATATAATACATATATTTGAGATGTTCATAATGTACCCTTTCATTTGATATGTCACACGATATACTATGCCATTTTTTTTTCTATTTTGCTCCCTAAACTGGCCCTCATGTCAAAATTTATTTATTTGCGTTACGTTACGTTACACGTCCATGTTTGGGTCATCAATTTACACACGTGTACTAAATTTCAACTCAATCGGTCCAGTAGTTTCGGAGAAAATTCGCTATGATTATAGTAGGATCCCTCGTGTGTCTGTCTCAGACCGTCCGTCGGTCATAGCCAATTTGCTCCGAAACTACTGGACCGATTGAGTTGAAATTTAGTACACGTGTGTAAATTGATGACCCAAACATGGACGTGTAACGTAACGTAACGCAAATAAATAAATTTTGACATGAGGGCCAGTTTAGGGAGCAAAATAGAAAAAAAAATGGCATAGTATATCGTGTGACATATCAAATGAAAGGGTACATTATGAACATCTCAAATATATGTATTATATAATTCTAAATTAAACGGTTTTGAAGTTATTTACGAAAATGAGCAAAACTTGACGATTTCCCCACACACCCCTTATTTCCTAAAATAGTGAGGCTAAGTAAAAAAAAAAAAATACAGAATATAGTTCAATACTTGTAGATTACAGAAAAACATATAAGAAGTCTATGGTATTGCAAGTAACACCGTTTAACTAGTACGAATATTTATATTTCGCATAATGGCCAAATGACATAAATTTTAAAAATAGCATTGCAACGGTAAATGAAAGAGAAACAGAAATAAATTATACATTTTTAGAAAGAACATTGTCCATTCTTTACTTTTGTCATACATATTTTGGCCGAGAAGTGTGCAGTTTTTGAGATAACTAACCTTTTAGTAGAAAAAAAAGATCAATAATTAAAAACGTTAGTATTTGGTAACAGATTGCGCCGATTGTATAAGTGCTATCGCTTTTGTATGTATGAAAGGTTTATAGTAAATTTAGTCAGGATTATTTCGTTCATATACATTTTGTATGTATCGTACACGGTTTTCTTCTAAAGTGGAAAATACCGCGCTCCGGGACACATTCGAGGGCGCGGGGGGGTGACGCTCACCCCTGAGAGGGGGGGAGAGTAGATAAAATTAAACTTGGCTCTATAACCTACATATCCTGATAGATAAAAGTTGTCCTTTCATTTTGCCAAATTTTCCATATATCGCAATCTAATTTTCTTGGATTATTTATGGCATTCGGATCGACGCCGTGCCGTCAGTTGGCAGTTAGGTAAATCGTATCACAGAATTCACATACCTAACCCTGAAGGGCTACTCCGAAGATCGAAATTCGAAGTTTGTACCGTGTTATCCCTCTCGATCATGCGTCAAACAGTTTTTGAATGAGCTAACTTTCAAATTTCGAACGTTGAACTCCGAGTTGACGCATATCCTCCCGACATCGACACCGCCGTACTTAATCTGTCTGACAAGGTCAGTCTGTCATCTGTCGAGTGATAGCTGTCAGCGTCAGCCGTCATCACACAGAAAATGTCATATTCAACATACTACGACGAGTTTTTTTAATTGAGTTTCGAAGGCAAATATCCCTTCAGTCAAGAAATGTCAAATTGTCAATAAAAAAGTAGATCCTCACAGCAAGGACTATCGAAACGAAAAAGTTAACGGTCTTCCAAAAATCGTACTTATCCTAATAGGGTAGGCATTTTACACAAACAATTTTCGGTATTAGACGGACTAGCACTTTTGAGAAGATAAAATGTCGCCGGTAACAGACGTGTCCGAATTTACGTCTCTCGTACTGTCCGTGAAAGCATTTAACCTATCAATTTCTGACAACTGCAAACTATGGCCTGCGGGATGTCCCTTGTATCACCCAATATCTGCCTCATAGTCCTGACAATACAAACGTACAAGGGCACTAAATTGTCCGTTCAAGTGAACGTCAGTGGCCATATAAGCACAAAGCCATTGGCTCAAAAGATCGAAACGTTTCAATTGTCCATCCTGGCTACCCTGTGCATTCTGCCGACTGAGCCATTGATCGGATCCCTATACCTACCGTCGATTTTGAACTGTGCGGGATAGCGATTGAAACTAGGACGAAAGGCTTTCCTGCATCTTTAGTAACACCTACTGTGACATGCGACTGTTTGTTGCACGACAAATGTGACGTTTTCAACCAAAATCGTCAACGTGTCCTTATTTGCTCACTGATATAACGTTTATATTCGCAAGATCTTCCTTGCTTCACTCGTCGTCGTACCGACTCTATTACAGTTTTACCTTTTGTTTGGGTAGTTTGAGTGTGTTTTGAGCCCTTAAACGCATTATGAGCCAATTTTTATTTTGTTGTCGATTTCTTTTTTTTCTCAGATTTTAATAAAATTTGGTGAGTTGGTAAAGTTGCTTCTTCTGACCATGGCAAGCCCAATTTAACGATATGTCCTACAATTTTTTATCCATTGAGTTACACAAAATGTATTACAGAAATTGGCCTATGGAGCAATTTTTATTTTGGTGTCGATTTATTTATTTTTCATTTCGAGCTTCTCATATTGTACTAACTAAATTTTAGTGCAAAATGCGAAATTTTGTTAAACAAATTCCATACATTTTTTGTAACTCAATGGAAAATTTTGTTGGAGTAGGACATACCGTGAAATTGGGCTTACCTTGTTCAGAATAAGCAACTTAACCAACTCACCAAATTTGATTAAAATAGGAGAATAAAAAATAAATCAACAACAAAATAAGAATTCGCCCTTATATCAAATTATGCTAAAATTATAGTAAATTATAGGTACCAAATGCAATTGTAACATAAGTTGTTATAGCGATAGTTTCGCATCCGACTTAAAATGGGAAATAGCGCAACAACATAAATGAAAGAAACGTGGAAAAAGACTATACGAATTAAAAAATTGGGCAAGAGCGAGTCCGACTCGCGCATGAAGGGTTCCGTACCATAAAACAAGTTTGTTTGTATGGGACCCCCCTTAAATATTTTATTTTTTTATTTTTAGTATTTGTTGTTATAGCGGCAATAAATAAATAAATAAATATCGGACAACCTCACACAAATCGATCTAGTCCCAAATTAAGCTCAAGAAGGCTTGTGTTAAGGGTACTAGACGACGATTTACGTACTTATATGGATAAATCCTAATCCAAATCCAAAATATTTGCCCTGGCCGGGATTACGGCTATCACCGTTATTGAGATACAGCCTGGTGACAGACGGACGGACGGACGGACAGCGAAGTCTCAGTAATAGGGTCCCGTTTTTACCCTTTGGGTACGGAACCCTAAAAACGAAGTTGAATTCGACTAAAGAGGATATTCTGTTATTTGAGTTGTCCTATAAAAGTAACTCCATTTATATTTAAACAACAATATTAAAGGATCAAATTAGCCTTTCCTTTGTATTAATACGAGCCAAGTTGAATAATATTTATTTCGAGAACAAATTTTCTATCATTATATTTCTGCTGCTCGCTAAAAAGCTTTCAAGAGAGAATGGCTAAAAGATTTGTACGTTATGCGGCCAAATATCATTATATTATGACACGAGCGATATTCATAAAAGGCTTAGAATATACGCCTAGAACGAAAGTATTCATACAACAGATTTGCGAAGGATGAAGCCAGTTTTTGTTTTATGTGTGCGTGTCTGCGAACCAATTATAGAGACGTTTTGCTAGTGATATTGACGTTGTGACAGATGCGCACACGGACGAAACTGAGCCTGTGGCAGGCCGTGGCTCACTAAAACTGGCTCCACTTACAAGCGCTGACTAGATTTCTAGTTGTATTCATTCTAAGATAAAAGGTTGAAAGATTACAGTTTTCATGAAAAGTGAAATCTGTAAGACAAGTACCATTTTCTCCACAGGCGGGTTATTAGGATCACATTCAACTGCTGATGGCCTAAGTACTCGTAGTTGGTATTCCTAACATTATTACTAGTTTGGCTTTACTGCTCCATTGATATCTGTTTCGTTCATGGCCAATAAGTCAATATTAAGGGACAATCTTACACTATAAACTCAGAATTATATTATAGTAGCTGTGCCCCGCGGTGATACCCGCTCATCCCACGGGAACACTAAATTTATTCGGGATGAAAAGTATCCCATGTCCATTTCCGGGTCTCAAACTATCTCCATACCAAATTTCATCTAAGTCGGTTCAGCGGTTTAAGCGTGAAGAGGTAACAGACAGACAGACAGACAGACACACTTTCGCAATTTATAATATTAGTATGGATGACTCGTGCCTGATCTAAGATTCCCTGTGTTTCATGGAAAAAAGGTCTACTTACTATTATTAAATATTCATAAACACATTGAACAATAATTTAGTTAAATAATTTAGTTAAAGTTAAATAATACTAGGTGGCACCTTTAAAAAGGCAGCGAAAGTCAGCCGCTTTAAGAAATTTATAATTAATTCTTAAACGAATACTGCTGTCATTTGCGTTGATAAAAAATTAGCCAGAGATTTTGTTTGGGACCATTTTATTTATTTAAGGTTATAACGGAACATTAATTATTCATTACATTCAATTAATTAAAATGGCACGTCGTTAGCATTTATTTTCGGGACAGTGCCTTTTTAGGATTCCGTACCCAATATTCATGGGATTTTTATGAATACCAGGTTCCTGCCAGATCAAATCTTTTATGGCAAGTCAAAATGCTGGAATAATAAGAATTCTATAAGAGAAATTCCAAATATGTCGTTGCAAATTGTATTAATTATTTATTTATATATATAATATAGGTATTACTTTACTCAAAGGTTAATTAAACTTTAAAGAAAAAGATCCCTTAAAGCGGAACGTTCGCCTTTGTACATACTTTTTCTGTTTACATAATACTTACACCTTCTGTTTATATAATGGTAAGAAATGACAGTTTTAGCCCGTACATCCACGTAATTTATTTTTCATGTATAGATAATAATGCCTGAGATGGAAGAAAACCAGCTTCTGTACTTCGTATATGTATTACAACAAAGCGCTCCTAAATATTTTATTCATTTTTTATCAAGAAAGCAAAATAGAATAATAAAATAGTAAGCCACCAAAATATTCCAATTTAAAATTGCTACCTTATTTTGGTGGCTTTACATTATCTATCTTTACATTGTCTATCTACACTCAGTAATAATAGCGTCTTTGTTACATTTTTAAATGTGACGTAAAAGCTAATCCTTCTAATTTGAGAAAGTAAAGTCTAATCCGCCGTCAAACACGACCTTAATCCCAATTGCAGAGACCACGAGTGTATTCCATGTTAGCAAAGACATAATGTAACTAAGTGTGGGAATAGTATCGAATACTTTTTGCCCCTTTTACTCATTAAATTAAGTGCAGTAGAGTGCCATTCGGAGAAAAGCAGTGTCGTCACATACAATTTTGGCAAAATGGTAGAACAGGATGCAGAAATTGGTAGAATTTGAAATAAAAAATATGTAGGTCTACCACTACTCTTGGTCAGTACGTTTTTAATGATTAACAACGCCAAAGAAATTGCCGCACACTGTCAGCTGTCACTAGCCAAAGAAATTGCCGCGAAATATACTGTCAGCTGTCACTAGCCAAAGAAATAGCCGCGAAATATACTGTCATCTGTCACTGTCAAGTAAAATTTCGGTCAATTTCGCGAGTAGTGTGGAGCCGCAATCAGTTACACCTCACACACACACACACGCAGATTCACTTAAAGCGTTCCGTTTTAAGTGATGAAATTACAAGATAGGCTTTGGCTCTATGGACAACAGGCTACATTCAATAATAAGTGAGTAGAGTAACGTTTCGTTCCACGTGTTGAGAATTGCTTACGATCGTAGAAATTTGAAAAATAGGTAGATTCGATTCGATTCTAGTCAAGTCAATTCAATTCATTTGAACTCTAAGACAAACAACTTAATTAAATAAAAACGTATAAACATCACTAAGAAAATATGGATTTTGGTAGAAAGTAATGAGTTTTGTTTTAGACCATAGTTGGGTGATTGGACTATAGTTGGGTAGTTTCCGGAAATCAAATTTCAATTCGCTACAAGAAGGTTTAAGATTTTCCCGGAGTATCTCTAGTGTGTGTTAGCTATCATCGCAAAAAAACATACGTACTCGTTTGTGATAGTGGTACTTGCACTTATAGATACGAGAAACGTAAACGCGATCGAGTCGTATCGTTGCATTGGCAACTTAAACTTACTCTTGAGGCAGCTGGTAGTAATTAGAATTAACTAAAAAATTAAGATCCCAATTTTTTTATTAAAATCGTAGTGTGTGTAATCGTTATATCAAAACGTCTTTTATACTAACTGAACTTATACCCAATGAATTTATGGTTATTGTTGTTATATCTTTATCAAATGAAATATTATATCAAATATCCTAGCAAGTCTGTAGAATTTTGTGGCAGTTCAAGTTATTTGGAGATCACAAACTTCGATGAACGGATGGATATTTTTTACCCGATTACGGAGAAAAAAAAGGTTAGTTTGAAATTCCATCAAAATCTACGCACTCCGTACCCCATTATTTGAGCTTTTCAAAATGCTCGACCGCAAACGAGACTATATACTACTTACAAAGGCTGCAACTAGTTTATGGGTGAAGACCAAAAAGTTTGCTGCCTTAACTCATATAATTAAAATTTGTATGGAACATTTTCCGATCGCTTTGTTTCTAAGGCTTACTAAAAAGTTCCGTTGTGCGACAAAAATTAACGACATAATAATGAACCACAAAACAGTACCTTAAGGTACATTATTCGATGGTTAATTTGTCGTCGTACGATGAAAAAATTGATACAAATTTTAATTAAATGAGTTAAGGCAGCAAACTTTTTGGGTCATTGACAGATTTAGGTGCGCGTCTTTCCGGTGGACATATGCGAAATTAATTATTCCAGGGCCTAATTTTCTGATTAAATGCCTGTGAGAATAAAGAATGTTCCCTCTTCTATAATCCCATGTAATAGCAACATAACCTAGATTCATACAAACTCTTAACTTTTGACCACCGAAGGGACAAATTTTGTTTTTTGAACTGACTATGACCCTTTTGGTTTTCACCCATATAGCGTATTTGTACACAAAAATTAAGGGCCTCATCACACCTGCGATATACAAGCGAATTTTGTATGAAGACAATCACGCAGCTAGTTCGCCGCCATGCGTACTTGTATAGAAAACTCGCTCGCAAATCGCAGGTCATAAAACCCTAACATTTACACGAAGTAGGAGTACCTGTGAAAGATCTTATCATCAAATATTCAGAGGCAAAACCAGTTTATACGGGCCCCGCAAATCCGGGATGAGACGTTATTCGATGACAGCCTTTTAGCACAAGCTTATAAAGCAGCTTTTGTTTTTTTATAAAAAGGATATCGGCAAATGTGGTTATCTCGTATCTACAGTGTTCAGAATGTATGTCGCTAACGTAACCGCTATAAATAATACCAGCTGACTTAATTTTAACAAAACGTGACTTAAGAGGCCTTATTCCTTTAAAAAATTTTTTTCACATTTAGTCAAATATAATGGTCATTTCAACCAACAATAATAGTTTTCCCTGAGTTCTAGAAAGTGACATAGCTATCTCATGATTTTTTGCGTGCAGTCGAAAATAAGTTGAAAAAAAAAACAATTTTCTGCGTGAATTTAGTCAATTCGGATTAGTTTTTGAAACAAAAATTATCAATGAAAAATTCAAAGTCTAGGTTTCAAATATATACCAATAAATCACAATGACCCTGTTCTAGGTAGTAACACTGATAATATGTTAAGAAACGTGTTTAATCATAGAGAAAAATGTGTAAAACAATGAGCATTTTGAAGGGATAAGGAACCTTAATCATGTTTAGGTATAAGTTGATAGCTGTAGCGAAGCGGAACCAGGTCCCGGATTTGAATCCTGGCCAAAATTTCGCCGCGTACGGCCGTCTAGTACACAAATTCTATAATAATTTGCTAAATCGTAACGGCCCGACTCAGGACGTTTCCTTCTTATTCAGTTCCTGAAATTTTGTACAGATTGGTTAAGTTTTAGAGGAGGGAACAGAGAGAGAACGAAACCTCGATTTGTAATAAGCCGGTTACGTTAAGTTTGTACTTAGGGCTCGCGGTCGTGTCCGTGTTTCGTGTACCCGTTGCCGGATAACACGGCAACGGAGATCCGAACCGTTCGGCACGTATAATTAGGCTCCGTGTAATTAAGATACGTAGCTCCGGGTTACACTCCGTGTTACAGCCGAGATCCGCCGATCCGTAGCCGAACGCAGACACGGCTACGTATCTTTGGCGTGTCCGTGTAGTACGGGACCTTAGGACCGCCGGTGCTAAGAACACGGAGCTACGGTTCCGCGTGTAACACGTATATCAGAAGCCCTAGTTTGCACCTCATTTGTATGCGACGCCATAGTTACTAGGTGGAAACGTAACGTAAACTGATAGTCTGGAAAAGGAGCAGTGATATATCCTCCTAAGTAGTATCTTGCAAATATGTATTAAAAACCGCATACTGGTTTAAAGACAAAAACCTTGCAGATAATCATATATCTTACTACAGCAAAACAGTTTAGGAGAAATCAAAACCACATGTATTTACGGTTGCCTTCAATATATATAAGGTGTCGTCTTATCAATGCATCTTTTATTAGATAAATAAAATAAGCCATATCGAAACGTTGAGGCAAATAAAACGCAGAAATCAGGGGGCGTTGTTAAGCTAATGTGGGATTGCGGGGCACTAACGAACCGTGTGTGTACAAAGGTTAAGTTACAAACCATTACTGAAAGTGCTGTTTTTATACGTACACTCAGCAACAAATTTCTATTGATATTGATTTAAATATCCTGAGAAAAAAATCTAAATGTGTATGTTACATTTTAATTGTGTACCTATATTTCAATATTTTTAATGTGAAAGTCGAAAACGCTAAAATGCGTCTGTTTTTTAATACTCGCGCGTTCAATATATTTATAGATTATAGCTGCTCTGCGCGGTGTTACCCGCTCATCCCACGGGAACACTTTTTCCGGGATAAAAAGTAGCCTATGTGTTAGATTATTTGATACTAGCTGCGACGGGGACACTGCATTTTATTCGAGATAAAAAGTAGCCTAATATGTGTTAATCCATGGTGTCAGCTAACCTTCATACCAAAATTTATCAAAATTGGTCTAGCCATTTGAGCGTGAAGAAGTAACAAACATACACATAAAGACACAAACTTTCGCCTTTATAAACTTTCGCCTTTATAATATTAGAGTGATTTTAACATTTATTGTTTTTATTACGGAGCTGATCCACTTAAAGAATAAACTAAATGACATTAAGAGTTCACCTCTGAAGAAACCGCAGACTACGATAGTGAGGACGTAGTCGTAGTTTAAGATGATATCTCTACGTCGGAAGGTTAATGGATCATCGGTTTTGTTTACTGTAAAGTAGAGCATAGAAACACTTCACTACATAGTATAAAACAAAGTCGTTCTGCTGTCTGTCTGTCTGTCTCTATGTATGCTTAGATCATTAAAACTACGCAACGGATTTTGATGCGGTTTTTTTAATAGATAGAGTGATCCAAGAGGAAGGTTTATATATCGCACCCGTGCGAAGCCGGGGCGGGTCGCTAGTTAAGATATATCTTTTTGTATTCTGTAAGTGGATTAGCTCAGTTCAAAAACTAAAAACTACTTAATAACCGCATTTGACTTAAATACTATGTACCATTAACTAGCCGATAGTTATCGTCACATAATAACTGACGATTAATGTCAAATGCGATTTATTTCTTCACAAATCTGACAAACGATATAAAAACATACATAGGTAAGTTCCGCTTACACCTTTTTGAGAAAATGCCCATCTGAGCTTTTTTCTGTCTATAATGCCGTTTTTAAATACTTAAGTACTAATTAAGTAGTACCTATTCTCCTTTTTCCTCATCCAGCGAGATTAAAAAAAACATTTGACTGTACGCCTCCTTAATTAGGTTGACATTTTTACTTCCCAACATATTCGGGCTTGGTGCTTTGCATACTTGGCCAAAATATATTGTTTACCAAAAAATTTAAATACCTATTTACCATGTATCCCTCATTAGCCTTAAATATGTGGAAAGCCAAAACATGTTAGAAATAAAACAAAGATAAGTAAGAAGATAAAAGTTAAGATAATGTATTCAAATTAAGACTTCACATGAAATAGGCAGACATTTGTTTGTTTATAAATACAAAGAGCATTACTTTTTTAAATAAATGGTGATAATTTAACGCGTAGGTATCGGTGTCTGTCGTAACTGAGTGATTGTCCCGATATAGGGTTTGGTATGGGTATTATATAGGCCCCAATATGGCGGCGATATGGGTGCATAAAGCAGCCATCTCAAAGCTAACTCTCGAAGTCTAATGCTTCCAGAACCACTAGACTGTTCTGTGGCCAGCCCGTCTAGCACAACTATGCTTAGGCCCAAAACACAATTATATTATAAGACACGAAATCCCATTGTCTTACGACGCGGCATCGTGCCACGATGCGACGTCGTGTCGTGGATAATGCATAAATCCAAAATCAACTTTATCTTCATGTGACAAGATGCAAAATTAAATTTTGTCTACAATCTCACGACGTCTCATCGTAGCACAATGTCGCGTCGTACGACGATGCGATGTCGTGTCTTGTAATTGTGTTTTGACCCTTAGAGAAAGCGCTACCAGTCACACTCTCACATGACTGCACAGAAAGAGACGGGGAATTATCTCGCACGAGAAATAGTCGCGTATGACAGTTATGCTAGAGGTGCGGGCCAATAAAGACGTAACCATAATGCTCTAGTATCTGTTCTGGCAATGGCCTAGTATTCGCGAAGTTCTAAACCACAAAGGCTTAACTAACATGTTTACAATAGGCTAGTTGACCCAGTTTCGAAATATATTGGAAATGGTTAATAATGATCTTACTAGCTCTAAAAAAAATGTCTTGTATTTTTCTGAAAGCTAGAAAGCTAAATTTTATCAATTGAAAATTAGAAATTTCATAAACAGTCAAAAACGCCGTCCGCCATTTTTCCCTTTCGCTAATCTGTGGCGTGTCGTAGTATTACCTGTAAATATTCGAAATTCGACCGTCGTATAATGCCATTCCGCTCACTCCAATATACTTTGACAGGAGATCGAGAGGGACGGCACTATTCGAAGTCGTCAAAGTAGACTTTCAGTTTTGTTTACATGACCAATGACGTCACTATCATAAGCGAAAATGGCGGACAGCGTTTTAAGCATTTCAAAATACAGATTAAAAACCATATTTTCAAATTAAATTTTTTCAGCCATCTTTCACTTTTATGAATTGAAAAATATATATTTAGGTTTCCTTTGCTAAATACTATACGGAATAAACATTAGTTTATTACAATTCGACATGAGTCAACTAGCCTATTTATGCAAAACTTGCGGCTTGGGCGCTATCTCTAATGTCTAACTCCCCGAGGACATTGTAGTAAGTTCTTACAGAACAGAGTTGACTATTAGTTGAATATTATTTGCGCTCGCCAATTATAATGCTTGGAGCGACTTAGCTTTACTTGCTTAACGGCCAACAGATTTAACCGAGTCGATGCAAATTATATATTGCTTTATAATTGACTGCTCAGCAACTTTTTACCTAGAACTGTTTCTAAAAATCGGATTCACCACACATACTGTCATTTATTTGAAGTGTTTCCCTTACCCCAATGTGTTTCTCTTACCCAACCTGACCCTACAGAAAAAAAAATGGGAATCCGTTACGTTGTTTATGCGTTTAAGTAGAACGTACATTCTAGCTAGGTAATTTTACCTTTTTTAAAGGATTCGACATTCAAAATTGCTGTTCCGAGTCTTACGAAGTATTTCATGTAGTAATAAGGTGAAGTAAGGCAATTGGAACAAAAAATGCAATATTTGTTATAATGAAACTGACAAAAACTTATGAAATGTTTTACCCCAGTGTCTGACGCATTTTATATCTGAAGTATTGTAAACGTCACTGAAAAAAGTCATAAACCGAAACAGCCCTTATCTAGAAGGGGAACAGTTGTAAATACACCCTATCTGATTGCCGACGACCGAGGGAATAGTACCTACCTACTGCAGGGCTCATGCCTTGCCGCGACTTCGCTTGTCGACTTAGTGTCACCTGTCTTGCTCGCGTGGTATTGAAAGGAAAGTGACAGGTAGTATTTGTAGCGCGACAAGGAGTTGCACGTCGATGTCGCAGTGATGCTAGACTTACCGGTACGAGTTACCGTCGAGACGGCCAGTCGCATTCTATTTGAATAGCCGTATTTTCAAACTATGTATATAGATACTACGTTTTGTATTAAAGCGAATTAATGATAAATTTTAAGGCTTTCCGGGACACAGGCATCTTACCTATTAGACCACCCAAGCCATGTTCAAGCTATTGAATTTTACAACCAGTTGCTTAATTTTTTAAAGTCGATGAAAAAAGGAACGCAGGCGAATCGAACGACTTTTTTGAAGTCGGTAAAAATCTAAATGGAAATTTTCCTATCGTTTCATGACCCTTATCATATTTTCACTTTTCCTGAAGTCAGCGTATAAGCAAAAATGTCAATCACATCCTCGCCATAAAAATACGAACGTTCTTGCACTACTTTTCAATCTTATGCCGTCGGCATAAGTTTCAAAGCGAGTGCGTTGTACTTGTACGATAAAATGTGTCTATATAATTTTGAATATCGTTAAAATGTGAAATGATATGAAGTTTCCGGGTAACGCGGGAATAAATATACAATAGTATACTTGTCTATGAATTTAGAGTTCTACTATGGATAAGTAGAGGTAAATTAGGGACAATAGACTA